>VZTZ01037643.1:7942-66327 GCA_013400955.1 Drymodes brunneopygia | reverse complement strand
TTAAATTTTTAAAAAAAATTTATTTTTTTTTGTATAGCAGTGATCAAAACTGCATTCCAGGCATGGCCTGCCAAGAGTTGAGAGGGACAATGACAGCCCTGGCTCACTGGTGATGCCCTGGTGGATGCAGCCCAGCATCCTGAGCCCTGCTCTGCTGCAGCAGCACTCTGGGTGCTCCTTTTGCTGCTCACCCCCCCAGGAACCTTCCCACAGTTTGGATCCATCCTAATTCTAGAGACAAAAAGCACAGGAAAGAAAGGCTGTGCTCAAAAATGAATCTGGCACAATCAGTCCATATTCCCTGAAACAGGGTGGGTGGGATTGGCAGACGTGGAGGGAAGTCTGTACTGCACCCATGGATTATTGACCAGATTATTGAATTATTATTGACTATGGATTATTGAAATGCACAGAATGTCCCCCTCATAGGGAATCCTCTTTCTCAAGCCTAAAGATGGAAATCACAAAGGCTCCTTTTGTTCAGTCTCTTTCTGCACGAGGATCTATGGCAGTGTGAGTTGTTTATTTGTGATTTGAATTTGGTATTTTATTTCCAAGCTGTTGTGTAAGGGCAGTAGGAGGGTGCAAGGACAGGAGATTTCCACCAGCCCACAGAGCTTTGCTGATGAGACTTGCCAAGCTTTTCAGCTCCAGGTGACTTTCCCCAGTGCAGGCAATCCCAGTGATGCCTTTTCCTGCTCTCAGGAAATCAAAGCTCAGCCAGGGTCAGAGGGTTGGGGGTCGTTCCCCTCAGTATTTAATAGGATCCCATTCCAGGCATTGCCTCACCCAGGTGACAGAGTCACAATGTCCCCCCACCCCCAATCGAGTGGACAATTAAAGCCCTTACTCATTAGCATATCTAACGAGATATGCCCCAAGAAGGGGCTGGGCTGGGCTCACTCCCAGTTTCCAGAATCTGTCCTGCCAGGGGCCCTTGAGTTCTCCCAGCAATGGAATGTTTGCTCTCCTGACTCTGCAGCTCTGGGCTGTTTGGGCTCCTGCAGGACACCCAGAACCCAGGCTGAGTTCTCACACCTAAAGCATCACAAGTGTGCCTGCTGATACCTGTGGGGATAGGGAACTGTGGGAAAGGGATTTAGGAGAAAAAGCAAAAAGTCCTTCAGGCATCACCAGCATGCAGGGAAGTGTCTGGGTAGGTTTCCTGCACCTTTGTGGCTGCCTGAGACACAGCACAGACCCTGGAGAGCACAATTTTGTACCAATCTGGTGAATAAACCAGTCCTTTTAAGCATTCATGGCAGCCACTTCTCATAATGCTCTGAATGAGAGAAGACATTTCAGGCACTCTGTCTACAGGAAGGAAGCAATTATTTTATTAGCACTTTGAGAAATTAAATTATGTGAATTATGGCAGGATAAGTTTAGCAAAATGCTATAATGTAAGAAAACAATTAAAAAGAGTTATATAAGGTGGGGTGGCTTCTTTATTCTGAGAGAGTGGGCAGTTAATTGATTGTCACATGGCTGTAATGAACCAGGAGAGCTGGGAGAGCAAACAGAGAGAGCCCTGCTCAGGAGAGGAAGGGAATTCTTGTAGGGAAAAGGGAATGAGCAGTGTCACCCTCAGCTCCTTCTCTCTGCATCCTGGGAAGGGACAGAAAGAGAAAGACAGGGAATTTCTCTGTACTTCAGCTTGATGCTGCAGGATCACATTTCCTGCTCCTCATGATTGCAGGGAGCAGAAAAACTTCCAAATTGGATTCCAGGAATGGGAGAAGCAGAGAGGGTTTGCACTGGCACTGCCAAGGGAGCCAGGCAGTTCTGTGCCAGCCCAGCCACTGCTCCTGCTCCTTTCTGAAAGTGCTCAGCACTCAGCTCAACTCTTGGGCTGTTGGGCAGATGGATTTTTAAAGGAGCTGGATGAAAATGAGATCCTTTCTCACAAGTCCTTTGCATTTTGTTTAGCATAGAGAAAAGCATGCATCTTCTAGCCAGGAAAGCAGCTCTTTCAGAGGAAAGGAAATGAATCCAGGAGCAGCAAGTTACAAATCACTTGAATTATTGCTCTAAAGAGTCGTTTTCTTTAAATCTTTGAAAAGAACTCTTCACTTGCTGGTACTCACAGATTTTACACTGTGTAGCTTCACCTCTTCTGCTTCATTTTTTTAGCCTGGCTTGTTCTTTCACTGGGGTGCTTTCACTTCCTGCACCATCAGGAAACTCAGATTTTCTGAACGAGTCTGGTGTCACAGAGAGCATCCCTGGGAGCAGGTGAGGAGCACGAGTGCAGCTCTGCAGTGCCCGGGGCTGACAGGAGATGGGGCAGGCAGTGAGGAGCAGGAATCCTGCCTGGAGCTGGCTGAGCTGGCAGCTCCTGTGCCTCAGTTTCTCCCCTGCAAGGTGTTTGTATCTCTCACAGAAACTGGAGAGCATTAATTAGAGCCTGCAGGGTGCTCCACAGAGGGGAAAGTATTGGCTGAAATTCGGTTGCAATGGAGGTTGTATTAATTACAATCGTAGTAATTGCTTTGTGATGATAGTTTGGCACCTTCATTGCTCTCACAGAAGAAATCAGAGCAATTTCTGCTTAAATTCTACCTGGTACCCCTTAAAGGTAGAGAAAGATGCACAGGCCACCACCCTGCAAAGTATTTTGGTTTGGGGAAAAGGCTGGAAGGGAATCCCACAGCGGGAGCAGCACGAAGAATGTGATGCTGAGAAAACAACCGAGCTCAGAGCACGGAGCCTGAATTGTTTGGGGACAAGAGGGAGCTGAGCCTTTTTGTGAAGAAATTGAAGAAATGCCTGTCCTCATTACCAATCTGTGTTCCTAACAGACACCAATCTTCCTTTCATTTAGGAAAACACAGCAGAGTGAAGCGTTAAGAGCCAAGAGCGAAGGAAGAATCTTTCAATGATCATTTCTCACTTTAAAAAGAAATCCTTCTTTAAAACACTGCTCATTTTGCTTTGGAGTGCTGCTCTCCCAGCTTCACCTGTCCACGATGCTGGCTGGGGGTCAGGGCTGCAGCTGCGGGGTTTTTTTGGGACGAGCAGGGGCAAACACGGAGAAATGGGAGGAGGGAGGTGGCACCCGCAGCAAAAAGGGAATTTTGGCAGGAGCTCTTCACCGCGCACCGAAATGGAAAAGGAAAAGGACAAAAGCAGTAAGAGGGTAAAGAAGGTGCTGAGTAATTAGCAAATAATTAAGGCAGCAGGGAGGAACTTTCCTTTAGGAAGAGGGTGCAGAGCCAGGGTGCCAAAGCAGGACCCGCAGCTGTCAGCAGGGACTCCCAACTCGTGCCACTGTGGCTGAAGGAAGCACCAATAAAATCTGATCAATGAAATCCCTTTTAAGTTGGTTGGATCGGCGAGCCAGAAAGCGGCGGCCCTGCAGGAAAGGAAATGATAGTCTATAAAGTGAGAACTCCACGGGAAAAAATCTATTAAAGCGAGCGAGCTGAAGAGAGACCTTTGGTGTTTAACTTGAAACCTTTTGGAAAGGAGCCACAAAAAACTCGGGGCAGGCTTTTAACCCTTCAGCTGCCGCCGGGCCAGGAGGTGCTGAGCCGGCCCGGCAGGGAGGATGCGGAGGTGTCACCGAAACTGCGGGGAAAACAAAAATCCAGCAACATCCTCTGTGTCAGAAAATCAAGGCATTATTTTATTCTGGCCGGGATGCGCAACAGAAATAATTTCATCCCCACAGAGCCCGGGTGTGCAGAGAGAATCTTTTCGTCACACGAGTTTTTTAGTGGAGTTTTCACACATTTATACATTCAAACCCCATGGAAATTCATGGGTTCGATGTTCGTTGGTCCCGAGTCACACAGTTTTTAGTATTTGGTTTCCCATTGGTGATCGATCCCTTCACCTTCGATGCTAATGAGGTTCTCATCCTTGGTTCTCTCATCTCTCCTTGCCCGGATCAGGTGTCTCTGCCCACGCCAGGGGCGATGTTTGGATTTGATGTT
The DNA here is from genome assembly GCA_013400955.1 of Drymodes brunneopygia. Lineage (NCBI taxonomy): Eukaryota > Metazoa > Chordata > Aves > Passeriformes > Petroicidae > Drymodes > Drymodes brunneopygia. The sequence continues at coordinate 62,389 of VZTZ01037643.1, read as the reverse complement.
CATTAATGGTCATTTCTGGTCCTTATCTTTTGTGTATTTTCTCTGCTATTCCCCGTCTGCTGAGACGTTCAGCTCATCACTCCTTGAGTGCTGAAAGAGTCCTTTGAAAAGAAACTCAAAATCCCTTTCCCCCGAGGCAAAGGCGACCAAGACTGACTAAAATGACAAAAATCCTTTCAGTTTTGTGCCATTTTCCAGCGAGGGGAGGGGAGGATGCGGCAGAGGCAGCCCCGGGGTGGGTGCTCAGAAGGGATTGTGGAGCATCAGGGGAGCCAGGAACGGGCTCATCCCGCAGGGAGTTGGAGCTGATCCCTCCCCCTGCCAAACAGAGCCATCACAGCGAGCCCAGAATTACCACTCAGCTTTGCTTTTTGTACCAAAGAAGGCAATTTAAAACCCTGAGCCTGGGGCAGGGCAGAAGATGAATCTGATGGACCCAGGAGCATCGTGAAGGAAAGGGTTTTCTGCCATTCAAAATGTCTCACCCAACCAAATTTGGGGGTAAAAAATTCATCAGTTTCTCATAGGATTCTTCTTTTTGGTCCAAAATTCAGCTCTCTGTTGCCTACCTACAGACAGGATTGATTGATTGATTGATTGATGTTAAGACTGGAGGACAAAAAGCAGAATTTCTGCCTTGTCCCTTCTGACTTATCAGTGCAATTTCCTGAGGAGCTCAACGGGGACCCAACAGTCCTGGAAATGTAATTCAATAACAACAAAACTGGGAGAAGCACCTTGAAAGAACTTATTAACACAGAGCTCCTGAAAATCAGATAATTCAGAATATGCTATGCATTCAATTCCAGCTAAGATTCATTTGATTCAATTCCTTTATTTTTTTTTTTTAATGCTAGGCCATCTCCAATCATTATCTAAAAATGAAGAGAAATTCAGTGATGCAAAATAAGTTTAGTATCTAGGAAAATTCATGATCCTGAGCTAGATCTTGATCAATCAATACAGACTTCATTCTTGCACATAAATCACAGTAGAGAAGCTAAGAATATCCATGTAGAAGTAGAAATATCAGTCAAATGTGTTTTCACATTTTCACTTTTAAAAGTCTTGGGAGTAATGCAGCAAATCTGCCCCCAGGGACACTCAGCCCCTTTTACCTTTACCTTCCCTTGCTACCTCTGACTTTTTAAATCACATTTAAGTGGAAAAGGGATGGAGGAGAAAGCTTCTCTGCTTTCTGTGTGAAAAACATGTGTAACCTCTGCTCTTTTAAAAGGGATGAGAAAAAAAATCCATGGAATCACAGTTGGAGAAAACTTATTTTCTAAAGGACCTGCCACAGGACTGGAAGGTGGAAGAACTGCAGGACCTGAGATATTTCTGCCAATAATAATCATTCTATCAAAGCTTCAGATTCTGAAAGTCTGAAAAGACAATCCCAGTTTATCAGAATTTTACTTTATTTTCTTGAAAAGCTGTTTATTCCTGTTTGGCCAAGTGGGAGAACTGAGTGAGGGGAAGAAGGAAGGGATTAATTTGGAGAACTCTGCATTTACTGAGTGAAGCCCCTGCTGGGGTGGGGCTTGTGATGCTTTGCCAGACAAACTGGTTTGTGCCATGCTGAAAACCCAAAGAGAGACAAACACAATACATATAATATATAAAATAGATATATATTTTATATATATGTATATATTATATATATACAATATATTTCTATACAAAATTATCTTTAATATCACTGTTAAAAAGCCATTTTTAGTCACATAAATGTGCCTCATACCATAATCCACTCCTGGTTCTGAAGGAGTAAATCGTGTCTCTTTTTTTTGACTCTGGGTCTATTAATGTGGGACAACAAACCTGACTGTCAATATTGGTGAAAGACACTTTTCATTTCACATTTGATGCCTCACCTGGCACTGGGCAAGGGGTGAGCCCTGCCTGGGGGTGGGGAGGTGCCTGCTCTGGGGCTGAGGAGGCTCCTGAGCAGCAGCAGCAGAGCAGAGGCACCCCCTGTGCAGCTGCAGGCTCTGCTGCACCTCTGCCTGCCCAGCCACATCCCCCCTTCCTTTGGCTTCACCAGGGCAGCAACAGGGCAAAAAATCCCTCAGCTCTGAATCAATTAAATTACTCTTTCTTGGTAGCCCAGAGTTGCAGAATTGGCAGCTGGGTTTGGGACGGAGAGGAGAGATCTCTGCAGTCAGGGCTGAGAGCAGGAGGGTTATTGGGAAAGGGCCTGGGTGGAGGGGACCTGCTGGGAGCTGCCAGACACAGCCCAGAGCAGGGCAGAGAAGGGAGAAAGCAAGAGAGGGAGAGAGGGGAGAAGGGGAGAGGAAAAAGAGCAAAGAGCGACGAGCGAAGAGCCAAGAGAGTGAAGAGAGCCAAGAGATCAGAGCAAAGAGCTCAGAGAAGATTGAAGAGAGCAGAGTGAAGAAGAGTGGTTGCCATTTACAATACAATAAATCATCTTCTGTGCTGAATATTCTGATTTTCGTTAACCAATCTAAAACAAGCTACAAATCCTACAACATTTGCACACAGCCTATAAGAACCACTGTATTACCATACAGTGTTATATTTTAAACCCTCCAAACTGCTTTTTGGCCCCTCTGCCAGGTTGGCAGGGTCTGCTCTGACCCTTGGAGCTGTCTGCAGGCAGAGGGGATTGTTCAATCCAAAGGGGGATCACCTTCAGTTGGCCAAGCCATTGTTTTCCAGCTGTTCAGGAACTGGGGTTTGGGATCTCAAAGCTTGTCCTCATTTCAATTTCACTATTCTCAGCATCTTTTGCCAGGTAATCATATTTATAAGGCTTTCCTGCTTCATCTTCCCCAACATCGGACCTCGTTTTTAACACAGAGCATCAGAGGCTGCAGTGGCCCTGAAATGGTTCTGGAAGTCCCAGAGGTGCTGGAGCACAGGCCCTGACAAAGCTCAGTACCAACATCAGGAGCTCAGCCCAGCCCTGGCTGAGCTTTCAGTCCCCGGGTCCCCTTTCAGTGTCTGTTGGTGACAAATTGTCCCCCCTGGCTGCAGCACAGGGTGCCCCAGGTGAGGTGCTGCCTGGTCTGTTGGTTGGGATGGAAAGCAGTGATTTGGACCATTTTTCAATCCTTTTTTTGCATTCCCTCTGTAACATCTGTGCCCACCCCAGCTCATCTTTCCTCTTCCCAGAGCACAGACTTTGCTCTCTCACAGTGAAGGTGTCTCTTGCAGCAAACCCTGTGGCACAGCAGAACCTCCCGAGCAAAGACAGCCCCCCGTGGCTCCTCCTGTTTACTCCAGCAAAGAATGAAGTGATGAAAGAGGCCAGAACACACCCAGGACACCCCAGAGAGGCACAGCTGAATAAATACCCCGTGTTTTTGCAGCCTGCTTTGCCTGGCAGTTAAACTGCAGGTAGCAAAGGGCTCTGCCAAATGCAGGGCTGGCCACACTCTGCAGCCACTGCCAATCTCACAGATGAGAGAGACCCAGAGACATTTATAAGGGTGAAAGAACATTCCTGGTGATTCCTGAGCTGCACAGAGTGCAGGGGATGTCTCAGCCTGGTGCTCTGCAGCTCTCCCAGCCCTGGGATGCAGCAGAAATTATTCCACTCACACTGGTCTGTGCATTGTTCAGCATCTCCCACCCTTCTGGAATGGCCACTCCTTTTCCTAAGAAGTTTCACTTGTTTTGAGCTCACATCTCTGTGGAATTCAAGACCCTCTCAGGGCACAGGAGGGTGAAGGGTTGGTGCACTCTCACTGAGCTGCTGGGTTAAGGTGTGAGAGCCAAACTGTGTTCAGTGAGAAGCACAGAAACCCATGGAGAGGGTTTTTATAACCACCACTCCTGGGATTACAACAATCTTTCTTTTTATTTTCTTTCTTTCTTTCTTTCTTTCTTTCTTTCTTTCTTTCTTTCTTTCTTTCTTTCTTTCTTTCTTTCTTTCTTTCTTTCTTTCTTTCTTTCTTTCTTTCTTTCTTTCTTTCTTTCTTTCTTTCTTTCTTTCTTTCTTTCTTTCTTTCTTTCTTTCTTTCTTTCTTTCTTTCTTTCTTTCTTTCTTTCTTTCTTTCTTTCTTTCTTTCTTTCTTTCTTTCTTTCTTTCTTTCTTTCTTTCTTTCTTTCTTTCTTTCTTTCTTTCTTTCTTTCTTTCTTTCTTTCTTTCTTTCTTTCTTTCTTTCTTTCTTTCTTTCTTTCTTTCTTTCTTTCTTTCTTTCTTTCTTTCTTTCTTTCTTTCTTTCTTTCTTTCTTTCTTTCTTTCTTTCTTTCTTTCTTTCTTTCTTTCTTTCTTTCTTTCTTTCTTTCTTTCTTTCTTTCTTTCTTTCTTTCTTTCTTTCTTTCTTTCTTTCTTTCTTTCTTTCTTTCTTTCTTTCTTTCTTTCTTTCTTTCTTTCTTTCTTTCTTTCTTTCTTTCTTTCTTTCTTTCTTTCTTTCTTTCTTTCTTTCTTTCTTTCTTTCTTTCTTTCTTTCTTTCTTTCTTTCTTTCTTTCTTTCTTTCTTTCTTTCTCTCTTTCTTTCTTTTTCTCTCTTTCTCTCTTTCTTTCTCTCTTTCTCTCTTTCTCTCTCTCTCTCTTTCTCTCTTTCTTTCTCTCTTTCTTTCTCTCTTTCTCTCTCTCTTTCTCTTTCTCTCTCTCTTTCTCTCTCTCTTTCTTTTTCTTTCATTCCTCCACTTTCCCTGCCTATTTTGATAGGCATTAGCAGAATGGAGATGATTTTTCTACTTAACAAAAACCCAAACCCAGTCAGTCACTGGTTTCACTGGGTATTCAAATGACACATGAATGGCTGCACCTTGTGTCATCAAAAACAGGACACAAAGTTAGGAAAAATGAAGAAGCAGAGTCTTAATTAGGGAAGAAAAAGAAACAGTGATTTTTTTCCAAAAAAAACCAGTATTGAATAGTTCTATTTTCATGTCCTACTCAACTGCTGAAGTGTGATAAAATGCCTTGAACTTGAAAACAGAACAACTCTTCTCTAATCCTTTTCTAAAGTCCACAAAGAAAAGAGAGGTGTTGGTTTAAGATGTTCTGCAGAAGGCAAAGGGGAGCCTGCAGAAGGCTCCTGCTGTCTGGGGTGAAGGGCTGCACTGCACAGCCACTGCCTTGGGATCAAACTCGAGGGTTTTGATAGATGGAAAAGCATTTCTCACTATTTTCAGTGAGCCTGACTTGCTAACAGGAGCTGCCTGAGTGAGCACAGAGACACTGGGACAAATCCCAGCTTCCTCTGAAATTTTCAAACTTTTTTTTTCTTCCTTCCTGTCAGATTCCAGACAGATGAAACTTCCTTGGCCTAGACCTGCTCCATCTCTCCTCTGAATCACAATAAATCAGGACTTGGAGTTTCACTGATTGAGGCTGTGGGAAGAGAAGCTGGCTCTGTGTTCAGGTCCAGCCTCATCTGGATCTCCTTCCCCCGTGGCTCCTGCCTCTGCTCCTGCTCATTTGCTGAAAATCCCAAATTCAGTTGGATCCCAAAGGCTGCTGAGCCTAACTGATCCTGCAGTTTGTGTGATAGTGCAAAGAGTGAGCACATTCCTCGGGTCATAAATCATCCCAACCTGACCCCAATTAACTGCAGCCCCTGGATTTAATTCCTCTCAGCTCTCAGCAGCCATAACAAATGAGGTCACTGTGTGTCAGTGAGACACTGGAGCAGACACCTCTGGGAGCACCACGGGGACTCTGATCCAGTTGTGCTGCAGGAGCAGTGCAGGAGCCAGGCTGGAGCAGATCTGCCTCTTCCTTTCCAGGCTGCAGTCATGGCATTCCTGGCAGCAGAGGTAAAGGATTTTCATAAGGATACAGGAAAACCACGGATCTGGGGGCTTTGTTTCAGTTTTGCTCCCGTGAGAGAGTGAGGGGATCTCTGACACCTGTGGCTGTGTCCTGCCAAATTTAGTGTTGAGCTGTACCTTGTGCAGAGTTCCAGCACCCAGCCCAGCACTTCATGAGCTCAGATGGGCATTGCAGGCACCTGAACTGTCCTTCCCTCCTGGAGGCTCCTGCATTTTCATGGGGCACACTGCAAGGACTGCACGGGAGCTGCAAGAGAGACTCTGCCCCTGGCTGGGTTTGGGGAATCACTGCTGGAGAGCTGATGGCAAACAGATTCCTCAGCTCTGAGACTCTGCTGACCTGGGACAGCAGCACTCAGAAGGATTCAGTGCTCTGTGGGGTAGGACCTTGCTGAGCTCGGGGTGATGCCAGACACCCCGAAGGTGTGGAAAGCGCTGTTATTGTTCCAGAGGCTGAGATTTATACCTTGGATTTGAGCAGGAAAATCCAAATGGCCCTTTTCCAGAATTCACTGCTTTCACTGTGTTGTTTTAGCAGTAATGTTTGTCTTGTTCTTTAAATGTTATCATAAAAGTGCAGTAACAATACAATAATGGTGAATAATCTAAAATTCCATCCCCAAGGAAGGCTAAGCAGATCAGTTCTCTAATGACAACCAGCATGAGAAATTAATTCATTCTTTTTGTTTCCAATTAAAGCTACCTGCCTTTAACTGAGTTTTATCCCACTGACTACCTCTCAGTTGAGTAATGCAGTTTTTATTTGGGAAACCTCATACCATTAAATGCAATGAGCTCATCCTTTTTCTTGGCCTCACCTCATCTTGAGTCTGGCAGAGACACAAAGAAATTACAGCAGAGGAAAATTGGAAAAAGAGAGCTCATTTCTTCTCTTCAAAACAATGCTGGTCAAGCTGGCCCTGGCAACTGTGAAGGGAAGTGAAAATTCAAGCCCAGTTCCATATTTGAAGTTACACACGGATTACAAATCCAACATTATTGCCCTTGCATTATTCTCCATATGGTTATATTTTATTTTATATTATATTTTTTATTTTTCCTGCATATTCTTGTGTGTAAAAGATGTCAAAGCAACTGCAACCAGGAGAGATTTCTTCATTTGGAAGTGACCTGTAACAATCATGTGGTCCAACCACAAACTGGCTGAGCAAAAGTCAGAGAGTATCACCCAGAGTTTTATCTCTGGAAAGCTCTGGAAAGGCACAGCTTCCTCTCCAGCCATTCTCCCAGCTTGTTACTGGCTGAGAAATTCCCCAGTGCACAAAGAAAAGGAGCTGTGAAGTGTAAGAGCAATGAGAGAATGTTGGCCATAATGAATCTCCTGAAGATCAGTCTGGAAGCAAACAGGGACTCTCAGTCCCCTCCCCAGCACTGGGCAGGTCCCCCCATCACAGTTTGGGAAGGAAGGGACAGACATGGGAGCATTTGGGTTTTCTTCTTGAGACTTGCCTGTTTTAAATAACAAAATGCCTCTGAGCCAAGGCCTGCTCTGAGCCAAGGCTCTGGTCTTAAACAATACCTGATGGTGCTACAAAATGCAAGGGGTAAATGGATGGGTTTGTTTCCTTGATGGCTTTTTTGGACTTTTGAAACAGCTCTGCCAGGATTGGGAGGCTTGGGTTTTTTCCAGAAATCTCGTAAAGGCACAGGAAGAATTCAATTATTGCAGCAGAATGACTTCTGTTCATGGTTATTTATTTAATGTTGGAATAGCTGAAAATGTCCTCTCAGTGTGTGCATTAAAGGCTTCCTGCCTGGGCTGTGTGCAGGACCCTGAGCACTCCCAGGATGTAAAGCAGATTCATGCTGGAACCCAGCAGTGTAAACACAACTTCAGTGCAGGCAAGAACCCTGAAGTCTTGTAATGTGAAACATATCCCAGTTGTGTCTGTGTTTTCTTCTGCAAATAAACCAGGGAGGGATGTGCCTGAAACCTTTTCCTGAGACAGAGCATTTCTCACCTCATTATTTTATTCTCTTTTTAATCGATTTGTTTTTTTTACTGGGATACTTTAGAGAAGTTTATAACTCAGTCCAGCTAAATTCTGGCATTTTGAAGGCAGCAGGTAGCCTGACACAAGTCCATGCTGCCAGGACTTTGAAACAAGGGGCCTCATTTTATGCTTTGTGCCATTTCTGGGTTCAATCACAGAACAGAGTATTGGATGTTTGTACATTTGAATGAGGATTGGCTTCTTGAGCTACACTTTCCCCCAGAAACTCCTTTCCAATTAACTTCAGACAGAAACAACTGTAGATGATTATTATAGAGAGTTATACTTCTATTTCCTGGAAAATAACTTCCTGTCCAGATTTGTGAGATACCCTGACACTGGGCCCAGGGCTCTGCCCTCCCCAGCTGTGAAAAGTGGATGGAGCAATTAAATTAGATCTGATAGATATTTATTTCTAAATTGGAAACTGCACAGATTCTTGACAATGATATCACTTTCCTTGATCATCCCTCATGAAACAAATAGAGAATGAAAAGTATTGACATGTAGACATACAGAAAAGGGTCAAAATACAGAAATACAGAATTAAAAGTAGATGGAAGTTATTGAATCAAAAGTAGATGGAAGCATAAAACTGTTGGGATGTTTGTGGTGAGTATTGAAAGGAAGAAACAAATTTTTTTGGGGGTGTCTTGACAATCATCAACTCAACAATTCATCACCTGGTGATGAACTCCTGGTGCAGGAAATGCTCCACACGAGGCATCCTGAGTGACAAATCAACCTGAGGTGGGACTGAGCCACCAGAAACCAACACTGAACTAAAAACTGCAGGCTGTGAGAAAGCCTGCCAATCCACATGTCTGCTTTGTGCTCCACAGCTTGACTGAGGGAGGCCTGAAAAAATGTTTTCTTCTTGAATAAGGCAAGAGAAACACGACTCAGAGCTGGTGGATGAAGTCACCATCCTCTCTGTTACTCACTGCCATTATCTCCTCTGCAATCTGCTCCCCGAGGAGCCTCCAGACAGCCCTGGCTGCTTTAGCCCTGCCTGAGAGTTATTTCAAAGAATAAACCAGCAATTATGGTCTGGAGGAAGGGAGCAGTGCTGGAAGAGCCTGGTGCTGGATGGAAATCCCTCCTTCGTGCAGGAGCCAGAACAAAGTGGCTTTGTGTGTGTGGGGATGGGGAGCCAACACCTGCACCCAGAGCTGGGGGGAGCTGCCCCATCATAACTCACCCATACAGCCTGCAAGGCAAGAGCCTGAGGCTGTTTTACAGCAGGTTCCAGCCAGACAAAGCCCTCCTGCTGCAATCACTGAAGGAAAGTGGATTTCCTGTCCATCTGCCTGGGAGAGATGTGTGCATCCAGGACTCTGAATCCAGTAACTACTGCAGACATGATTCTTGTGCCCTTTCCTCAAGGGAGGAGAATAATCCAAAATATGAGATAGTGGCTGATGAAACTTAATATGAGCACTGCTAGAGGAGGGGGAAGAGAACGGGCTAATTGAAAAATGGTGTGTTGTGTAAAGTTTGCTGATTTGTTGTGTGTGCTTGTTTCCATGTGCAGGAGATTCTGCAGGGAGTGGGATTTGCAAGCTTTGCTGGTGTAGGACATAGTGCAAATCTCTGGCTGTGAAATGTTTGCTGGAAGGGCTCTGCTGTTCCAGCCTGACCTGGAGGGTTTGGTTCCTCACCCACAGCATGCCCATGAAATGTTTTATTGTGAGGGCAGTGAGGCCCTGGCAGAGGCTGCCCAGAGAAGTTGTGGATGCTCCATCCCTGGAGACATTCCAGGCAACATTGGGCTGGCCTTGGGTTATCTCTGGAGTTTAAGCAGCTGCACTGACTGGAAAAATCACTGGCTTAAAGCTGGAGAATGGCACAGGGGAGCTGAGGAGTAACAAGAGAGGAGTCAGAGGATCCAAAACGTGTAAAACAAACCAGAGCCTCTGCTCCACTGGCAGCTGGCTGGACAGATAAAGAGCCCATGAAGCCTCTGACTCAAAGGAAAACACTTCTCTTGCTCTGTTTAGAAGAGGCAGCACAGATAGAAAGGGCTCCAGCACATATTTTTGTGTTTACACAGAAATCCCCACTCCCTGTTTGCTCTGGCAGAAGTCTCTGTGCTCTGCTTGCCTTGTGCTTCCTGGGGAGCTCCTGCCAGCCCCCTCTGATGCCATGGGCTCAGGTTATTTATTGAGAATCAGGCATGGAAAACATTGCCAAGCACCCCCAGGTATCTCCTGTCCCTTCTGTGAGGAGGATCCAGCCTGATGGGTATTTCTGAGGAAAATCATTGCAGGTCACAGAGTTTGCTCCTGGACCAAAGGCCTTCCCTGGGAGATTCTTGGCACCAGAGGTTCAGAGGTCAAATGCTTTGATGTCAGGAGTGAAATGTTCCTTCTCAAAACACTAAAATCTTGGAGTGAGCAGATGGTTGAATGAAGAAAGTGCCTAAGCACAAGAAGATCTCACAGGTGACTCATAGATTATTTCTCAAAATCCAGAGCAGGGGCTGTTTAGGAGCTGTAATTGTGGGTACAGATTGAGATGCCCTTGATTAGTTTTTGAGTAAATTAGGATTCAATATGTTACCACTGACAGTTTCCATGGAAGGAGAGATTTATTAGCCTCTCATCTGGGTGAGGAGCTGATTCTGGTTTATGTTTGTAGCCAAGAGCCTGAAAGTTTTCATCTCAGAACAAGCTGCTTCTGCAGGCTGCAAACTTTCTGAGCACGGTGGGGAGGAGGTGATGTGCAGTGTTACAGGGATACAAATAAAATAGAACTCCTGCTCTGTGGTGAGCAGAAGAGGGTAGGACATCTGAGCACCAGAGTTCTCCACAAAACACAGCTTTCCTTAATCTTTGCCAAGAGCCAAACTACTGAGTTCAGTCAGAAGGCAAATGAGAAGGCACCAAGGTTTGACAAGCAGAGCCAAAGCCATTTTCTCTTCTTACACAGTGAACTGTACTTTCTTCTCACCTGTGCAGAGGTAATTTTTTTAGCCAGCTTTAGTTTTATGTCACCTGAGTAATGAGATTATTAACCTGTGTTTTAACATCAGGTTTATAACCCAAATAATGGTGTTCTGTCATTGCCCACCCTGCTCACTGCTGGGGTGACTGGGGACCCATCACAACTCCCTGTCTACACCAGTTTCCATTGAAATATTTCCCACAAGTGTCCCAGCAGGAAGCTGAGGGTTGTTTTCCCTCACCATAAAGATCTGAAGAGACAGGGGTAGGCCTAGCTCAGAGAGAGAACCTGCACACCCCTAAATATCATAACTGATTATATTATAATCATTATATTCCCAGGATTTACATGGCTTTACATCCATGATGTGATTACAACCCAGCTTGTGGAGAGGCCCTGGCTGAGACACCCCTGATGCTGCTTTCTTAGGGGTTTTTTGGCAGAGGATTGTTGGCATTTTGTTTTGGGTTTTGTTGTTTTTTGCATAAAGTGGGTAAGGGCAAGTGCTGCAGTATGGGAAACCAGACAGTAACCTAATCCACTTCCTCAGGGCTGCTCAAACTGCTCAAGTTTCTTTATTTTTAAAATAATTTCTTTTAAAAATAATTATTCCTTTAAATAGGTTTTGCACAAATCCATACTTGAAACTGTTGATTTTTTCATCTGTCAGTCAGAGTTTGGAAATGTTAAGAAGGAATGTAATGTATGATTTTTCGTAGTAGATACAGTAATCAGCTCTTTGAAAAAAACACAGCATCTCTGTTAAAAAAGAACGATATTTATCTATTTTGAGGTCTTTTACAAGTGGAATTACCACTACCAGCTTTATAAACATATATTCCAGATATACAAATTTGTACCCAGCACATCTACAGTTCACATGCAGCCACAGCAGCAGAGGAAGGTGGAAGGAAAGCAGGATGCTGTAGCTGCAAATAATGGTTACCTTTGAAATATTTCAAGCAAAGTTTCAGTATTCTCAATAGTCAGAACGTGGTACACTCATGTAAAATTCTGCTTAAAATATGGCATTAGTACATGAAACAAAAAGATACAAGAAATGGGAGCAGGCACTATGCTTTTCTAAGTCATCATAATTAGAAACACTACAGGTTTTGGTTGAAAGCAGGGATAATTTCAAGTGGAAATGTTCTTAAGTGTTCTTAAGACTTCTGGTGGTGCTGTGGCAGTTTAAAAATAGTGATATTTTAGCTCATGTGCTGAGAGTTCAAGCTCTGCTCTGCCTGCTGGGACATTTGGTAACGACTGCTTTGAAAAAATATTTGAAACTGTGATCTAGCAATTTAATTTCAGGATTTAAGTAAGTTTGGAAGAAATGTTCCTCTGCAGATTGCTGTCATCAACAAGGCACCAACATCCTTGGAGTGTCAGTGTGAAAGCCATCTCTGGTGAAACTGGTGAGCAGATTTCTATGTATATATATATATTTAATCTCACATTTTATTTTGTAATCTTATTGCCTAATCATACAGGTGCTCAGCTCATTTTGAAAAGGAAAATAAGTGATTATCAAAGTGTTTATTTCTCCTCAAGCAGGGCACCAGGAAAATGTGCATTGTCAAGTCCAGATGCAGAGTGATAGGTAAGGCCAGGGCAAGGCTGGATGAGAATACAGCTGCATTATCACTTGCTGAGGAACAATCTGCATTTTCTGGATGTTTGAGAGTCTCAACAGCACCACTCCTGTTTCATATTCAGTGTTTGTTGTTGGTTTTTTCTGTAGACATGTCTGTGGTAGTTAAACAGTTTGAGAGACAGAAATCAAACCCATGCTCTCCTTTGGCTTTTTCCCCCCTGTGCTCTTTAATTGCCTCTGTAACCTCAAGCATCAGGCACCTTTGAAAGACTGTGAGCTCCAGGGCTGGCAGGCAGGGTGAGCTCCAGGTGTAGCTGATTCTAAGCAGTTGCATCCACATTCTGATCAATGACTTTCTGCATCTCCTCGTTGCTGCAGGGATTACTCAGAGCTGGGGGAGGCAGCAGAGTCCACATCCTCTGGGTCCTGTTCGTGTGGGGGCACTGCCTGCCCCCCTTTGACTCGTTTCCACTTCATCCTTCTGTTTTGAAACCATACTTTGACCTGGGTGAGAAAAACAAAATCATTACTGGTTGCCTCAACCTGAGCTGTATAAGCAGAGCTATGAATGTGTGTTTATCAACAGAAAGATGATTTGTGGAATTCCAGAAGAAAAGGTGAACAGAGCCTCACAAGTTTGACTGATCCATCTCTCTAAATTCTCTCTAAAGTGCTCCACACAGAAGTTCCTCTGAAACCCTCAAAAGTGCGTTGCCTAGAATCTGTCTTCATGTCAAATAAGGCACAGTGCCTCTCCTGTATTTTTAACATCTAATGCTTCAGGAATTTTAATTTGCCTCACATAATTACACAATTCTTCCGCTGTCCAGTTAGCCTTGATAAGGAAACCTGACCTGAGATGACAATGAGAGAACAGAAAAACCTCTATCCACAAAACTCTGAATATCTGGCTTTCTTTATCACCTCAGAATACCACCTGACCCAGGAAGAATGCATGTATCAAACATGTCATTTGAAGAATTTCCTGTTAGTCCCAGTCCAAGGTGATGTCCATATTCCACATGTATGATATATCAATATGCACTGCTGGACATGAAAGAAACACAGATTTCAGAGCAGCAGGTTAGGATTACTTAGGTAGGACTAGAAAAAGGAGCCTGCCTTTCTTTATTTTTTCATTTTTATATTTTTTTAAAGACAATCGTGGATTGGTCAATGAGGTTACTACTTTTACAATTTCACAGGATAATGACATAGTTTATCATCTTTCTCCGCCTTAGGAGAAAGGAATGAAAACAATTTAGAAGTTTAAAACAATTGAGGCTGGTTAGAAAAATAAGGACTATGTTTATAGAAAATGCATGAGAAATTCTACTACAGAAGTAAAAACATAGAACACTGCAAAAACCAGGGTGACAATGCACCAATGAATGGTGGTAAACAAGAACTCAGTAGAGACTCAGTTATTACCAAGTCCATATTCAGTTTAGAAAAACACAATTCAATTTTGTTACACATTTCTGTAAGTAGTTAATGAGGTGTTGGAGAGAACGTGGAGGCTTTGTTTTAAAATACCTCAGTGCCATTGCAAAAGCAAACCCTCGAGTAGCAAACCTGGATTGTAGCATTAGGGAGAAGCTGTGGGGGAGGAAGAAGGAGCTGGGGACACCAGGCTTTGCAAGGTACCTGTCGTTCAGTGAGATCCAGGTTCACAGCAATCTCGTATCTCCTGAGCCTTGTCAAGTAGTTGTGGTGGGCAAACTCAGCCTCCAGCTCCCGCAGCTGCTCCTTGGTGAAAGCTGTCCTTTCCTTCCTGGATCTGCTGCTGCCTTCTGCCCTCCTGCTCGAGCTCTGCCTCTCTGAGAGGGAAACACACCCGTGGCATTTGTGGCTCTGCTGAGGGGTGGTGAACACGTGCAGCCACAAAGCTCTGAGCTAAAGGACTCCTTGAAGGGCTCAGTGGAAGTTTTAAGCTGTTTGATTTGTGGCTCAGTGGTGCTGCCAGCCTTGGTTTTGAGGGGGCAGAGGTGGGACAGCTCAGCCAGGATGGGGAGAGGTGTCAGAACAGACACAGAGCTGTGGGGAAGGAGCTCTCATTCCTTGCTGCCATTGCACTGAGAGTGTTTCCTTCCCCACATTTTGGCTTTTATTCCTTATGTAGATATTTTCACCCTCCCCTGATCCACCATGCAACACGTTAGGAGTGTGTGGTGCCCAGCTCTGGGGCAGGACATGAGAAAAGTCACTCAGGGAGCACCCTCAGCTGTGATGCATGGCCTGGGAACACTGGGGATGAGGGGTGGTAAAACAAGCAAAAGCAGAGAAATGGTGGTTTTTGCACTGGCCCAGAACCACCTCAAACACCCCAGTTTTTTAACTTTTTCTAATCCTTGCTAAATGAAAGCTACAAGCAGAGCTGGTGTCTGTGCATGTGACTGGCCTCAGTATCATCCTGGTCATGGTGCTGTCCTGAGAAACCTCTTGGCTATTTGTGTGCATTTCAGCAATGTGCTCAAGAGTCGTATTTCAAAGCCAAATTTCAAGCCACAGCCGAAGTGATGCTGTACCAATTATGACAAAAAGCAAACACAAACTGACTTTGCCTGAGACTGTGGCAACTTTTTTCATTTTTTAAAAATCCTTTTTCTTTTTTCTTTTTCCCTTTTCTTTTCCTTTCTTTTTATTTTATTTTTTCTCCTGTGTTTTCGAAGTTGGTGCTCAAAGAATCTCCAAGCAATGCAAGGAAAAATGCATTTCTTTCAGTGAGCAAAGTCCAAATTGCCAGTCTTTCAGGGCATCAGTTTTGCAAGGTCCTTGACTCTTTCTCCCCTCTTGCTCCTCTTGCTGGATTCCCTGAACTAAACATGCTAGTGGGGTTTTTGTTATGCTGAAATTAATGACTTAATTTTTGTGTGCAACCAGTAGTCAATGGAGTTCTGTGTGCCCTAGCTCAATATTTCTACATAGAAATGATGAGAAAATGGAAACAATATGAGCATCATGCAGTTTCATCTTCTAGGTGTCATTTTAATCACCAAAGTAGTAAAATTGGAACAATCTGTGAGGTGTGACTGTGGGCTTTGTGGCTGATCTGGCCTTATCTATGCCCATCAGAAATGGAGAAATCCAACAGAGCTTTTGTTGCTGATAATGCACACAGGGATCCCACGCTGCAGCTGGACTGCTCTCCATCCCAAGGGGATGAGTCTGCTTTGTTCCATACTGGTTTTGCTACTTATATTTTAGAAATCCGCAGATGAAGTTGGGGAATGCACAGGAACAAAACTCCAGAAGTTTCTCCCCATATTTTTGCCCACAGTTTAACAATCCCCTTTGTTCTCATCCCTGACTGCACCAACACTGTCTCAGGTTTCCCAGGGGCTCCCAGGTGAGACTTTGGAGGGAGCAGGGGGGAGGCAGGGTTTGAAGTGTGGCTCCCTTGCTGGCAATTTTGCCACCAGCTTCTGGAAACCTTGAACTCAGGGGCTTCCCTGGGGTCTCTGCTCCCCTCACAGACATGTGGAGGGTGCAGCAGCTCTCCAATACCTTCAGCACGTGGCAGAAACTAAGGACCAGCAGCTAATGCAAAGTACATGTGAGTTCAGCACAGCCCTGGGGGAAGGACTCCCTTTCCAAGGACTGGGCAGTTTCCCCAGTCTGCATCTCCAAAAGAAAATAGGAATAATTTAAAATGGAATTTTCTGGGAGCAGAGTAGGATCTGTAACTTGCAATCTCCCATCCACACTGTGTGCCACAGGGTATTGTCAAGAGACACAACACTTATCCATGGACTGAGGTTCTGTGATGTTCCAGAAGTGGAAATGTGGCCCAGCTGCTTCAGTTTTGACAACAGAATGTGAGAAATGACAAATCATCTTGGGCAGGTTTTTCCTACTGCACTGCCAGTTTCTAAAGAAGAAAGGAGAGCAAGGGAAGTTCAGAGGAGTTCGGGGAAGGAAAGTTCAGGGAAGGAAAAAAGCAAGGGGAAAGAGANGGAAAGGAAAGGAAAGGCTGCTTAGGAAGCAGAGGCAGGTCTGTGTCTCTCCCATGGAGTGTGTACCCTGTGTCTCCCTCCAGGATCTCAACCAGCCTCAGTGCTGGTTGAATTTAACAGCTGCCTCTCCCCAGGGTTGCAGAGGTCACTGGAAGGTGGAACCCCAGACATCTCAGGGATGTCATTGCCTAGAGCTTCCTGAAAGGAAAAGTGTAAGGGACAGCAGCAAGTTTGGAAAGAAAATGTGAAGAGTGGTAAGAGAGAATAAAGGAACTTTTTTCTTCCACTTAAAACAGGAAGATGTGCTTTGGAATCAGTCTCTTTAGGGATAAAGATATCCCTCTAATCTGAGTAAGCTGAAATCTGCTGTTTACCTATGACTAGCTGATGTTTTAATGAAAGTGTTGTTCACCTTATAAATAATTGTTTTTTAAACCTTCTTTGCATTTGGGAAAATTTTGCCTAAATGTGTTTTTTCAGTATAAATGAACTCAAATTCTACAAACATCTGCAAAACCTAGAAATCAATCAATTAATATTTTTATCCCTGCATTCTCTGCCTGTGAAATGGGGCTACCGGAAAACATTCTCCACTTGGTAGCAGTGCTGTGGGAAAAAGCACACTGTAGCTTGTAAGTGAATGCTATGGCATTTGAATGCACAGAAACATCTTAAATTTTAACAACTTCCTTAAGAAAAAACAATTTCATGCACAATTCACATATTTGGATCTCAGACATCAGCAAGTTAGAGTTTGTGGAACTATGAAATTATTGATTTTTGCCCTGTAGAAAGAATGTGTTTTGCTAGCTAGGATGGCACCATGAAAACCATGTGCATTTTCTGCATTGTTGGACATTTTACTGATGGGCAAACTTTTAATGCCTCCTGTTTTGAGGTTAAAATGTTTAACATTTAGTGAGACCAAATAGAATTTATATTAAAAGGAAGACTTTGCCTCTTGTACTTCTGACCATAACTGAGATGTCAAATTCCTAGTTTGACATTTCCAGCTACCACAGGCAGCTCAGCATGAGGGATCTTTGCTCCCTGCCATTCTCTTTTGCTCAGACAAATGGCAGGTGTGAATGTGTGACTGCACATCCTAGGGCTTTCAGTTCTGTGTGATTCCTGCTCACTTACAGCAAATGTGCATTGTGCTGGTGAGGAAAATGCTTACTTCAGTACACAACAACTGCAGGACTGAAATACAAACACCAGAATAAGACAATTAATTATAATGATGTCACTGTCTAAAGATTTCCCAGTCAAGCATTATGAAATGTTTGGCTCACCAGCTTTCTGTCTTAATTCCCAGCCTCACCAGGTGTTCTCATTCCATCTCCTGCACTCTGCCACAACCCTGATTTCGCATCACCTACCTGAGCTTTCCTTTTTCCTTTTGGATGGCTTTTTCTCAGGGTCATTTGTAGGATTTGCTGGTGCCTCATCATCTTCATCCGCCCCCACTGGCACACTCACCAGGCTGGGGCTGCTGCCCTGTGCCTCCCCAGAAGCCAAGGCCAGTCCTGGGTTCGCTGCTCTCCTGGCCCCAGGTGCTGCCAGGTGCCACTCAGAGCCCTGGAACGGGGGGTGCTGCTCCACAGGTGCCCTCTCCTCCTGGGGGAAGCTGTGGGGAGCTGTCACCAGGCACGAGGCGGAGAAATCGGAGTAAGCAGCGAACTCTGCTTTTTGCTGGAAGGAGAAGGGAGCTGCAGGGTAGGGGCTGAGCCCCGGAGCCGCGCTCAGCTCGGGGTGGGAGCTCCTGACACAGCCCCAGAGCGGGCCGGGAGGCTGCGGGCTGCGCATGCAGCTGCTGCTGCTGGGATCCATCTGCTGCCAGCGCTGTCCTCACCTCCGGGCTCCTGCCTGCTGACAGCTCAGCCTCCCGAGCACCAGACCAGCAGAGGGAAACTCTTCCAGATTCTACAGGGTAGCTCTCCCTAAACAACAGTCTGCTGGTGGGTTTTGTGCTGGAGCAGGTTTGCTACTTTAGGAACTCCTCTGAGCATCTTCATCGCCCTGACTGGGGCTGCCAGATTCGTGCAGGGATTGCCATGGGTTTCTTCCTTGTGAAGTGCAGGGCATGAGGGAAACACTTTTTAAATACTGTGCTGGGAGACAGTGACAAGTTTGTGAAGTGAAATGTGAGCGAGGGGAGGGAGGGGTTAACACACAGACCCTCAGCCCCTCCAACCAAAGCAAAGCAGGCAGCTATTAATCATCTGAAACCCTAGATGCACATCTAATGGGATTTGCAGATGGAGCCTTTTAAAGAAACAATGTCTGTATTTTTTTTTTTAAGGGAAAGAGCAGCACACAAAAAAAAGTCTTTAATGTTTCCTTGTAACACTATGGAGTTATTTTTATTGCACTGTTAACAAAATTCTCCGTCTTGGGTTTAGAGAAAAGAGAGTTCACAGACACCAAATTTCAAGAATTAAAGTAGGAAATAGAAGTAGGAAAGAACTTCACTAATTAAATCTAATTTTAGGCCCAATCCTAAAGTTAAAAAAATTATTAAACCTGGGTTGTACACAAGTGCAAGGCTTTGAGTGATGTTTGTTTGTTTTGTTAGATGTGTAACACATGTATTTGCTGAGATTTGGAGTTTGCTGCCAGTGGCAGTTATTCTTTCTGTATTCTACTTTCTAGGGAATTTTTAACACACCCTCCTGCAAGGAAATCTCCTGATTTTATGCCAATGAAGGACATGTTTTTCATCTTTTGTTGAACATTTTATAGTTTTTCCTAACAGAAAGCAGATTTTTTAAACCCTGGAGCCACCACAGCTGAAAAGACATTCACAGGGAATCTGTTCTCAATCCCTTTTTCACAGAAGTGTGGCAGCTGAGAATGCCCCAAACCCTGCTCTGCCAGAGCTACTAAAACTCCTCTCAAGGTTGTTCTCCAGATTTTTAATGACAATTTATGTATGTGTGTGTTCCATGTTCCCAGAATCTGCTTGCAAACATTTCAAATTTCAAACACTCCCCCAGGCCTTGCCTCCTTCCCTTCTCCCACCACTGGAGCTGGGTTTTGTGTTCTCTCAGGAGCACAGATTTAACAGACGTGGGGTCTTCATTTTCCACAGGAGCTGAAGTGATGCGTTATTTTGGGGTTTGTGTAGTTCAGAATTGTAAAATTTCATGGAGTCTGGGTGGGCTGGGGGATGTGTTTATCCTGCTGTATCTGTTGGTTCTTAGAACTTGGCCTTTTCCAGGAAATCAAGCGATTTTAGCTCAGATCACTCTGAACAAGAGCATCAAATTCCTTTCTATCACATGAATCTTAATTGTCATGCAAAATACTCAGTCTCTGATACCTAATTAATTCTCTAGGAAGAACTCACCTAAATATTTAAATCTGTTGCTGTCTTGCATTAAATAGCAAATACTTAAAAGCATTTCATACTCATAGGCAGGAGGGAGACCCCCAGACTGCACTTCTTTTGAAAGGTCAGGTTATGATGAATTTGGGAATGCTGCACTGGCAGAACCTAAGTCAGAGTCCAGAACTTTTTGTCAATGCAGAATATTTAGAATATTTAGCAGAATATTTGTGTGTTGTCATATGTATAACACTTCACTTCCAGGGGTTACTTGCGGTTTGTATGAATTCAAAGTTTTTCAGTCCTGCCTTCAGTCTACAAGAAGATCAATGTAATTAGTTAAAGGAATGAAGGACTTGTCTTCACTAACAAACTGTAGGTCTGCTGATAAATAAAATTGAATACTGGGAGATGAAAGAAACAATGGGAAGGACCATAAATTTCATAAGGAATTCAACTGAGTGACACAAGGGAAGGACAAGAGGGGGATTATACATTAGAAGGGGATCTCAGTTATTTGGTGTTTCAGGAAGTCTGTACCTCTCAAATTCCTCAGGCAATGGGGAAAGAGAGAGGGACATCAGGATAAAAAGGAGGGAAATTGGGATAAAAAGGAGGCTGCATCCTCCAAAAATCTGACAGATCCCAGGGGAAATGTCCCATGGCCTCTCCCTTTATTCAAATAAAGTAACAGGACTCCTCTGTCTCCTTTTTGGACATAAACCTCTGGTGTTCATGGATTAGTTTGCCTGACATTAGCAAACATTAGTCCTTGCAGGGATAGAGGAGAAAGGAGGATTGTCCCTCAATCTCATCCCCACTTAGGCCAGGACCAGCCTTAGGCCAGGATCAGCCTTAGGCCTCCCCCCAGGAATCCCCGCCAGGCCCGAGCGCGGCCTCACTGAATTCCCACACATCGCTTTGTGCCCCAATTTAAACCACACTCGGACCCTGATTTCATAAGGGGAATTCCTGTTATTCCTGCAGGTTGCGATGTGGCAAAAGGAGCTGCCGTGGCCTTTCCCGCCGTGGGAAGGCCCGGGCCCCGCGGGGCCCAGCGCCCTCAGCAGCTGCCGCTGTCACTCGGCGCCTCAGGGGGGCCGGCACCGCTGCATCTTCCTGACACTTCCCTCCTGAAACAACAACAAACAGCAACAGCCCTCCCCTCCTGCCAAACCCCATTTGTTGGCCACCTTTAACCTCCGTAAAGTCAACATCTCGTCAGCCGGGCGCTGAGAAATGGGTGGAAAAAACGGCGTGGATGGAAAAACTGGCATGGATGGAGATGGGGTTTTGTGAGGAGCGCCCCTGTAACGAGCTGAAGGCTGGGAGGCAGAGATTGATCTTTGGGTTTTTATCTCTTAAATCCATTGTGGGATTTCCCCAAGTAAAGGGCAGACCCAGCAGAGGGCAGGAGAGCTGGGAAGGGGTGACAAGGACAGACACCAAGCACCTGTGAGGGAGAGGAGAAGGGGCTGCAATGGCATGGATGGAGATGGGGTTTTGTGAGCAATGCCCCCCATAACGAGCTGAAGGGAAGACACTGATCTTTGGGTTTTTATCTCATTAACCCCTTGTGGGATTTCCCCAGGTGAACGGCAGAGCCAGCAGAGGGCAGGAGAGCTGGGGAAGGGGTGACAAGGACAAGGACAGATACAGCAGCACCGGTGAGGGAGAGGAGAAAGTAGCATGGATGGAGATGAGTTTCTGTGAGGAGCGCCCCTGTAATGAGCTGAAAGCTGGGAGGTAGAGATTGATCTTTGGGGTTTTATATCTTAAATCCATTGTAAGATTTCCCCAGGTAAAGGGCAGAGCCAGCAGAGGGCAGGAGAGCTGGGAAGGGGTGACAAGGACAGATACAACAGCACCTGTGAGGGAGAGGACAAAGCAGCATGGATGGAGATGAGTTTTTGTGAGGAGCGCCCCTGTAACGAGCTGAAAGCTGGGAGGCAGAGATTGATTTTTGGGTTTTTGTCTCATTAATCCGTTGTGGGATTTCCCCAGGTAAAGGGCAGAGCCAGCAGAGGGCAGGAGAAGGGGTGACAAGGACAGGTACAGCAGCACCTATGAGGGACAGGAGCAGCTGGGAGAGTTGGGAAAGAAATGCCCAAAGACAGGCTCTGTGTATTTATCGGTCATTTTAATACTTTTCTCAGCAGAGATTGATCTTTGGGTTTTTATCTCTTAAATCCATTGTGGGATTTCCCCAGGAGAGGGCAGGACAAGGGTGACAAGGACAGACACCAAGCACCTGTGAGGCAGAGGAGCAGCTGGGAAAGTTGGGAAAGAAATGCCCATCCCAAAACAGGCTCTGTGTATTTATCAGTCATTTAAACACTTTTCTCAGCCTTTCTGAAAGAATAAAAGAATAAAAGAAGTGTAAAGCTTAGACTAATTTTTGCCTAGAAGGGAAAAATGATCTCCTACCAATGAGAGTTCAAGAGGCATGTGATTAAAGAGCTCTATTAAAAGACATCAGACATTGCACGAAATTACATGAAATGTTAAATTTTGATGTAATGCCATATGATAAATTAGTTGAGTTTAAAAGGCCTGTATTTGCAGGAAATCAGTGTTAGATTTTTGATAATTTGAAGTAGATTTAGAGAGGAAATCTGCATTCCTTCTTAAAAAAAAATTAAAAAGCAGCTAATTTGTAACAGTGATATCACAGTTGTATGATATCTTTATCTGTCTTCTCCCTAAACTTCTAGGAACAAGTGTTCAGTCAATTTGTAGGGAGTTTTCAAACACAAATTATATGTAATGTCAGAGCAACAGTGTTGAAGAGAAGATCCCAAGCAACCAGCTCCTCAGTCTGACGCAGTATAATGAATATCTGAAGTTAAGTGAGTAAACAATGCTTTAACTCCAAAGACTTTAACCTAAAACATGCTGCATTTATTGAGATGGAGTGTCTGCCTTGCTCAGCTGATGGGGAGCTGGCATCACCACCACAAGCCTTTCTAATTTAATGATAATGTTTCCCTTAGCACTAAGTCAATATTTCCGGTATTAATTAAATTTGATGGCTTCACAGTAGTGAGAAAAAAAAAAAAAGAAATCCTGCTGCAGGTAGAGGAAACATCAAGAAGTGTAAGAGACACTTACATGATAATTTATCTTAGGGCAGAGAGCAGTAGAAGCAAAAAGCAGGAGAAAGAGGGAGCCAGCTTTATGTT
This sequence comes from Drymodes brunneopygia, assembly GCA_013400955.1. Taxonomy (NCBI): domain Eukaryota; kingdom Metazoa; phylum Chordata; class Aves; order Passeriformes; family Petroicidae; genus Drymodes; species Drymodes brunneopygia. The sequence goes on along the minus strand of VZTZ01037643.1, from coordinate 39,611 downwards.
TGCAGGAATACTAAAAGGAAAAAAACACCAGCTGGATGCTGCTGTAATGTTACACAATGTTTTGTTCCTAAAAAAATTGATATGAAACCTTAAAAAAAAAATGAAAAAGAAAAGGGAAAAAAAAAAAGGATGGTGCTGCTGTCATTGAAAATGGGAAATTAGACACAGTAAATTCTAGGATGGGTAGATGTGTACCTGTTTTTCTTGTACCTTGAATCTGTTCCCACTTAACTGGGATTTTTTAGCACAATTTATTTTAAACATGGTCTTTTGGTTTCTCTCTACCATTAAGAAGTGAATACAAATGGAAATAGATACATATTTATAACATAGATGGAAATGTAGCAATTACAGGAAGAAAGCATGTTCAGCTTTTTCAGCAGCTGCGTGCTCAGGGAGCAAAGATCTTGGCTTGCAAGCCCAGACACAACTTCTGTATTCCTTGCCTGTCTCTCCTCCTGCAGCTCTTTCTGTGGATTTGAGGCCCAGTACCACGTAAAGATGAGGAATATCCTTCCCTTGAAAGGTCATAAAAGCAAATAGTGTCTCAGCTCCAACATTAATCCTTAAGACAGGAAAGACCACTTGCCAAAATCTTTGATAAATCATCTTTTCTTTTTAACGACTCCTGACTTTATGTTGTGCATGCTATTGTAGCCATTTCGTGGAGAGCTGAATGTCCTGAACAAGGTCCAAGGCAGCAGAAACTTGCTATTAAATCAAGAATATTTTGTAAGTTCAGCAAAGGAGCAGTTAAAGAGTTTGACTGGCAAATAGTTTGAAAAATCTAAAATTAGCTCAGCTTTTTGGCAGATCACAAAACTCTTCTGTTCTTTTCACCAGATGACATGAAAGAAACAGGAATCATGGCATCTCCAAGGAACAGAGAGGAACAGAACACTCAGCCTTTTAAAACCATTTTTAAAATTTTTAAACACACTTAGTCTTCAGTGTGTGGTTCATAGATTTTGAGGCAGAGCAGAATGCAAGGTTTTCATTTTGAATTCTTGTATTAAGAATTCCATATGTTCCTGGAGATCCTAATAAATACATTTGTAGGGTTACCTGACAAGTGATAAACTTCTAAATTTCTTCAGTGCCAAGAGGTCTGCACTGCTTCTCTTGAGACCACCCTGCCTTTGCCATTGTGCTCTATGATCTCTCTCAGTAGAGGTAGTTAAATTAAATGAAAGGCAGTTAAATTAAAATTTTGTAAAGGAGTTTTGGAAGAGCCAGAATTCCTTCCTATGTTGAATGACTGTAATGGAAAGCGATTTTTTTGCCTAAATTATAAAAGCATTCTTTAAGTTATTATTGTGTGGAATGTAGTCATTGAATGTTTATAGTTTTGAAGGGATCAGGGTAAATTCAGGTGTTAAAGGTGTCCTGTGTGATCCTGTTTAGTAATTGAAGTTCAGTTAGTTGCCATTTTTGTAGGGAATTCTGCTGAAACCACAGAACACACTGTGTTGTATTACACCTTAAACTAGAACAGACTAATTTCTGTTCAGTTGAAATTCTCTTTTCCTATAAGTCCTGCTGTGAAGGAATGAATTGTCATGGTGGAGTATCTCCCTCTATTGGTACATTTTTAAATGCAATGTAACCACAGTTTCCATTTCATTGCACTGATTTCACTGTTTCCCATACACTGTGAGTTATGCAGGCCATGAAAAGTGAATTTACCCTAACCAAGCTGTCAGCTTGTGTCCTGGAAATAAAGGCCTGAGGGGTGCAGGCTGTGTGTGCTTGTGAGAGCTGAGCTCACCTGCTGCCCTTCCTCTCCAGGTGCTTCTCTGCAGCCACAGCCTTGAACCACCTTTTCCTTGCATTTCCTGGTAATTTCTCCTGCAAGAGGTTACAAGGCTACAGAAAACTGTTTATGCTGTGCAGGATGTGGATCTTTGAATACAGAAAGTGTAATAGAATGCTTATGTTACATGATTCACCATCATTGGGGTTTATATGTAGCCAATAGTCTATAAAACCTTTTTCCCCCCTGGCTTTTTGTGTTATTGTGCTGCTGACACAGCACAGTTTGCCTTGGAAAATAATTACAGAAGTCATTTTAGCCTGCTGCCTTTGCTTAAGAAAGCAATTCAGAATTTTTTAAAGGATACTTTGTTTTCACGCCACGAGGTGGAGATATCTGCCTGCAACTCTGGGTAAAGAGACGACTCTGGAGTTGTGGCTGAGGTTTAAATAAAATTGTGCCTTCCCCCTCCCCTCCTTCCACTTAAAAATAAATAAATAAAATAGTGTAAGCTATAAGTATGAAGATCCTTTATCAAGGCATTTCTCCATTTTTTTTTGGTTTACACAAAAAATAATTAAAAAAAAAAATCACTGAATTGCAGCACCTGCCCACTGCTTGGTGAATGTGAGAATTTCCATGGATTTTCCATGGTCTGTTCCACAGCCCCACGGGCAGGATTTGCTTGCCCAACCCTCAGGATGCAGCTGGGGGCAAGGAAAGGCAGTGAGGAACCCCTTCCCATGAATGAAGCCCACACCTGAGCACAGGGAGCCATTAATAAATTGCCAGCTTTTCTTTCAGGAAAGGCCAGTGCTGAAGTGAAGAGCCAACCAAAGCACACAAGGTCAGACACCCCACACTGCAGCTGATGGCAAAGGAGGAGGGAAATCATGGCTTCAGGCAGGACAGCTCAGGATTTATAAAAAGAGAATTTTGGAGACTCATTTTTGCAGTAGAACAAGGGCAAGCTCAGGAGTGGGAGCACACTCAGACTCCCTGAGCCTTGTGCAGGGTTGCAGGGGCAAAGCTCTCCATAGATTTGCTGAATTCATGTTTCCCTCCCTGGTTATAGTTCAGCCTTCAGGCTCTTTTCTCATTTGGTTTTATTTTATGCTTATAACTTATACAGTTAGCAAATTATGATTGTGTTTGCCAGATTGTTGTTTGGGAGTAAGGGGAGACATTAATTTTTTTCTGGTCATTGGATTGTTGCTGTTGTGGGAGAAAAGTGTGTGAGGAGCAAAATTCTGTGCTAGAAGGTGGCTGTGACAGTCACTCCTGTGGTTTGCTGCTCACTGAGGCACCATGGTTCCTGCTGTGACTCAGGATCTAACACCTATGGTTTATGGGGAAAAAAATTTGATTTTCACATTTTCTTCAGTACTGCATGTCTCTGTCTTTTTAGTTCCATGCATGATTAAAAAAAAAAAGGTAAAATTTTTCTAGTGGATGCTTTATTTTTTAAAGTGTCAAGCAACTGGCTACCCCAAAAAAAGAGCAGTTTCCTCAGCTGGAATGGTCTCTGTGGTTGCCATGACAGTGACTGGCAGGATCATAACACAAAGGTGAGGAGCCTGTAAGTTGAAGGAGGCCTCATGTAGGGTTTGATTGATAGAAAAAGTGATTTTTAGCTTGGTAAGAAAGAGTGTGAGCAGCTCCTCCACTTGCCCCTTGCTGAGTTCCCAGGGCCTTAAGCCCTCTAGCAAATAAGGAAGTATTTGCCCAGAAGCTATGAGAACAGAAGCTGATCTTAAAAAAAACCCCAAAAAACCCCAAAGAATTCTATTTATTTCTGAAGGACTCAAAATTGAAAAAAAAAAAAAAAGGAAAGAAGAAAAAAAAGAAAAAAAAGGGAATAAAGCTAAAAATGGGCTAAAGAGGAGCTACTGATCCCAAAGTCTGTGTTAGACTGTGGCCAGCTGTAGCTAGGAGGATATGGGGGTACAGACAGAGTGAAATACCTGGCATTTGGGGTTTGGGGAGGATATTTGTCTCTTGGCCACTCAGTCTGGCTGGGTCACATTGCTCTCACTCATTAGAGAGAGCCCTGCAAGGCCAGGCTGATGCCACAATATTTCACAGTTGCTCCTTCCCTGTGTTTTTTAGGGCACTCTTTAAGATACAAAGCTGCTGCACCTGTGCCTGCTGTAATTCACAAATCTTTGTTCCCCATAGTAGTGAAGAGTAATAAAGAAGGTTCACTGGAAATGCAAAATCTTGGACAGAATTTGTATTGCTATAATGTTCTAATTGTCAAATCTGCTGAACACATGTCAACCACAAGTTAAACTGTGTTTGTAGGTCTAACGTAATATTCCCATTACCAACTAGTGAGTTCTTAGGAAAAAAAAATCAGAGGGGAAACCACAGAAGAAATACTTTTATGATGCTTTGTTTATGCTTGTGAGTGTTGTTTCAGGCCTATAAGGTTATCTCAGTTCTGTAGGTCAGTGAAATGTGGGAAGAAGGGTGGGAGATGAACTTCTGTTATCCCAGAATCAATTAGATTGGAAAAGACCTCTGAGACTGAGTCCAGCCTGTGACCCAACACCACCTCATCAGCTAAACCATGGCACTGAGTGCCACGTCCAGGCTTTGTTAAACACCTCCAGGGATGGTGATTCCACCACCTCCCTGGGCCTTCCAAGCTCTAATCACCTTTCCTGTGAAGAAATTCCTCCTCATGTCCAGCCTGGAGCTCCCTTGGGGTAGATTAAGGCTGGCTCCTGTTCTCCTGTCGCTGTTGCCTGGGAGGAGAGGCTGACCCTGACCTGCCTACAGGCTCCTTTCAGGGAGAGTGTGAATGCTTGTGATTAAACACATCTTTGATAAACAGCTGGAGCCAAGCTATCAGTGTGTTGTAATAATCATTCCTCTTTTTATTTGGCAGCAAGCAGAAACCATGGATGACCCAAATGATAACATAAAACATTTCTAACATGTGATGGAGCAAGGTTTCATGAGAAAAGGTGAGGAACAGGGACCTGAAAGCTAAAAGGATTTTCCCACTATTTCCACCATATAGTTGTAGGTGTCTGTGTGTTGCACCTACAGCTGGAATTGGATATTCAGCAGCTCAGCACTCAACAGTGAAAAATTGCATTATCAAGTTCTGTTCTGCCACAAGAAGCCAAGAGCAGAAGACTTAAAGGCCTCAGATGCTCTGTTCAGTTCTGTGCTAGACTGTCAGTCCAATGCAAGTAGGAAATGGCCAAAATTAAACACAAACTGACATTAAATCCACACTTTTAGAATGCTGTAGGCTAGATCCAATTAGTAATTACCACTTATTTATTATGAATAAGTAGAATTCTAATTAGGCTGATTGGAGCCTCAGCTACTCCCTCCGACTGGATTGGCAATTAAGGTACTTCTTGTGCTGGTAATTATGGTTTACCATGAAATTACTCTGCCTTCTACCCCCAAAAAAGCATCGAATTAGCCATGAGTGGAATTATATTTATCACAGGACCTTGTGCAGTAGAGACTTTGCAAATAAATACAAACAATTAGAAAAACCACTCTGAGTGCTGTGCCAGAACAGTAATTAGGGCCTGAAGGCAGGAATTTTTGCTGAAGCCAAACTGGCTGGGTTGTCACTCAGGAGAAGCAGCCCTGAGGGTGTCCCAGGAGCCAACCCAGCAGGAGGAACAGTGCAGAGAACAGAGTGTTCTACCAGCCTGGTCCTGGAGCAAGGAGCAAATGTTGTGAATTCTCCAGTTTGGTGTTTCCTGAGATGTCACAGTGACCCCAGTGGGGAATGGGCAGATGACCAAGCCAGACCCATCCAAGGCTGGTGCTGGGTATTTCAGCAAACAAAAGGATAGCAAGCACAAGCTAAACCTGAATTTTTCCCTTGCCCAGAGGATTAAAAATCAAACTTCTTGTCCTAATATTTGAATTCTGGTCCCTGTAGCTGCAGTCGTTATTTCAGTGACAATTTCAAAGTATTGTGGTCTTGTACAGGCTGATGAATAAATCTGCTTCTGACCTTTGCTCTCCCCTTTCCTTGCTAAAGTGCAACTGTCTCTGGCCTTGTAGCCAAAGTGGAGAATTCTGTGCCACAGAGCTTTGGGCTTTCACAGCTGGGATAACTGTCCCCCTTCATTGTCACAGTAACATTGGAAAGCCATCTAAAAATCAGCTTTGTTCAGGTATCATCAGGAGGGGATCATGGAGTAAATAATTGTGTGTGCAGATTTTAAGGGTCACTTTAATTTGTTTGTTTGTTTTACCTTTAAGGTCGTAGCTCTGCCTCACCCACTGTGCAGAAATAGTAAACATTTTATGGTTCAACTTGTTTAGCCATCCAAATATACATGAATACATTGAGTTTCCTTTGGAACACGAAGAATTGTTCCTAGTTTAAAGTGTTAAACTGATTTTAACCACAGAAGCAAAGAAAAAAAGAATCTTTGATTTATAACTTCTCATACCTTGGCCAACTTCAGATCTGTGTTTGCAGGAGTAGGAATTACCTCTCCCCAGAGATCATCTCCTCACCCAAGGAGTCAGTCCTAGGCCCTCAGATAACTGGGAGGTTGGGCTTTTTTGTGAATTCTGATAGATCACTGTATATTTTCCAATCTCCTGGGTTTCCAACATGGTTAATGCTGCACAGGGTCTTTCCCTTATGGAATTTGCTCTCTGCTGCTGTTTCTTCTTGGGCAGTGAGCACGTCTGAGATCTCCAGCTCAGTTTGAAGGCAGGTGATTGTGTATTTGTCCAGCAGAGCTGTACAGGATGCTCTGGCTCTCACTGCCAGAGTCAGAGACTGAGGCAAGTTGCAGAGAGAATCCTTCCACAGCTGTCTCTCCTACAGTACAACTCACTGGCACAAGAAAACCCCTTTTTCCTTCTGTGTCATCTGCCAGACTTCTGCCTGGAAGCCTCCTTGGGCTGGTCTTATTTGAGAGGCATTTGATTTAATGGTTTTGTAGAGTAAAAATCTATTGCCAAATAGAAAGGGTAGAAGAAATGAAACCAATAGAGTCTTACAATAGAAATATTCATGTGTTTGTACCAGTAAAACCCACTTGTACTCCCATCCAAGCACACCTTAGATTTCATCCAAGAGGAATAATTTCCCCTTTTCTAGAAAGTAGAGACAAACAGAAAATTTTTTGGTACATCTATCACGTGTAAACACCATTCAGGGATGACTTGTTAAATAGATTTTTAGCCACTGTTTGCAAAACAAAGAAAAAGCAGCTGGAAAATGAATGATATTACATATATTCTCCTCTGGTGATTGTAATGATTTTTATCATTTGCCAAGGATTAGAAATTAATCATTAAGGACTGATATTGCAGTAGAAGGATTATTTCTCACAGTAATCTGTGGGGTCTTTGTGTCTTGAGCACATATTCATAAATTTATCCAAGAGTCTAAAAACTGCACACAAATTGGTCTTTCTGTGCCTAAAAGCATTTAGTTTTCAGACAAAATAACAGGTTTGGAGAAAACACCCAAATCCTCCATTTGCTGTCTCTAAAATGAACACAAGAAAGACCAAATCCAGGCAAAAGAAAGGTTTGCCTGTGTTCCTTATGTCTGCAATGGAGTCACGGTGGGTGGCAGGGGAAAAAGGGAGAGTTGCAATGAATCTGTTCTTTCTGCTGCTGAAACATTCAGAGGACAGCAAAATTTACTGACATATTTTGGAAGAAGAAATGTGTTTGTTTGGAATGGAGGATGGATTGTTCTTTGTAAAGTAATGTGTTATTTTTTTTTAATAGCATACCTAAATTCCAGTCATGAGTCTAAGGCAACTCTTTTATTCCATTCCACTTAGATGTGATTTTTGATCTTGAAAGGACTTAATAATACAGTGAGGAATTCAATTCAGAGATAGATTGTAGAAGGGAGTGGATTCTGAATGGCATAATAAATAATTAAATTACAACTATTAATAAAGATACTTGTCATTAAAGGAAAATAGACTGAGCATGTCCATAAATTCCCTTCACCAGACTTACATAATGTATAATTCAAAATATGTTGACACAAGAAGGCTCATAATCATTTGTCCACGTGTCTGTAAAATATGACATGATAATTCTTCCTATTTCTGTAGGAACAATCTGCCATGCAGACAGCACAGAATAGAACATTTGTATCACAGGAACTCAAACCACCCATTTCAGTTAGACAAATGAAAAAAAATAGGCTGCAGCCCACACACTGTGGCCTGGCACAGAGCAGCCTCCAAAGATGAATGCAGATGATGAGATTAATTGCTTGGGCCCTCACTTATCACCCAGAGCCTGAGGTTCCGTGTATTCTGAGCTCATTTCCTGCTGCATGCCCAAGGTGCTATTTCAGCCTGGCTCCAGCCAAACAGGGCAATTTTCTGCAGCCAGAAGGGCCCAGAGTTACCACATCTCCCATTATTAACATGCTCTCACAGCTCAGCTCTGACACCTGAGCCTTGCCTCTGCTTCTACTCAGGCTGCCTTGTGGAAGTCTCTTGCCTTTGGTCCCTCTCATGCCTGCTGCTTTTTGTCCCTGGGACATTTTAGACCAGAGGATCTCACAGGCTCTGCTGCAGGATTTTCATGTTTGCACTTTTGTGTGTGTTGCTGTTTGAGCATGTCTTCTCTTCATGAAATTCAGTGTACAGTTTGAAAGGAACACATCTTCCCCAGTGCTGCAGGAGCTCTGCTGCACACAGGGTCGGTCTGAGGGGCAGAGCAGGGTCACACTGCCAAATCCCACAATTTTCTAACTGTTGTCCTGCTGAAAGTGTGGCCTGGATCATCCTGGTGGCTTCAACAAATGCTTCAGGGAGTTGCAGCTTGATGTGCTTCTTTAAAGGCAGCCAGCACCCCTGTTCTGCCTGGAGGTTGTGGCAGTCCCTGCAGGAGCCCATCCCCTCCTGCCCTGCAGCAGCCACGAGTGAGGAGCTCCATCAGCAGCCAGGGCTGCTGCACAGTGACAGCAGAGATGCTCCATCATTTGTCCTGGGCTGACACTGGGAGCTCTGGCTGCAATCACAAATTAATAAAAAAATTCTCACAATTCAGTGTATTGGACAGAGTAAATGGAGTTCAGGTTGGTTTCTTTTTTAACTGAAGTAACAATATCTGTGGGGCTGCTCTTCCCCTGTGTACAGTCCCTGAAGACAGAGCATGTCTAATAAACTTTTAATTTTTATTTACCACAAATGGATTGTGTTTGGAAGCGTGTCCATCACACCACCTCTCTCATTTCAGCTCGAATTGGTTTTTGCTGAAAATTGCTACTAAGAATCCAAGCATTCACAGAGAGAAAGTTCTTTAGGCTTGGCTGTTGGAAACCAAGTCTCGTACAGTGCCCAGAGCCATTCTGAGTATTCATGTACATATGATTTCAGAGAAAGATGAGCAATTTACTTACACTGAACTAGTCAATATTTAGCTTTGTGATATGAAAATCAAACATTGCTCTGATGACATTTGAAGTCAATGAAAAAGCTGATTTTGACATCATTATCTGCCTGTGGTGTTTCCACATCTCTTTGCTCATGCCACAATCTTCCTTGCTGTACATTTCAATCCTGGTGGTAAATGCCTTATGGTGAATTTAATCATTGAATTCTCTGCAGCAATACTGCTGCTTTTGTTTCACAGGCCACGAGGAGCTGCCCAGCCCTGGGAGCAGGGGAAGATGCAATTCTTTGAGCTGCAGGAAGGACAGCACGAGTGAGTGACAGCAGCAAAGCTGTGGGACTGGGGGAGACAACTTTAATTTATTTGTACAGCACGCACATGGAAGGGTCCTCACCTCCTGTTTGGGTGATGATAAATGACAAGATGTTGACATTTATTAATTAAACTGCCTGCCAGAGCCATGTACATGAGGGTAAGAGCTGAGAAATGTGGAGCATTCCTCCTGCCCCATCATGAGAATGAGGCCCCTCCAGTGTTCTCTGGCCCAGCAGAGATTAGACCAAAGCATCAATATCCCACTGCAGGCTGGCTACCTAGTAACTGCCTGAACATTGAAATTCTGCCTCGTGTGATGTCTGCTAATTAAACTGCAGCATTCTTTCTGCAGGAACTGCTTCTCCAGTGTTGTTCCCACAGATTGTGCTACAACAACGATTTTAGCCCCATCAACTATTAAGCAATTATGAAGGGATTTTCTCAGTCTGCTTTAACTGAGGATCAAAGACAAAACCCAGGTTTTTTTTCTTGCCAGATTTAATTGTAATTTAGGACACAAAACACCAAGCATGCACAGGACTCAAGGCTTAGGTCACTCAAACAAAATGGACTTAGGAACTCAGATCCATTTGAGCTTTTCTGATTTGCCTTGTCAATATTCCAGCTGCTTTTCTTCCTTTACAAATACACTGCCACACAATTGCAATGTATTTATCCTTTTCTACTTTCATTTATTTCTTTCAAATCTATATCCTTTATGCATATGCTGCTTGGAGCTGAGTACGTCTGAATACTGCCCAGCAACTCAGAGTGAATTTTTTGAAAATTAACTCATTTTAAATTGCCATGGGCTGCAGATGTGAAGAACCCTTCTGTTATTACTGCTAAATGTGTTTGTTCTGGCTGATCAGTGGGGCTTTTTTGGCCTTTCATACACAGAAGTTGTTTTTTTAAACTGCATCAATGCAATCTGGGTGATTGTCTTTAAATACTGTCTGAGGATCCAGATGTCAAAAAATCAGTGCAGCTCCACTGAAACCCATACCAGTTGCAGTTATCTCTTAGGCATGACTTTCTTCTTAATGATGTTATTTATTTATTTCTTTATTTTAAGTTTTCTAGACCAGCCTTTCACCAGACTTGTGTGTGAGGTCTCCCTGAACAGCCAGGTCCAAATAAATTTTACCACAACTGCCCTTTTCCCCAAAGTCCACCCATAAAAATCATTTGCATGAATTCCCTTTGGCCTGTGTCATTCTACCTGCATTCTAAATGTACATTAGAATTTATATTTCCACTCTTTGCAGGGAAATACAAGTAAATCCAAGGCCCTTTGGTGTGTCTATGTGTAACACACACTTCAAGAACAATGTTTTTCAGTAAATACAGAGTGGTGGTGCTGCTGACCAAACCAGAATTGCAGATTTCAGGGCTGTGAAAAGCAGGTTGGATGTGGGCTGAGTTTGCTGCTCAGGAGCAAACTGTGAGCTCAGTGTGCTACAAACCCACACACACCCAATGGCCCCACTGAGGTCCCAAACCCCCAAAATAATGAACAACCAGCTCAGATCCTTACAGGTTGGACAGACAGCATTGCAAACAGGAGACAGGGAGATGTTTGAGAGTGTGATGACTGAATTCTGAAATTCTGCCAATTTCCCCACTAAGGATGTCCCATTCACTTATCCCTATCAGTGCACTGTGCTCCATTGAATATTTGCATTTGTTATCATTTGCATTTATTTACACTTCTCATTCCACAAAGTCCTGCTGTTCCCCTGCAAGGGCAAGTTCAATCCTTATGGCTGATTGTGAACTCTCAATGCCTCAATATTACTGGAAAGACTTAGTTCTAGAGAAAACTGTTCAAATGGGCCAATTTTTGATTCCTAGGAGAACTCTGGACACCTCTGATTTGAAGATTAACTGATTTGGAAGCCCTTACTAATTTCTGATCAGGCTTAAACACATATTGTATTTTCACTGGAAGTCCATGTCACTGTTTGTCCTCTCCCTCTCCTCAATAATTTCCTGATAGCACCACTTTTGTTTCTGGACATGCAGAAATGCAACATGAATGAGAAGTTTCTGGTTCTGAGCGCCACCCTTAATCTGAGGAACAATTTTAGGAGAAAACTATCACTTTTAAAACTAACTTCTCCTGCTAATTTGACTAGGGGGAAAAAATAAGGCCCTGCAAATAGCAAAACTCTCCAAATGGGAGAGTAATTACCTTAAATTAAGCCTTATTTCTGGTTATAAAAAAACCCCAACAAAACAACAAACCAACAACCACCCAACTCTAAAAGCATGTTGGGCAGACTGGAAGCACTGGAGTTAAATAGTGGCCAGTTTTTAGTGAAAGGGAAGGAAAGAGACAGGAGGAAGGAAGGAAGAAGAGATTAGAGAAATTGAGAGATGTAAATAGGCTCAGAGGAGCCACCGTGTCCCAAAGCCTCTCCTGAGGGAAGCTTTTTACACCAAAGAATCTGGAGGTCTGAATGAAGAGTGACATCACTTATTTATTTAGCCAGAGCTGAGCTGTTTGCTTAATTGAAATAACCTCGTGCTGCAAGCATTAAATTGTTGGTGGAGTGATAATGATGTCTGCTTAATTTAGGGGCTTGAGAACCATGAAATAAATACCCTTTTATTCCTTGGTTTGGGAGTCTATTTGAATTGCCTGGAAAGCCATGAGCTGGAGAGCTGCAGCCTTGGGGTTAATGCTGCAAACAGCCTGGAGTGGGGACATGCATGGCTTTGGATTCATGACTCAGACAAGGATTTGGCACTCAAGGACTTGGGGCTACTCCCCTTTGAGATGAAAATGCTGATATTGCCCTTCTGGACCCCAACTACAGATCAATGTGTTCACAAGCTCATGAGAAAATTCCCAGTTTCCATCCAAAGTGTGAGTTCCCAAGTGTCCTGACAGGCCCACTGGGATCAGCTGTAATCTAAGTGGCAAAAATGGGGCAAAAAGAGAAAAAAAAAAATTCACATCCCACACCTGGGATGGCTCAGACGGATTTTATGGCTCCAGAAGAACTTAAAGCAGACTTACAGGGGTTACAGGAAATGTGCACAGGGCCCTGGTGATACAGGGAAAAAAAGAAGGCCCTGCAAGACAGATTCCCCATTAGCCAGGGAATGTGGTGATGGATTGAGGGGCAGTGGTTTGAAACTGGCAGAGGGTTGGATTTCAGGAATAAATTCTTTGCTGTGAGGGTGGTGAGGCCCTGGCCCAGGGTGCCCAGAGAAGCTGTGGCTGCCCCTGGGAATGTGTCATTTATCTGTACTCTGTCATGTGGCCAAGGTGAGATGTTTTGAAGGTTCCCTTTGTGTTTGTTACACTTTTACTTCACAATTAGCAGGGCGTGTGCTGATGAGTTTTACCTCTATTCAGGTTTTACTGATAAGCTTTATTTTCCTCTTTTTACAGTAAGAACTTGTCCTCATAGAAGAACAGTGAAAGTTTTAGGATGGAAAGAAATAACCAGGTCAGGACACAGCATCAGGAATGGGTGAGAGAGACAGAAGGATCAGCATTGGTGATCCCTTTGGCCTCCAGGCACACTGTGTTTGTTACACTCTAGCCAGAATAAAATCCATTTGGGTGAATAATAAAAAAATACAGCAAAGCCCCATGTTCCCAATCCAATGAAATTTCAAGGAGGCATCGTGAGCTTTGTCCATGGAGCTGCTGCTGGGTGCTCCAACTCTCCAGCATTCAGTGCTAAAACTGTTCCCACAATTCTGGGAAGGGAAGAGAAATGTCAATCCTTAAAAAAACTTGGAGCTGAATTGTCCTTTGGTGGCTCCAGGACTGCAAGGGCAGCAGCTGCACTGTTCTGGGTGACATTAAATGACACTGGCTGCATGTGCTGCAAGTTCTGCAGCTCCTGCTGCCTTCATTTGAAATGCTGAGTTATTTTAAAAGTGGACTTGAGGGGAGTTCCAATTCAAATTTCAGGTTACAGCTGCACAGGGTGTTCAATCCCAACTCCAGCTGCACATAAAGATGTTATATGATAATTTAAGGCTTTCCAGGCTATTTATTATAGAAAAGTTGTTCTGTGTGCCCATATGCTGCACTAATTTGAGTGAAACAAGCTAATTATAAGTTGATGTCATATGACTAAAAAAAAAATCCATGTTTATTCCTTCCGTGTTTCACAGTGCAGACTTTCCCAGCCACCCTTGCAGGGCACACATGGGATGTGTTTGCTGGGCCTGGGGCTTCACTGGATAAAGTTCTGCTCTTTTTTGTGCAATTTCTAATTAAAATGATTAACCTCATGCAAAATCTCTGGGACTTTGTGGATCCCAGCAGGCTCATCCTTCTGCTGGTTGGTTTATTTTGCACTGAATGAGAGCAGAATTGTGTTTTTGCCAGGAAAAGAAATGAAGGAGGCACAGTGACTATTTTAAGCCAGTGAGTGTGTGGTAGGGAATGTGCCATGGTCTACACTGAATTTTTTCCACAAATTGTTGGAAATAAAAATGGAGGGAAAAGCAGATTTGGAGAAATCATGGATTCTGTCTGAAAAAAGTGATTTAGTTGCTTTTCTGAGGGCTGCAATGGCAATGGTTCAGTTCTGGCAGGCAGCTGGCTCCAGGCAAGGGAAGGTAAAAGCAGTGACCTCTTACCACTTCTATCCCAGCAGCACCAAAATGATGCACAATTGTGCTATTTTATTGCAAAAATTACAATGAAGACATTCACTCTTGTTTGAAGGGTTTACAGTTCTGAAGAAAATTTATCTAATGCTTTTAGAAGGAGCACATAACAGCTCACTCCTTGAAAAGAACTGAAAATATACAATTTTGTGAAAAAGAGAAACTCCAATTTCCTACAGACACTTTCCCAAACCCACAGTAGGGATGCTATCTCCTCTCAGGCCAGGCACTCCTATATTAGAAGTTAAAAAAAGAGGGTGATTGCAAAAAAAAATAAATAAAAGAATAAGCAATCCCAAATTCTCTGTCTGAAAAGAACCCACCTGGATGTGGGGGTGGAGGGGAATGTGGCAGTCTACCTCTGAAGCATCTTATATTTTGATTTTTCCAGCTGTTAGCAACACACTTCTATTTCCTATTCCTCTCCTGATACCATAAATTGCAGGAGTGGTGGTTGGAGGTGGATGTTTCAGGAGAAAGGTTACAGAACACCAATCCCACCTGCAGGCTGCTCATCTCCTCCACCTTTCACCTGGGTAAAACCAGCCAGAGGTCACTGCAAACAGGGTGGGTGCTGAGAGGAAATCCAGCAGGGAAAGTACCCAGGACTCCTCAGCCTGGGGGATTTGTGTCAAAGTTTTTATAACTTGCAAAGAATTACACTGTGAGCCAGAAAAATGCAAAATTCTGAGGGGCAGTTTATCAGCAGGAAACACTGGCACTTTTGGCAGACAAGAACTGTGTGGGAGATCAGTTTTTTGGGGGGGAAGAGGATCCCTTCCAGGTGAAATATTTGGGAGAAAGACATTCCTGATAGAATCAGGGCTGATGCTTCTGAATGGCCTGAAACCCAGGATGGAGTCTGAGATGAAAAGGAGCAGGGGTCTTTCACTGGCTGATCACAGTCAAGGTTTAAAAAAAAAAACCAATACCCCAGTGACTTCAGGTGCTTGTGAGACTGTGGGACAGCTTTCAGAGAACTGAGCTGCTTTTCCCACTCCAGCAGCACTGGCAGGTGCTCATTCTGAATTCTGCAAATTGAGCCCCAAGTGTCAAACCCATGAAGTCAAAGATGAGTCTGGGAAATGTTGCAGTTGTGACAATGGTTTGGTTTGGGGTTTTATACCATGTATCAAGCCCTGGCAATGAAAGGACACCTTTTATACAGGTTGTCTGGAAAAAGCTGCTCATCTTTACACCTGCACTGAAAAAGCTGCATGCTGTGTGAGTCCAAGCTCAGTTTGCTCTGACTTTACTGGGAAATGTTTCCCAATAAAGACAAAATGAAAAGGAGCAAAGGTCTACTGTAAACATTTTCAACTGCTGCTTGGCAGAACTTGCAAGGGGGATTTCACACTTGGTTTTCTTTTCTTTCATTGGAAGAAATCTGCAGCAATCAGATTTCAACCAAGAACTCTTGACTGACAATTCACAGATTTAATGTTTTCTTTGGTGGCTTTTTCCAGTTGTGAACATACACAGGAATCAGGAAATGTCACCCCCCCAGGGGGGGCAGAAATGAGAAGATGGAGATAATTCTGAGCTCCTCATCTGCCCAGGAAGGAACATCCACTGCCATGAGGAACATCCTGTGCCAGAGCAAGGAGCTCCAGCATGGAGTTTCTTTAGGGATGTGAAGGTTGGTAGAATTAAGGATCTCAACCCTTTCCATCACAGAAACTGGAGTTGACACCCTGACTGTTCTGTAAAGCCCTGGCTTTGCAGGAAATCAGCTTTATGGTGGAAATCAATGAGTCTCTCTATAATTAATCATTGTTTCTACTTTATTAACAATGTATTTAAAATTAAAAATAACAGAGGAATATTTTTAAAGCAGTATTCTTGTTCTCTACAAGTTAAAACATTGCATAAATAATTTCTGGGGGAAAAAAAATAAATACGTAATTCACTCTCTGAAATGATACCTTTTCTCTCTAAGTTCTGGTCCCACATAAAATAACAGAAAAATCTATCAACATTGCAAATCTCCACAGTTTATATTATTTCAGCATGAATTCTACAGGACATATACAGGATGTGACAATTTACTTTCTAACAATATTCTCTAATGTAAAAACACAGCCATTAGTCTGAGTGTTGAGAAGCTAAGTAAAGGAAAGCTGCTGCCAAATTAAAGACTTATCAAAGCTGCACATACTAAAGGTTTTCTAGAGAATTCCATGACTTAGCAGAGGCTCCCTTTTAATGCAGAACCACCACCTTACTCACAGAGCTTGGTTTGCACTGTTGGAGTGCTGCAGAGTGTGTGGCCAGGTAATCCAAACTCTACAGAATAGAAAATGTCAAAGGATGCACCTAAGCTGATATTAAAGTCAAACGTGGTACAGAAATAAGGAATAATCAGTTTATTCTATGTTAAACTATGGGTATTGGGTGTTTGTTTACAGGACAAACAGCAGTGAGGTTATCTGGTTTGAGAGGAGCATCCCTTTCATAAATCTGCTCCACTTAGGAGAATTTGTTGAATTGTCCCTAAAACAAATCATTGTTCCTAAATCAATATTAGTGGATAAATCTCAGTTTTGAATCTGTCAACCCCACAATCTTTTAATTGAAAGTATGAAATAGATTTGTCACACTTTTACTTCAGTTTGGAGAACACAAGGGTGGTATTTTGGTTTCTGTGTTTGAGAGGAAACACCTGGTGCATGAGGACATCTGAGGATGTGTTGATTTCCCAACAATCTGACTTCAGTCACCATAATCTGAAATCCCTGCTACCCCCAACTTCCTATGGCTCCTTCAGAGAGTGCCAACCCTCCTGGTGCTTCCCTAATCCGAGCCTGTCCTGCACCATTGTCTGGGAAAGGGATCTCAATACTCTTTTCACACGGAGTGAGTGGAATGATTTCTAGCAAAGCGTGATTGTCACCACTACAGCTTCACCTTCCTCTGCCTCCCTGCTCGAGCAGGACACACAAACCCCGGGGACCCCCAGGGGCTCCTCCAGCCACCTCCAGCTCATTCTCTCATCAGACCACAAGTGCTACAATCTGACAGATTTTTTGCCTATGTGAGCCTTTGACCCGGCTCAGCAGAAGGAATTGGAACCGACTGCAGTCACAACATCAACGCTGCGGCCTCTGAGCGCCTCTCGATGGTTCACCCAACATCCCGAGCTGCCACCCACAGCCACCTCCTAATAAGCATTTTCCAGCTCGTGCTGGTTGGATTTGCCGCTCCTGGCTCTGGACAGATGGGGCTTCTTGTTCTTCTGGGGCCGGGGGCTTTCCTTGCCGAAGTCCTTGAGCTCGGACTGGTTGTGGTAGCGGGTGTAGCGCTTGCACTTGCACGACGTGGCCGCTCGCAGTTTGTAAGTCCGGGTCTCCTGCTCGGGACAGGCCATGAGGATGCGCTGGGTGCGGGTGTGGGCGGGGATGCAGCGATAATCCGGGGAGCTCTGCCGCCACCACTTGCCGCGGCCGATGGAGTTGGGCAGGAGGTGCGAGGGCTCGCAGTGGCCGGAGCAGAGCAGCTCCTTGACCGGCTTCAGGCTGCGGCACGGCCCGTCCGACACGAACCGCGTGGTGCGCATCTCCCGGCAGCTGAACTCCGAGGCGTCTGGGAATGAGCAACGCGTTAATTACCGTTCATTCCCGTTCATTCCTGTTTATTCCCGCTAATTCCTGTTAATTCCCGTTCATTCCTGTTCATCCCCATTCATTCCCATTCATTCCCATTAATTCCTGCTCATTCCCGTTAATTCCTGTTCATTCCTGTTCATTCCCGTTAATTTCTGTTCATTCCCATTAATTCCCGTTCATTCCTGTTCATTCCCGTTCATTCCCATGAATTCCTGTTCATTCCTGTTCATTGCCGTTAATTTCTGTTCATTCCCGTTCATTCCCGTTCATTCCCATTAATTCCTCAATTCCTCACTGCTCTCTCCTCCAGCTCTGAGAAAGCCCTGACCAAACCCCCCACGCCCTCTCTCCCTGCGCTGTCGGTGGGAAGGAGGGATGGGTTGGGGGAATAAAGGCGTTTCTAAGGGTTTATTTTACTTTCCATTATCCTCCTCTGACTCTAATAAGAATAAATAATAATAAATTATTATTAGTAGTAGTAATAAACTCACTTTGTGCCTCTAAGCCGAGCCTGTTTTGCCTTTGGAGTGTTTTTCTCCTGGTCTTTAACTCATGAATCTCCAAGGGTACCTCCAGCTACCTCCAGCTGGGTTTATCTCATTCTCTTACCAGACCATAAGTGCTATAATCTGATAGATTTTTGTGATAATTTTTCTCTCCTCTGCCCAGCAAGTGGCTTTTGTGGGTGCCTGGAGTTGGGGCCAGTGCCAAACCACGAGAGTTTCTGTGGCAGATCTCTCTCTGAGACAGACACAAGCTGAATGCCTTGAACAGCAGATTTTCAGCAGAAACATCTCAAAATGCTCACTCCTGCAGCTCCTGACTATTTGGCTGCTCCAGCTGTGAGACCCTTCAACAGCAATGTACAAATTGGAGAATAAACCCCACCAGGTCCATTTGATGTCAGTGCTGTGCAGGGGGAGCTGCAGCTGCCAGAGTCCAGCCCCAGCAGCAGCTGGGAAATTTGGACAATGCTCTCCTGGCTTCATTTACCTGGGAGCAAAACCTTCCCCCACGGCTCCAGTTTAACTCTACTGACCTCACATTTAAATTCTTTTGCAACAAAAAAAGTGTTCCTTAAGTGATTTTTAGCTTCCAGGTTAAGAGAAATTGCAGGTAAGAACAGCACTGAGGAATTCCCACCACCCAGGCACCAGCTTTTCCAAGTTTACTGTTCTCTGTGATAATTCCACGTGTCCCACATTGTTTCCCTCAGACAGCTACAGGCACCTTCTGGCTGTTACAGATTTTTCCTTGTCTTTTTTCACTATGGATAACTGGAGGTAAATGAAGATTTAGAAAATTCAAGATTTCTTAGAATTAAGTATTTAGAAACTTTCCAGTTGTAGGAACATAACTTTCCCCCAAAGTGTCTCTTTTCCCAAATGACAATGCTTGGTTCATTGACTTGTGGGGAAGACACAAAATTTGATTTTTAAGTGTTTATCAAGTAACTTCATCTAGATACACACATATTAGCGTTCTTCTCTTAGTCAAAAGGAGAGTTTTAACTCAGGAGCTCTGATTGTGGTGGAAGCCTCCAAAGGTCACCTCACAGAGGAGGCTGTGTCTGTCAGCCCCATTCTCCTCACTCTGTACAAGGTTTAGTTCAGCAAAAGAGAATTCTGACCCTGAATCCTCAGTGACAGAACAGCATTTGTACAGACATTTTAATCCTGTGAAGTGCAGAAACAGGACTTTTAGTGCTCAGATTTGTATTGGTCAAAGCACAGCTAGCAAGATTTCATTTTTTCCAAGTTTGAAGCATTAATGAAATTAAACAATCCTTGTCAGCTGTGACAAAACCACTGGCAACTGAACTCGAGGTGCACTTAGTCCAACACTCACAAGTTCCCTAAGCATCTAAGAAAATGATGTCTGTTTGCAAATAAAAAATGGAGTTGAATAAGGTGTATTGTACCTTCATAATGCACAGGCAGACACTGTTAAATATCCTCAGCTCTGTGGGTGACATTTGTGCATTTATGTCCTGTCCTGTGGCTGTGCAGGTACGTTTTCACTCATGGTCTGGTGCACTGTGCATGTTCCAGAAAGGTCTGGCCACTCTGGGTCATAATTCTGATACCTTATGTTAAAGATGCCCAAATCAGAATGCAAGATCATTGTATATCTCAGACAACTGCCCAGTCTCCCTCAGTCTTTGATTTCTTAAGTTAAAGTCATTTCCACTTCAAAAAATAGGCACAGATCAGTGGGGCAGGTTCCCAGCTGATCTCGGAGTAGTGAGAGGCTAAAAAATGAAAGTATTGAGATGTGACAAGAAAACCAACCTGCTGTGACCTGGGGGCTGCCTGGGAGGAGCAGAGAGCTCCCCCTCTGAGGAACTGAAGAACCTTTTAAGGTCACACTCTCTAAAGTATTACTTCTTGTTTTCCCCCTTTCTTTTAACACATTGTTAACCCTATGGTTTTAAATGCCTCAACTGAGAGCTGCAGCAGAAATGCACAATTGCCCTCCAGTTATCCCCAGATAAAGAAGGATCTGCAAAGCACATCAGTGGAAACTCCAGGTTTGATCTGGTGCTGTGCTCCTCTGTGCTTTGTGCTCTGTGTCTGCAGGACCAAGTTTGCCCCATTTTTCAGTGGAAAACTTTTTTAAAGCTGCCTTTCTGTGTTTGGTGTCAGCTTCCCATCCCATCTCTCCTCAAAAGGCTCCTGTCTGTTCAGCATCACTGCTGAAGTTACACATCTGCTCAAGTGCAGTGATGATGGATCTTGAAGCATTTCTGGCTGCTGGCACCTGGCTGAGTTCAGGCTGAGAGCAAAGCACAGGGAGCAGCACCTCTCCCATTTAGCTGAGCACAGCCCCAGTGAGCCACCTCTGATGTGTGACCTCAGTCACAACTGCTGAGGATGTTCCTAAATATTCATTTGTATTATTGTCTCCACTGTCAGTCCATTCCCCCATCCTAATATTGAAGAGGGAAAGATGATTTGTGATATTTCCTCACAAAACAGAGAAGGGTTAAGTGATACCAACTACAGGTTTTGTGTATTGGATTTGTCTGCAGAGAGCATCAACAGAGAGATGATGCTTGCACCAGCAAACTCCAATCTATTTTTCTAATGTTTATATTCCTACTTCTGCAACAGAAAATGCAAATCTCTATCACTTAAAGCAGCTTGGCCACACCTAAAAGAGTTAATAAACAAAGATACATGATAACAAATATTCTTTTACAAACTGCTATGATCCAAAACAGCAATAATGACATTTTTCTTACCATTCAGCTCTGGAGTTTGCTGTATGTGTCTTCCTCCGTGTTTTGCCTGATTCATGGTGTTGTTGTTGTTGCTGAAATTCGGCTCCATCGGTGTCTCTGTGTTTTCAGGGATCTCAGGGATGATTTCTGTAGCATCATTTTTAAACACCTGCCACCCTTGCCCAGAGTGAAATGTGATTTGTGCCACGACACAGACAGCACACACAGCCCAGGAGATCTGCATGGTGCCAGCCCCCAGATCAGCTCTGCAGCACCCTGGCACTCCCAGATCCCAGCCAAAGGCACATTATTCCCCTTTTTAAAATCCTTTTTAGAACCAAGCCAGCCAATGACTGCACGAAGTGGGAAGGGCCAGACAACTCATTCATCTCAGCTTTTGTCAGTGTGAAATAAAATGGGTGTGTGGGGGTGGGTTAGTGACAATATTTTACAACTTTTAGGCAGAAACTTCTCATGTTCACCTAATTTTTGAGCCTGGCAACAAGTGGTGATAGACAAGACCATGATGAATTTCACCCTGACAAGCTTTTCTGCAGTTTTTTTTCTAACAATATTAGAAAAATTTAATTTTTTATAATTAAAACCTGCTTCTGCCCCCATCCATACTTGAAGCTTTGCCTATTGTCTTTTCCAAAGGTTTTTCACACTTTTTACTTTTGCTCTGATTATTCCTCTTCCCTTTGCTTGGTATATAAAGTGAGTAAATCTAGGAACTGTAGCTCACTAGTTCTGCTTTTCAGTCCTTGCAGGGAAATGTTTAGGGGTCAGGGTAGCTTTTTTTTCCCTTTCCAAAACAAGGAGCTTTACATTTTATTTCACAAACATACTGGAAGAAACAGGGAAGAGCTTCACTTCAATAG
The DNA here is from genome assembly GCA_013400955.1 of Drymodes brunneopygia. Lineage (NCBI taxonomy): Eukaryota > Metazoa > Chordata > Aves > Passeriformes > Petroicidae > Drymodes > Drymodes brunneopygia. The sequence continues at coordinate 17,819 of VZTZ01037643.1, read as the reverse complement.
GAGAAGTTCTTGTGTTTACTTTTCCTTAAAAATAGTTACTTGGGATATGTTTTTTAGCTTAAACAGGCAGAATGTTGTACATCGTATTTTTTGACATGCTCTTCCTCACATTTTTACCTCTTGGAAAAAAAACCCTAACACATGTTTGCATTTGCTTTAAATTCACTGCATGCTGCTGCTGACATTCTGTGGAAGTGTTGAATAAAGGACATTTGCTTATTTTAGACACAAGAACTTGGCCAGGCTGATTTCCAGCCATGATACAACCAACAGAAAGAGAGAACTGATGGCTTTAGGTCCAGAGCTTCTCTGTCTAAGATGTATTAATGGGTCATGTTTTAAAATCACATTTATGGTATTCTTCCCTGCAAAAACGAGATGATAATGGTGAAAATATCATGATTTCTGTGTCTCAGGGGCACACACACTTCCAAGTGATTTGCAAGTGTTGTTGGGCTAAACAAATTATTCAGAAAGCATCTCAGCCTTTGGGAAGGTTAAGATCCCACCCTGAGCTCATCACAGCCACTGAAAACAAAATGTAATGAACTGTCACATTAAACAAAATGTAATCAAGTGTCACATCAAACAAAATGTTTGCCTGAAGCAGCACAGGGACACGTGTGAGTCACTGCCAGGCCTGTCACAGACTTGCACTGCCAGGGATGGCTTTTGGAAATGTTCTTTAGGCAGATATTACATGAAGAGAGATTTACAGGAACAGCTTTGGGGGATCCACACAATTCTGAAGGCTTTAAAGAGGGGAGGCAATGGAATTCAGTGACTGCCAGGACTCAGGCGGGTTCTGCTCTCTCCTGCAGGGCCCGGGAGGGCTCCCATCCCACCCGGGCAGCGCCCCCGATCCCGCGGGGACAGCAAGGAGGGGACACCGAACCTGCCCCGCAGGTGAGTCCGGCCCTGGTGTGCCCGGGATGGGGAACGGCAGCGATGGCCCGGGGACACTGCAGCCCTGCGGCCACTCACACAGACAGACAGACAGACAGACACAGACACAGACACAGACAGACAGACACAGACACAGACAGAGAGACACACAGACACAGAGACAGACAGACAGACACACAGACAGACACAGAGAGNACAGACAGACACAGAGACAGACAGACACACAGACACACAGACACACAGACAGACACACACACAGACAGACACACAGACACACAGACAGACACACAGAGAGACAGACAGACACACACACAGACAGACAGACACAGAGACAGACAGACACACACACACACAGACAGACACAGAGACAGACAGACACACACACACACAGACAGACACACAGACAGACACACAGACACACAGACAGACAGACCCAGCAGTGAGGCTGACCTGCAGCACTCCTGCTCTCTGCAAGGAGCCCTTCCTCAAGCACTGGCATCTCAAATATACTCTATATTCAAATATACTCTGTACTCAAATATACTCTATACTCAAATATACTCTATACTCAAATATACAAAGCACTGTCAGGTGCTTTCCTGCCCGGTCTTTTGCTCAGTCCAGAATTAGGAATCAGCATTCTCAGAAGTTCTCTCCTTTCCAAATACCCCAAAGAAAGTCTCAAAGAAATGTGCATTGTGTTTCATACAACACAATGTGTCACTGTCAGCTCCCCTTCCTCCTTTCCCCCAGCCCACACCTCTGGCATCCAACCATCCCAAAAACTACTCTGTCTTTATGGAGGAATACAACTCATTATTTTCTTTCTACAAGGTTTTTTTCTCCTCAGCCAGTTATGATATATTTATTCTTAATACATGCTCTATTACAGACTGTTGTCAAATAATTTGCCTCCAATATGCTGATTATTTTTTTCTCTATCATCATCATCATCAGTAGCACTGATTATCTTTCATTAATTTCCTGCTTCTATCAAAGCAGTTAATGATGGTCTCACAAATACAGACAACCCAAACTCTCAATTCTTGCAAATGTTCTTCTGAGCATAATGGTGCTTACTTACAATAAATCTAATTTTGGCTTAGAGCTAAACTGAACAAGGTGTGAAGAACTTGAAGTCCTGAAGCACCAGGAATTAAACAAAGGTTTTGGTGCTATTTTTTCAGATAGCAATGTCCCCATGTGTGGGTATTCACCAGCAGAGCCCTTGCCCAAAGTGACAGCACAGAGCAGAGCTGAAAGGCAGAGCAGGAGAGCAGAACCAAGCTGAGTCCTGGCAATCACTGAATCCTTGTTACCCATTTATTCCCCTGTTTAAATGCTTTCAGAATTGTGTGTATCCACCAAAGCTCAGTTTCTGTTCATTTCTTTTCATGTAATATTTCCAAAAGCCATCACTGGCAGTGCAGGCCCACTAGAGAGAATCTCATTTAGAGTAATCAACTGCCACATAAAACATAAACATTTTCTTGATGTAGCTTCTCTCAAGTATTTAAACAATCAATCCCCTGTATTAACTGTCCTAACATTTATCTGTATAACCCACTGGGAGAAATAATACCAGAACAATTTCTGAATGTAAAAATCAGAATCTGTATTTAGCCTGTGGCTTTAAACTTCTTGTCCATAAGCTCAGAGGGCAGCCCAAGAGATGCCAGGAAAGAACCCAAATCTCACAGACATTCAGATTCCTTAACTACAAAAACATTCTTTCACACACTGCAGCTGCTTGCCTGCTCACAGTCCTTTCTGCAGCAAAGCAGACAAGGTCTGTGCTGCAGCCCCCCACAAAAAAAATTGAGTTTTGTACTGTTAATGAAGCACGGGAAAAATAAAAAGAGTTATCAAGGATGGTGTGTTATCAGAATGAGCCCTCACATTCAGAGCTGAGCTGCTGCTCCTGAGCTGTAAAACACCTCCCTCAGGCACAGCCAGGAGCCAAACCCAGCCAGCCTCTCCCTCAGTCCCCACCGAGCAGGGCTGGGGACAGGATCCCCAGGGTAAGAGCTCCTGGCTTGAATTAAAGATATTTTAATAGGAAAAGCAAAAGCCAGGCATGCAAGCAAAGCAAAGAGAGGAATGAATTCCCCGTGGGCAGCAGGGGAGTTCAGGCACCTCAGGGAGAGCAGGACCCCACAGGGAGCTGGGCCTGGGGAGGACTCAGAGCATCCCTGCAGGTTCATCTGCTGAGCACGGTGCCAGATGGCCCAGGCTGTCCCTTTGGCCCAGGGTGTCCCTTTGGCCCAGGGTGTCCCTTTGGGCCAGGCTGTCCCCACAGCTCTGGGCTGTCCCTTTGGGCCAGGCTGTCCCCACAGCTCTGGGCTGTCCCTTTGGCCCAAGGTGTCCCTTTGGGCCAGGCTGTCCCCACAGCTCAGATGCTCTGGGCTGTCCCTTTGGCCCAGGCTGTCCCCACAGCTTCCCCCACCCAGCCCCTCCCCAGCAGAAAAGGGCTCAGCTCTGTGTCAGCCCCGCTCAGCAGAACAAAACATCTCTGTGAGACCTTCAGTGCCCAGCACAAATCCCAGACAGCCCCCTGGCAGACACTGAGAATAAAATCAACCCCAGCCCAGCCCAAACCAGTGCCCTGTTCCAAGAAGGAATCACACCCATCAGGGCAGCAGGTACAAGGAGTTAATTGGAATCAGGCACCTGGCCTGAACCCACTGCTGCTGCTTTCTGAACTCCAGGATCTGACCTGAATCCTGGCACTGCAGCCCTGCAGTGCAGGCAGACACAGCTGAACCAGTGTCTGAAACTGCTGCAGCCACTTCCAGCTGCAGGGGCTCCCTGTGCCCAGCCCTGGCCCAGAGGGCTCTGCTCAGCATCCCAGCCTGATCTGTACAGGTGCACTTTGAGCTGCTCTGTGGACAATGGCTCAAACTTCCACACTGCCCAGCAATTCAGTTTTTGCTTCTCAAACAGTTGTTTTTGGGTTTTTTTCCTGTGATTCAGCCTTTTCCAATCAACTCCCAGCTGTCTCAGAAGAGTCCTGCAATGTCACACACTGCAGAGTGAACACAACCCTGAATGCTGAGCAGTGATCTCCTGCCAGCAGCCAAAACAAATGGGTTCTATTAATCTCCTGCCAGAGACTGATCAATCATTCTGATTGATCTGCCTTTTCCAGTGATGAGAACACCCTGGATTCACAGAGCAGCAGAGTTCAGGGATCCAGTGATGACTCCAGGGAAGAATCACAAGCCTACAGCTCCATCTGGTGAGGCAGCCAGCAGCAACATCGGCACACAGGAATTGCAATTCAAACACACAACCAACACTTGGTCATTTCCAGCATTTATTTGCAGAAGAAATTAATAGGACACTAATTCTCACCAGCAAATTCTTAAAAAGACACCTCTCAGGCCTGTTCTATTTTTAGTTTTACTCCTTGGTGAAGCCCAGAAAGTAATTTGAGAAGAAACCTCTGTGCTAAATGAAGAAAGATTCCACTGGAGAGTCTCTGTGTGCTAAAAACATCACAGCAAACCAGCAGAACTAATATAAAAAATAAAAGGAGGTAAAATCTCCTGCTTCTGTTTCTGCCATCAGAGATTTAATTAGCTCTGGACAACAGAAGGCAGCTCAATGGAAGTTTCTAAATTATTAAAATAAACATTGCTAATATTCTTTCTGCTGCTGTTTGTTGCTGAGGAGGAGGAAGATGTATTTGACACAAATTTGTTTTTCAACTCAGAAAGCAGCATTATTCTTATACAGAGTGCTTTTCATCTCCAAGGCCTTTTATGAAGATCACATCACCAATCTCACATCACCAAATCACAATTCTCACATCACCAATCATAATTACTGCAGAAAAAAAGAGTGGTTTTTTTAAATTTTAATACAGGCTTAGCATCCAAAAATGAAATTACAATACAATGTATTGGGGTTGCCAGTTCTGCATTCAGATGCCATAAATTCTAAGTTTGAAATACCTTCATGCAATGTTCCCTTTTCAGCAGTGCAAGCTCTCATGAAGTGTTTCTGGCAGTGCCTGTGGTGCAGAGGTGCAGGCCAGGCACAACCTGCCCATGCTGCAGGAACAAAGGATGAAGACAGAACTATAAAATGCTATTTTTGCTTTCAATCTTAATTTTTGTTTACAGACTTCTTTCCTGCACTTATTCATCAGCTAAGAAAGGTTTAGTTCAATGTGAGTAGGTGAATTTGGCTTTATGTGTAGCATCATCCTGGACTTTCATCTTTGTTCCTTGTTGTAAAATATGAGTAGCTTCTCACCTTCCTCCTCCCCCTCTAACTTCACTGACTCTTAAGTGCTGTTCAGGATGAAAACATTAATGTCAGTCCTGATTACACTATTTTAGCTGGGGCCAAGGAGCTTCAACTCCAAAAGCAGAATGTTGCTGTTTGCAACAAACCATTTCTTTTATAATGTGTTTCCTAAATTAACATTCTTGTAAGGAACATCTCAGAGCTAAGGGCAGGTGCACAGCAATTTCAGAGGAATAAAAAGTTCTATTTCTTCCCATACATTCTCCATTTCACATTACATGGAAAGAAAGCTCTCATTCCCATGTTTTATACAATCTTTCCTTCTACAATCAGAAAGAGAAATCTAAAAGCATACAGCATATCACAATGGATTAGAGGCATACAGGATCTTGGCCAGCTAAAATGGGCAGGGAAGTTTGCAACATGACTGTACTTGGAGAGCAGGACTGAGAGAGGCAGGGTGAGATCCATTAATGGAGCAGTGCTCTGACATTCTAACTATTTTTAGCCTGCTCTAAAAGCAGAAATGGTTTCATTACTGAGCTGCCTATCAGTAATTTCAAATATGATATACTGTCTCACTTTTAAAATCAATTTATAGCATTGTCTTCCTTATGCCTCTCCACCCTCAAATTACAAATTATAAATTACATTTGCCAAATCAGTTTTGTTATACTGAGACAAATGGGCCAGAGTTACCATTAAAGTGACCAGTGTCCCATGGGGTAAATCTTGTCTTGAATATAAGAACACATTCCCCTCTGTTTTGATTTTCACTATTTCTTGATACTGACAACTACAGAAACATCACCATAAGGCAAACACACTCAGTTTTAATAAACCATTCTGGTTCCAATCTGACAACTACCAGCCCTCTCACAATCCACCCAGGACTAACCAAGGTCTAATGCCTGATGGTTTCTTAGCTCTTTAATGGCCTGGAACTTTGACTTCCAAGAAACAGGTGAAAGACAAAGTGCATCCAACATGAATTTCCCTTTTTTTTCCCTTATAGTGCAAATAGATGTTAAGAATACATGGTGTGGGACAAGACAAAAAAAATCTATGTTTACAGTAAAAATTTTAAAAGGGTCATTTATAAATTAGCCTGCAGTATGAAAAGTCAGTATTGTAGAAGAGAAAAGGCCAATATTCCTATTTCTAAAGCCAGTACTCCTATTTCACTCAACATGAAATCAGTAACTAGGGATTTTGAAGAAGCAATTAATTTACTCTTGATTAAATGGATCAATGGGAGAAAGCAGACAGGTATGTAATTAGCAAGTGGAATTGACTACTGCTCATTATTATCCTGATTCAAAGCAAGCACTGAACACTGACTGACTGAGGAGATGTGCCAGGGAACACATGCAGAGAGCTCCTCAATTGTCACTTTGAGGGGCACGACAGAGAAAAGGCTCCTAGATGTGGCAGTTCCACCCTGTGGAAGGAAAAGCAGCAGGACTGCAGCTCAAGCAGAACAATCACCCCTGGAGTTTAACTTAGGAAAAGTCACCTTGCTACACAGAGCTTCCCTCTGCCACTGCCACACCTCCAACCACACAACCCCAGCAACAGCAGCAAAGCAATGCATGCACGTCCTTTGTGATTTCTGATCACCAAACTGAGCAGACAAAACTGATCTGGGATCTCAGGTGTTGCTAATACACAGTGGTTCTGTTCAAAACAGTGTTAAGGTTTTTCATTCATTAAAGCCCAGGTGAGAATGGAGCACAGCCACCCTGGGCTCTGGTGGTTCAGCCAACAATTCCAGTTTGCAGTGGGAGATCATTTGCATTGGCACAGGGCTGTAACTCACACCAGGTCAGGCATGGTGCAAACAGAGCTCCCTCTCCCACCACTGCAATGACTCATTTCACCTGTATGGCAAACAGAACTGACACATCCTTTATTTGAACAGAACATAAACATTTCCTGTACAATGTGGTACATTACAGTGCTCATTTCTGTTTAATGACACCATGCAAGCAATCCAAGAAGTCAAGAGTGTTCTTCTGCAAACTGCTTTGTAAGTAATCTGCACGTGTGGTCATTCCATCCTGTGCTACTGAACAGTGATAGTAAAGGAGAGATAAAGACACTGTAATTCCATACAAGCTTTGGAAGCCATTAAATACTTAATACTTATGATTTAATTATACATTCACCACAAACACTTCTAAATTCTAATATTATTTCTTCCTGGTTCAAGTTTTTCCCTCAGTGTTTGCTCTTGACATTTTTTTCTAGTATGATTTTTGAAACAAAAATAAAAGAGCATTTAATAACAGACTATTTAATGTCAACTGTAACAGCAAGAGATAAAACTATTCCTGGAAACACAGTGTGCATCAAGCATGGGCTCTGAATGGCTTTACCATCACACACTGTGTATTGCATAAATCCACACAAAACACTGCATGCACTTCATTTTCCAAGTGAGTGCATCTGTGCATTTGTATATGTGCTTCCCATTCCCTGAAACTCCTACATTCAAACTTTAGGCACCTGTGTGCATGAAAAAGAACCTTTAGAAATGACAATGCTCCTATAAAGGGTGAGTGAAGAGATGTGCTGGGGCTTTCAGAAACTGGTGCTCTGGTGAGATTAAAGACAAAGCTTAAGTGAATCACATTCAATGTCAGTGCAAACCACATATGGAGCCTGCAGGGGCTCTGAAATACGAGTGAAGCCAGCTGTTCTCACTGGAGTTACCCCTCTAAAAACACCCCTTTATGGCAACAGCTCCAACCAGCGACACAACTTTGCACCGTCCCGAAAGAACACTCACAGAGCTCAAGGAAAGACACTTTCACAAGACAAGCAGGGATTCCGCCTCGCTTTAGCGATTTGAGTCTCTAAAGGTTTGACAAACCTCAAGGAACCAACCCTGCAGCGCTGAGTGCTAAGGCTTGAGCTTGCCCTCCTTGGCGAGGCGCTCGTTGAGCTGGCAGAGCTGCCTGAGGAAGCCGTCGTTGGGGCCGATCTCGCGGTTGTGGCGCACGGCGCAGAGCGCGGCGCGCAGCTCCATCCCCCGCCGCAGCATCAGGTACGCGATCACCAGCGTGGGCGAGCGGCTGTAACCCTCCCGGCAGTGCACCAGCACCTGCNAAATAATTATATTTACTAATGATTACATCTAGAACATGCTGCTCAGGCCTACTATGCTATTCTGATTTTAAACACTTTGTCCCAAATGTTATCAGGGAGACACGGCACAGCTGCCTTAGGGCTTGGGGGAGCAACATGGAACAGCTGGGGTATAAACATTACAGCCTGTATTCACGTTAGTCCTTTCGCAGCTTGAGAAATTCAAATGCTACAGGAGACATGCAGAAGTTGGAAGAAAGGTGTTGTACAGCTGGCAACAGAAGAACACGCAGGCTTTAGAGCAGTAGTTGAATTTTTAGGCAGGACTAACCAAAAAGGCTGCCCTTCTTTATTTTCTCATTTATATGTATTTCTGAAGGCAATCGTGGATTGGTGAAAGAGGTTAACACCTCAATAAGTTTATAAGGTAAATACACGGTCAATCATTTTTCTCCGCCCCAGGGGAAAGGAATGAAAAACAATCTACAAGTGCAAAACAATCCCAGCAAATTAAGAAAACAAGGACCATGTCTATAAAAAATACATAGGAACTTGTACTACAAAGTTACAAACATAAAACCCTGCCAAAAGCAGGGCGCCAGAAAGGTGCTGTCACTCTGATACACAGACTCTACACAGTCTGTGACCAAGCAGAATGCAAAAGAAAAATACAGGTTTCATATCAAACAATCTCACTAAAACATATTTGTTACTGTATCACAAGAGCTGTCTATTCACTGCACTTCTCCAGTCTTTGGTGGTTTAGACAGGCTTTGCCTCTGAAGATGGCCAGTACCAAAGAGCACAAATAAATGAAGTTTGCCACGTACTGCATCTCTCCAAGGACATCCAGGCTCTGTGCTGCACTGCTGCCAGCTGCTACACTGACTCCCTGCTGCATCACACCTGCCCACTTCTCTGGCTACTCATGAAGCCACATCAACACTCCAGGAGATGAAGCTGCCTCGTGGCAAGAGACAAGAGCCAGAAATACCTAACCATGCTGTACACCAGCACCAAACAAATGCCTCCAGCTGACTGATCAGGGAACTCATTCCACATATCAGGTGGGCTGTACTGAGTTTGCATGGCAGCATTTTGGTGGTGGGGGTGCCTTCTGTGAGAAGATACCAGAGGTTTCCCCGATGCCCAAAAGAGGCAGAGCCAGCTGGATCCAAGTTGGAGCTGCCAAAGCCAAACCCAACAGTGACAGTGGTAGCACCTCTGGGGTAACATGTTTAAGAAAGGGAAAAAGAACAGCTGCAAAACAGCAGGTGAATGAGAGGAGAGAGAAGATGTGAAAAAAGCTCTGCAGACACCTAAGTCAGTGCAGACAGAGGAGGAGAAGGTATTCCAGGCACTGGAGAGAAGATTCCCCTCCAGCCTGTGAGGAAGAGGGGAGGCAGCTGTGCCCCTCAGCCAGGCAGGTCCACAGCAGAGCAGACATCCCCCACAGCCATGGGGGATCCCCCCACAGCCATGGGGTACACCCACACACATGGGGATCCTCCCACACCCATGGGATCCCCCCACACCCATGGGGGATCCTCCACACACATGGGGATCCCCCCACAGCCATGGGGATCCCCCCACACCTATGGGGATCCCCCCACACCCATGGGGATCC
>VZTZ01037631.1:415061-438974 GCA_013400955.1 Drymodes brunneopygia | reverse complement strand
TATAGTCAACCCAGGACACTATTTTTTTTTTGTTTAAGCCCTTTAGCTTAAAATATCCATGTTTTACATTTTCTGTACTAAAATCTGTCAGCCAAAAGCTTAGATAACATCTGATATCTTGAGTAGCTTGTGAAGCACAGCACTGGTGTTACATTTTAACCTTTCAGCTGCTTTTGTGGGACTGAGGATGAAGCCATTATGGATAAATTCTTTATCAGCACTGCAGTGTAGGAATACACATTGTGTAAATGGTGTGTATTATCATGCATTGTGCAGTAATTTATTCTGTGTGCTTCTTATCAGATTGCCAGGCTTTCTTGCAGTATCTCCTTTAAAATGGTTTCTTGTAGAACAAGTTTTATGAAACAGAAGTGCCATAGCTTTTTATCCTGTATTCACTGGACTGTAATTAAAAGCCAAAATAAAGAATTTGAAGGTTTACTTGTGTTTTTGTCCTTCTGATATTTTTATACTGTATTTTAAAATCAATTAGACTTCATTCATTTGACGCTTTTTTAAAAAATCTTTTATAGTGTGCCGGTCAAATAAAAGTCCCTGGGTCTGTCTGACGTGTTCAAGTGTCCATTGTGGAAGGTGGGTACAGTGTTAGTGTGCAAATCTTTTAATCAGACCTTTATCTTTCTCCTTTGTTGCTTGACACTGAGGCAGTTCATTCAAAATTTCCCTGAAATAAACCTTTCATTATCTCATTTAAGATTGTGTGTTTATGCTTTACACGGTTCTCTGAGAATCCAGAGATTATACTCAAGATATGGGGGTTTTATTTCGTTGGATTTTTAAAGTAAAGTGGACAGTAAATGCGATTGCTCTGTTCAAAAAGTGTGTGGAGAATTGAAAATTTTGTAGGATATTGTACAGTTCCATTCTGTGGAAGATGTTTCTTTTGTGATAAGATAAACCCAGTAAGAATTGTTGGAAAGCCACAAGTTGGCACAGCTTATTTTGAGAGAAACAGCAACTATTCAGCTGAGCCTGAAAATAGCTTAAATGTACTGTAGTGTAGTTTCAGGCCTGAAGTTATTGCCATAGCATGTAAGAAGTATCTGCCATCAGAATGCTTTCAGGCTTCACCTGCTTGATGTCTGTTAGATGAAGTACACCAAATAAATTGTAGAGGAACTATATGTCAGGATAATTGTAGAAAATGTGCTGCTGCATAAATGTTTGAGATGCACATATTAATGGAATGCAGTTAGTCTTGACATTTAGACAGTAAACATGTTTTCATCTGTTGGGTAACATCTGTGCTGGTGTGCTGTTATACTGGGAAAGCATCACTAAACTTAGTGACTTTGTCTTTCAAAGTGGATCAAACAAACTGCAGGTTTTGTTCGTTTGATCTGGGTAGCACTAAATGCCACTGTTTTAATAATGTTACTTATTCAGAGTTTTTGACATTGACCCTTTTTCCCCCTCTGTTTATTAAATAAATTTATACTTTGTGAGAGCTAAGAGAGGGGGAGATACTTCATGGTATCCAGTGGTGTGCAATAAATAATTGGAATATTTTAATTGTTGCTAGTCTTAAAAAAAACCTATTGCTGTCCACAAATGGCCTTTCTTATGTGAAGTTGGTAGATATTGAGTCAGTTATTTATGCAGTTTGTTTTGTCTTTCCAAACTGCTTCCATTCTTAGAATAGAAAATAACTGAACGAGAAGATAAAATATACCTTAGGGCTCTTGCATTTATAATGACACTTTTTTTTAAATTAAAAGTGCTTAATTTCCTATATCTCAAACTTTGAGCATGAAAATGCTCATTGTGTCAGCGAAAGAGCTGCAGGATTTTAGATTCCTTATTCTCTTATGTAACCACAAGCTCCAGAGCCGTTCAAGTTCATGAACTTGATGACTGTAACATTAAATCATGCTGCAGAATGGGAAAGCTGAAAGTGGAAGTCAGCACTCTGTTAAAGGGATCCCAAACACAAGTGCTGTGGGAAGAAAGGTAGAGCTGTAAGAAGAGTGTATGAGAAAGCAGTACAGAGAACTAACTGCACTACAGGTATGGAAAAAGGGAGTTTAGGATTTTCTCAATTGTGGAAGTGCATTAGTCTTTTAAGAGCATAGATCCCAGGATTTGGTCAAGGAGATGGAGGGGCTAATTTGGACCACAGGAGAGAGAAAAAGGAGAAAACGTTGGAAAACTTAAGCAGTGTTTTCACACAAGTGAATTGTCTTTTTTAATGCCTATGTAAATACTGCATGCCTTTTTTATTCCTGTTTTTTCTAATGAATGTTGATTAGCTTTTTAGAAGCATAAACTTCTTTCTTTTTCATTTATTTTAGATATGTGAATGGCCATGCAAAAAAGCATTACGAAGATGCACAGATTCCTATGACTAATCATAAGAAAACAGAAAAACAGGAGAAAGTTCAGCATACTGTGTGTATGGATTGCAGTAGTTACAGTACATACTGGTAAGGGTTTAAACACTGTAATCTGACAACTTTTTATGTACTAGAAGCTGAAAACATCAGATTCTTGTGCAGCATTATATTACACACATTTTTGAGCATTTCATCTTTTGATTTCCAGACCTCTTTTTGGAACACACTGCTTTTCCATGTGTATTGTGCTGGCTGTGGTTAAACTCTCATGTGTCAAATCACTTAAACAGAAGAAACTTTTTGAAATTACTGTTATGGAGTTTGGAGTTGCTTCTGTTTGCTTTGGGGTATGTGAAGACCCAAACCTCTTAATTGCAAAAGCTGTTTGGTTGTTCTTACTCCTTCCATCAAGCTGGTGGGCCTTTCACATATCCTTTATTTGTCAGGATTCAGAAAGTAAACTATTACTCTGTAGTTCCTGCCTAAGAGATCTGAACTCGAGTTGTGTTTATGTGTGTACCTTCTGTGAGTCTGGGAATGTGATGGATCCTGTTGGGAAGCAGCATCAAGTCACTGGCAAAAGTAAGGAAAAGAATCAGAAATGTTTCTTTAAACAGCACAATGGCCTGGGCTGATTGGTTCTGTGGGGTTCTTGCAGTGTGGTAAGCTCTGTTTAGGGAAACTTAATATTGATGCTGCTAATGTTGGATTCCCCACTGTCCTTGTTCCCCAGAGGGCAAAGACTGGCAGTCAGTGGAAAGCACTGCTTTTTGCCTCAGCATCCTCCACCCTCTTCCCCCTTAAGCAAACAGATGCTTCCCCATTTGCAGGTGCTTCACGGTTTCCCTTGTGTGTTGTTACTTGTGCAGGATTTGAGCAGTGTAAATCTCAGGGAAATCCATGTTATGGTCTTGTAAAATTACTGGATATGTGTCTCCTGTAATGGGCATTTTGTTCAAATAATTGGAAGTCTCTTGGGTCTTGTTTCATCAGGGAAAAAAATCTGTTTGTTGAAGTTTGGGTATCCAGTTTTCTGAGGAATACTTCTGTAAAAAATGTTTTTATCCCCTGCAAGTAAAATCCCAGTTACGTGATTTCACCTGAAGAAATGTTGTTTGGGGCAACTCAAAAGCTGCTCAGATGGTGCAAGCAGCTGTAGGCTTTTAAGCGTAAAAGAAAGGCTTGAGTAGCTTTGTGATGTAGGAGTATTTTGCTTTTATTTGCATTTTATTTTAATGGCCAGCATTTTTATCTGCTCCTGTGAGAAAATAGTCAGGTTTTTTAAGGGATACATATGCTCAGGTTACCAGCATTGCAACTGCTGTGGGAAGCTAGTTTCACTTTCCCAGTTAATACTGGTAGCAGCGGAGTTCTATATGTTGTGGCTTTTTGTTTTGTTTAAATTATACCCTGTCTTCCGATCATTTTGAGGGTAATAATCTTTTTTTTTTTTAGCAGGGTATATGGAGTCTTGTTTAACATAAACAGTGTTCCCAACTTGCTGAAGCTTGATGAGTTACAGGAACAAGTCTGAGCACCCTGCTGACCTTATCCCAAACCCCGTGTCGGCATTGCAAATACCAGCAGCCAGACTGGGGACTGTGGGAGCTGTCACTGACCCCAGGTGTGCTGGTGAGGGACAGGCAGACCTGCACCTGGGGAGGTGCATGTGTGTGGTAACACAGAAGGGAAAAGCAGTTCAGCATGTGATGTCTCTTCTACTGTAGTCAAGGGCTGAGTCATCTATGGATGAACTGGAAGTAATTGTAGCCAGCTTTGCCTTGGGGAGTTCCTGTTGTGGGTAATACACCAGTGAATACTACAGTGCTAATGTGAAACTGAACAAATTTCAAAAGCAGTTTATCTTTGCTTCCATTTAGGATATTTCAGGTTTTTCCCCACATGATAATCAGGAAAATATACTTGATTTTGTTACTGCACCCAGCTGAAACGAGCATAGAAGTTTAAAGATAAAGCAGAAGGCATCCAGATCAACCTCTCCCCCTTTATTTTCAGCAGTACTGTGGAGGCTGCTGTCAAATACTGCTGCCAGTTAAAGCAAATAGTTGAGTAAATTTGAGACATAATTAGCTATTGTGGAGAGTGAGTTTGAGAAGGCTATTTTTTAGCTTCAGTGTAGACATTAATCCAGTAGACAGTGCTAAGTTTATGCCATGACGGTTCTTTTAAGTGAACTTTTATGTAAAGATGAATGTCTTAAGCTACCGGTGTGGGCTGCCTCAATAATTTAAAAGTCAATAAAATACCATCCTAAGACTTAATTGAATTTTACTCCTACTGTAAAAATAATGCAGATATTCTGATGCACTGCTGGCTTTTACATTTTCATTTGCAGTTCTGTTTACTGCATAAAGTTGAGTAGAATACTCTTAGTCCATTTTTGTCCTATGGATAAAAAAGATTTCCTGTATTTCTTGGCTTGCATGATAGCAGCAGTGAACAGGCCTGTATGGGCTTTCTAAGGCAGCATTTGATCCTTTGCCTTCCTTTGGCTGTGTCATAACCTGTCATGCAGCCTTTCCAGAGGGTTTTGTTGTTGATTTACTCTGTCCTCGTATTCAACTGCAGTCTTACCAGTGGAAAAGTTGAGGGAATTTGTTAATATTTTATTTATTATGAGAGTACAACTCTCTTCTTGATTCTTTGGTCACTTTTGAGACAATAGATGAAATACTAAACCCTCAAACTAAATTACATTTGAGACCTTAACTGCTGAGAAAAAGAGAGTCCTGAATCTCACTTCTTGGAGGTAATCAGCCTTTCAGTTAGTTCTGAAGTACTACACACAAAGAGTTTGCAAGAAGTACAGATCTTTTTTGTCTTCAAACTATCATAGGGTGCTTTCTCCTGCTGTGTTAGATGGTTTTTTTTGTGCACGAGAAGTAAAATGATCCTGTAAGAACCCTGCTTTCCTGAAAGAGGACTCTTGTAAATCGGTTTCTCTGTGCTAGTGCACAGACAGTTGACATGGAAGAAGAAAGGCTGCCCTGTTTATATATTTGCATAATATGTTTCCTGTGTTCATTTAATCCCAAACACAGTTTGCAGGTCAGATTTCTCACCCATTACCCTCTTTGTTATCCCTTAAAGGGGTGCAGCTGTGTCAGGGGGGGTGTGTGTGTTCCAGGTTGGTGTAAAAATAACCAACTGTCAAGGACCTAGGTAAATTCTTTTTTGGTCTCTGTGAGGATGGTTCTCTTTAAAAAACAAATGAGACTTACTGTGCTGGTGGCATGAGCATTGGAAAATGAGGTTGCTTAGTACTATTGTTCTACAATCTGTGCAAGTAAGAAGAGTAAAAAGTCTTTTATCAATAAAACTTGAGTTCTTTGTTTACTCATATAAGGTGTTGGCATAACTAAGGGAACCTGGATTGTCTTAATTTTTCCTATCCTTCAAATTCGTCAAATTTAGTCAGGGTTTTTAAATACAGCATGAAGTTCTGTCCCTCCTAAGCACTGTAGCAGCACTAAGCACTCGTGTTCCCAGAGCACTGCATGCATTCACTGGGTCACTGCCATTTTAGAAGCAATTGAGGCTAGGCCTTGGAGGTAGCAGAGGTACTAAAAATAGAGTGTATAGAGGAAAATACTGTGCTGAGCCATATAAGGGACCTTGCAGAGTGCAAGGTATAGAATTTATTCTGTGTTGTTGCTGTTAAAGCTTATTGTAGAGCTGCTGTATCCAAAAAAGGTGTTTAATTTGTGATAATCCCGAGGCTCACAAATTAAGCATCTGTTTTGAATGCCAGTTTCACATATAGGATGTAATTTCTTAGCAGTTTACCCTTAAGGTATGTGGGCTTAGCAAATTTAAGTTACTAAAACATAAACTACTTCTCACTGTTTACTTGGTTTATCCAAAACAGATTGGAGGTAATGCTGTTTTTTCTAATAGTAGTGTTGAATCCTCAGTGTTGCAAGAGAGGTGGTTTAGAAAATCTACTCATTAAAAAGAGAAATAGAAGAAATTTGTCTTGATTCTAAGTGAAACTTAAAATTACTTTCCCAGTGTTGGAAGGACCCTGACATTTACTTCCATCTTGGAGCAAGTGCTAAACTGGTATGTGAAACAAAGGTTAATGTGATCTTCAGGGCATGGGAGCAATTAAATCATCCTTAAGCAGTAAGTTCTCATAGGGGCTTTCAGTGAGCTTGTATCTTGCTTCCCTTCCCTGCTTTATCACCAGCAGCTACCTCTAGCATTAGTAGCAGTGTCACTGTGCTGGTGCAGCCAGGGTGCCCCCTGCTCAGGAGTCCCAGGCTGTGTGTTCAGCTGGGCTGGGGTGCTCCGAGGGTGTCCTGTGGGAGTGGCAAATGCAGGAGCACCTCATTATGTCTTTGTAGGTGGCTCAAAGAGCTAGCAACGACTACCTAAGACATGGCTGAAAAATAAGCACATGAACAGACTTCTTCCCCCTCCCGAACTAACTTAGTCTGTGTCCAGCTTTAAAAATGCAAAAAAAAAAAAAAAAAAAAAAATCCAGTACTGGTAATCTTACTAATTTCTAGGTCTTGTGTAAGTACCCATAACTGCTGCTGCATTGTTTGGATGTCTTGAAAGTCACGTTAATTTCTCTTCTTAGAGGCAGAAATCAGAGGTCCTGAACAGACTGATCTTAGGGACTCCATTCAGTGGCAAGGACCTTTACTTTCTCAACCCTGTAGCCTTTTCCAGAATGCAGTATTTGAAGTAACACTTGAAATACTGCAGATTTATGCAACAAAGAGTGTTGTGAATTCCAGTTGTGCCTGAAGTCAGTAGCTTCATTAAATCAGGAAGAAAAGGTGGGTCTGCTCCAGCAGAGGAATAGCCTGAGGTAATGATATATTTTGCATTTGAGTCACTCTTATGCCAAAGAGAAAGGACAGACATAGCTACAGTTCTGATATTAGACATATCCAAAGTTACTTTTCCTCACAGGACATGTTCACTTGTCTGTCAAAATTTGAAGCTGTAATTTGACACTTCACAGTATGTACAGAAACTGGTGAGTGATGGAGTGATACTTGTGGTTAAGCATAAGGTACAAGTTGCCACAGACTTCTGGCCTGACTTTGGAAAACTCAAGTGATCTCTTAGTCCGTTTTCCCTGGTGTTTTTTCAATAGCACGGACTTGTATGTTTTGTGTGTATCTGTTCAGCACTTCAGGTTTCACTGATAACTTTACAATGTTAAAATAGTTTAAAAATTAATAAAAGCTTTGTATTCTGTTTGCTAGGTGTCAGTTGGTCTTTTCTGATTAAGCTGTTGATAGACTACTGAGTCTGCATTTGGTTACACTGTTTCAGTTTTTGTTGAACTGGAATTCTGCCTTGGCCCAGGCAGTACATAATGCTTTTGATTTCTGATAAAGAACTAAACTAGAAGAAAACACATGTAAAAAGATGGTTCCTGTACCCTCTTCTGCTGGAGGGGGTTCTTGGAGGGAACCAAGCTCAGTGTGAGGTGCTGTGCTCCCCAGTTCTCATAATCTTCCACTGGATCCCTTTGGTGCTTCCCACACGTAGGCTTGTGTGGTTTGATCTGCTTCACTGAGGTGCTTTGCATATCTGAAAAATGTTTTTCTTGCAGTTATCGCTGTGATGATTTTGTAGTCAATGATACCAAGCTGGGCCTGGTACAGAAGGTCAGAGAGCACCTACAGAACCTGGAAAAGTAAGTAGTTTGTTTGCATCCAGACGGCTTGGGCAGACTTGTAATAGTGCATCATTTAAATGGTATTTGTTTCATATGTGTATATATATCTAATCACATGTGTCTTAATCCTTCTGTGTCTGACATTGTATTTAAAAACCTTTTCATCACTGAGAAGCAGAGGTGCAAAACAAATGGATTTGATTGATCGTGATCAAATGTCTTTTTTCTTATACAATGAATCTTGCAGAAGCAGCACACGATGATGCAGGAATTTCTACCTAAACAACAATTCCTGTCTTTTCCATATAAATGAGAGAGATTTTTCAGAATGAAACAAATAGTGTTGTCAGAGCTTTGTCAAAAAACTAGAAAAGCTTTTTTATCAGAAGTGAAGGTGGAAGTAGTCTTCATGTTAATTGTATAGTTTGATTTTCTGGCAAAAAGATTAAGAAAGCTTAATGAACTTGGAACTGTACAGAAGAGACATTTTTTTCCTTTGCTTCTGTCTGGTGCTGTTCCACTGGAAAGCAGATAATCTGATCTGGGTGGTGTATGTGCTGTGGCCAGTCCTAGAGAGCAAAGAATGCTTGCACAGTTGGCCTGAGAATATTACAGAAATATGTGTGCATTCACTGCTTCCAAACACATCAGAATGCCCCTGAGTTCAGACAGGACTCCTGCTAAGAAATTGCTGTGATTTGGGGAAATGTCTGGATCCTCCCTGAGTTAAGTGTATCAATTGCTTGGTAGGTTGTATTAATATTTTGAATATTTTCCATCCTCTTTTGATGGCCTTGTCAGGTAAGCATAATGAGAAGTGCACATCAGTATTTTGGAAACCTCCAGGACATCTAACTTTTTAGGAGGTAAATGATATGGTGCAGGCTTCCATTCTGTGTAATGGTGGGTTTTGAATGCTTGGAGGGCTTTTTAATATTAAAAAAAAAAAAAAGAGAAAAAGAAAAAACCTACCAACCAAAACCCTAAACCCTGAAAAATAAGCTATGATTACACTATCAAATTAGAGAGAAATCATCAACTGGTTTAATTGAGGGGCCATTAATTTTCACTGATGAGCAAAAGAATAAGTGATTATTTTTGTAACTTAGTATTACACAAATGTTCCAATTCCACATATTTTTATTTGAGAGAAGTCAGCTATAATATACAAGAGTGAACATTCTGTATATTCTTGACTTTTGGTAACCTAACTTTGTCCTAATTTTTTTGAAGTTCTCTTCTTAAAGGCTTAGACGATTCTCCTGACAGAAGTATTTTATTTCTTTGACCTAGGAAAAAGATGAATATTTTAGATGACAAGTAGCTGCTAATAAGGCCACTCCTGAGGGCACAGGTCCCTGGGCAGAACATCCTGCATTAATTCCCTGGTGGGCCGTGTGGCTGCCCTGAGGGAGGTGCAGCCCATTTTCAGACTGCAGCCTGTTTCCTATCACTGACAACTGGTGACAGATGGAATCACTCTGTTAAACATGAGTTGATTTTCTCTGGTCCATTCCACACAATACTTTGTGGTAAATAACCACTTTTAATTGCTTTCCAACAGTTCAGCCTTTACATCAGACAGACATAGGAAAAGAAAACTATTGGAAAACTCATCTCTGAACAGCAAGTTATTGAAAGTAAATGTAAGTACAACAGATCTGGTACAGTGAGTTTAAAGGATTTTTGTAAACCTGCTGAAGTTTATAGTTGGCCTAGACCCAAATTCTACTTGATGCACTTTAACATCTTCTGGCCACACACCTAGGAAAAGCCCCTTCACACACAAATGTGATTGATACTCTGCTGCATTTCTGTTCATGGAGACTGTGAGCTTCCCTGGGCTTTAGAAGGGTTTAATGTCAAGATGGAACTTTGCTTTTCTGAGCAGGCAAGGGTCTTTTTTTTTGTTTGGTTTTTTTATTCTCCACGTGCAGAAGGCAAAGAAGGAAGTGCCCTTTTTTTAGGGGAGGCTAAGAGTAATTGTTAGGAAAAAGTAAAAAATGTTACCAGTTTTTTAAAAGAGCTTAGTAAAATTTGCTTTCAAGGGGAACTATGGACTATTTTTAAGCTTTTCTTCTCCTCATTTCATCTTCCTGCTATTTTAACTTCAGATCTGCAGGATAGCACCCAGGAGAGGAGGATCCAGCCCTGGGTAGATGGCTGAAGGGCTACATAGTTTCTTCCAGACAAAGAATATCCCAGGTCAAATGTCTCTTTTACACAGATTCAATTAAGGGAGTTTCTCATTTTCATATTTTCTCCCAGATTTTGAGGGTAGAGAGGGGAGATACTGACCCAGCTGTATTTAACTGCTTCATTTTCACCCTTGGGAAAATGAGGGAGAGATGCAGCAGAGCTCCTAGGCTGTGGGACAGCAGTGTCACCAAAGGGAGCTGGAGCAGCAGCTCGTTCAGCCATAGGAACAGCTGCCCAAGAAGATGTGCATGGGAAGAAGAGCCTGGGGTGGAGCAAAGCAGTTGGTTGCTGTTTGACAAAGTCTGGAGGGACTTAGTTACTTTAAAAAATGCACTACTACGGTCATTTTAGAGTTGTCTGAATGTGCTGTCTGCATTTCCTATACTGTCCCAATCTTGCAGAGATTGGGGAAGCCTGGTAGAAATAGTGGGGCTTTCTTGCTATAGCAGTACTCAATATCATTGTCTGCAAAACTCAAAGCCAGTAAAAACCACAAGAAAAATTTGAGGTAACGTTTAGATAAGAAGAAGATAGAATTAGAAAGCATGAGCTAAATGCTTCTTCTATTCTTCTTACACTGTGTTGTTTTGTCAATTTTATTAACACTTCAATATTACCTCTAACAATAGATTATCTTTATATTGTTGGCATGTTGAATCCTTATCTTGAACTGCAGGGGCACTGCTGTGTGCATTAGTGCTGTGCTGTGGCACTTGGGTTAAGAGTGAGAAGAGAATATGCTCCGGACACCATGGTGTTTGCACTTTGAGATACTAAAAGATAGCCCAGCTTTTAAATTCTGTTAGAACAATTATGAACTTCCAGTGTGGTATTTTGTGGACAATGGAATGTGTCCAAGTGTTGCAGATTCTAGAATCATAAATGCAACATTGTCCACATTTCTCTTCCCTTTCCTCCTCACCACAAAAAGCAAGCTCATCTGTGGGTTCATTGTTCTAGGCTGTAAATGTATTTTGCTTCTCTTTTTTCTACTCTTTGCCTTTTCTTTGCACAGTCTAACTTGACTGTTTATTTCTCAAACAAATGCTGTTGTCTTGTCTTTCAAAAACCTTCTGAACACCACGAAACTCCACTGAGTCTCAGACTAGTGCTGGTGACGTGGAGGTGGCCACACTGTGCATATTAGACATAGGAAAAGATGGATGAGGATTGGTACTTTCATTTTTCAAAGGCACTGTAGGGAAAATGCTGTCCAGTTCTCACTGAACACTATTGGAGTGTGAATATATAACATCTATACACACAAATCCTTGGCAGTAAGAGCCTGTGATTAACTCTGTGTTGTCATATTCTAGATGTATTTGCGCAGAAAAAGATGTAGTATAGTTTTTTCTTGACAGAAATTAAACCGTTTTCGTGTCAAAATGGAGTGTCCAGGCAGTTTGAACTGCTAAGGTGGTTACTTTGGCTTTGCAGCTGCGCTCAGTGTAGTTGGTTATTGTTCAGATCTGTGCTGATCCAACGGTGATGACTCTGGAGGGGGGAAAGTGGTGGAGCAGTGATAAATCCTGTTTTAACCAAACTGTTCTCATTCCAGGGAAGTACCACTGCCCTTTGTGCCACAGGCCTTCGGAACCTGGGGAACACTTGTTTCATGAACGCAATCCTTCAGTCACTCAGGTACCTTCCACAGCTCTCCTGCCCCTCTCAGGGGGCTTGTGGGCTCTAGCATTGAGCAGGTGAATTTGGCAAATTCCCACTGGACAGAAGTGTACCTGGATTTGGAGGTACGCGGTTGTGTGTGGGTTGATGAAGTTGTGGTTCGTGGTGTGAGGCATATCCTGTGGCGCAGCATTCCAGAGGAAACCTGCTGTATCCTGGGCAGAACAGAGAGAGAGAATGGAGAGTGCCCCTTCACTGCCAAGGCTGCTGAAATATGTTAACTTCCTCAGCAGATGTAGTCTGGGTCGTTAGGAAATGATAGCTCAGTCTGGCAGGGTATCTCTTAATCAAAACAGAGCCAAAATGTAATTATTTTAGGAAGCTGGGATGACAGTGGTATTTGCAGATCTGCTTAGTTACTGACAGAAGGTATTTGCTACAGTGTTTCTTGTCTCTTGAACTGTTTGTGATTGCCATCCTGTAACACTGCATGAAGAGGTGTTTATGCATTTCAAAGAACAAGCTCCAGAATACATAATATTCTCCTTTTTCTCTGCCCTTTTTTTATTTCCTTTTTCCTAGTAACATTCAGCAGTTTTGCTGCTACTTCAAAGAGTTGCCTGCGGTGGAGCTGAGGAATGGGAAGACGGCAGGGCGGCGAACTTACCACACCAGGAGCCAGGGGGATAACAATGTGTAAGCTGTGTGTGTCTTGTGAACTCTGAGCTGTGCAAGGAACAGTGAATGTGGGCTGCTGGGGCCACAGCACACTTTCGATACTGCACAGTTCATAGGTGACAGAGGTACAGAAAAATATTTGTCCACAAAGAGAGAAACTTGTATCACTTGCAGCTTGCTATTACAGGTCTGGTGCTGCTGCAGGGAGAGGCAGTCAGATACCTCAGGTAGTGCTGGAGCATGACGTTAAATCATGTTAAGAATTCCTATTGATACGTAATGTGGACATTATACTGCTGAATTCCAGCTAAAATAGGGTCATGGGGATGTGACTGCAAGTCAGCATACTGCTACTACTACACAAAAAAATTCAGGAATAAGTGATTCACGATCTGTAGGTTGTTTGAGCAAGTGTTAAAGGGATGATCTTAGCAGAGTCTGCACTAAAATGGCAAACAGTGCACAGGTGTTCACATGAGTCCTGAACATCTGAAATGTAATTTTCCTAAGCTGTGTGTCTTCAGTGTTATGGGTGGGATTTTGGACATAAAATCTTTGAAGGCACTGGAAAGGACATTTACCCAGTCATTACAGTCTTAACCCAGCTAATTTCTGATACTTGTACCATTGAGAAAGTAAACCCCTAAGGGTTGTAACAGAAACCCACGTTAAACACTAGCTTTTTATTTTCTTTACAGGTCACTTGTGGAAGAATTCAGAAAGACACTCTGTGCTTTATGGCAAGGAAGCCAAACTGCATTTAGTCCAGAGTCTTTATTTTATGTTGTTTGGAAAATAATGCCAAATTTTAGGTAAGTTTCTTTTAAAAATAGCAGTATTCTTGATTGCAACCACATATTGCTGGTGTCCTACTCTAAAATGGACTGCATCCATAGAATGCACTCTATGCAGCTTTTCATATGCCTACAGATGTGCTTTGAAAAGGATCTTTGCTTTGATCAATAGTTCTGTGTTCATCAGTAGTGCTCACTTTTTCCTTCTATCGTTCTGCCACATGTAGCAGTGTCAGAGAGGACAGAGGTCTCAAATGAGAAACAGTGGTAGTTGCACCTTTGAGCCAGTGCTCTGACAGAATCAAGCTCTTGACTGGTAGGTAAGTGTCAAGTGCAGGGTGTTGATGGAACCCAGGCTTGGCTGCAATAAAAAAATTATGTAGTCAGATTAAAAAAGATACAGCACCTGCAGGCCTAAATGCAAACATACTGGCTGAAACTTCCTTGATTCTCTCAAAATACAGTAGTCACCAGCTGGACATGAAATAAGGCTATAAGAGAAAAATCCTGTGCACAGTAAGCATTTTGGGCCCATACTGACAAAACAAACAAAGAGAAAGGGGAAAAGAAGCTTACTCAAGTAAACCCAAATATCGTTCCTCTCCAAGGTTTCCCTGTCCTGGCCCCCGAACCTCTTTCAAAGGAGCACTGAAACCTGTTAGGATATATTGTGAAGGTAAGTTGCTCCATGTTCTCAGATAGTAAAGATATTCTCTTACCTGTTATATCTCCAGCAATGCTGAAAAGCTGCTGTGAACACATCTGCTCAATGAGTAACCCAAACAACACAAATCTGTTTATTTTGTTCTTCACACTGCCAATTATGTTTCATTTGGCTTATGAGAATCAAGGAAGTTTAATACCAGTAGTTGCAAGCAGTGACCATAACATTATAGGCAAACAAGCATCATTCCTAATGTCTCTGCCCAGTCTCCCTATTACAGTCTTCTCTATAATTCTTGTTAGATGAAGTCAGGAACCTGTTCCTTTAAGTTCCTCAAGCAAATTTTCAGCACTGTGGATTCTATCACAGCTTTTAAAAGAAAAAGTGCTGTTTGTTGGGATTCTCCTTCTTCCCTTTTTATTCCCAGTTTTCTGGGAGCATGTCCATGATTAATGGATAAGGGAACTCATAAAGTCAAATGGAGAATAGTCAGCTGCTTTTAGCAGGTCCCAACTCCCACGTGATCCAGGAAGAAAATTTGAATTTGTTTAGTGCTGAATTGAACCTTGTAAAAGCTAATGATGCTGAAATTCCAGTTGTGTCTTGTGTGCTCCCTGGTAGATGGGGAGGAGAAAGCAGATGGATAGACGTGTGGAAGGAACATGGAGCCCAGCAGCCTGTTAGCAGCACACCAGCCAATCTGGGGTGTGCTCATGGAGCCTGAAGTGTTGGGGCAGGGGAAGGAGCAGCTGGAAAAGGGTTCAGTTGTTTTAGTCTGAGATTTCGGTGGTTGAAGTGGACTGTGAGTGCTGCTCTCCATGAGGAGAGTTATCGAAGAAACTGCCCCTCTGCCTCACACTGCAGCCGGGAGTAGAGAATGCCATTTGTAGTTACTACAGGCACAGCTGCAGGGCCTCATTGCTCTCCTGCTGCTGTGCAAGTCCTGCTCCTTGGCTGCTGTTGTACTGCACGCCAGGGCAATTCTGCAGCCTCATGCCAACTTGCAAGATGTGTGTTTTGCTGATTTACTGCTGTATAAATCACGTGCTCTATTTTCCTGGTAACTGATCCTGTTTATATCCTGTCCTCTTGCCACTGGGAAAAAGAGTGTTGGGGGTGAGCTTGAATTGAATTGCATCAGGTGAATGGACATCAGTTTTGTTACACAAGGAGACTATCAAAGTAACTGTGCTTTTTGCTGAAGGGCTTTAACATCCTAATTTATTTTAAACAGTGCATTGCCCATAATATCGTGTCTTTTTAAAGATCTGTATAATTATGCTTTTTAACAAGTCCAAAGAACTTTCCATCTATAATTAGCATACTTATATGCAAGTATAAATACATGCACTGGGAGCACAGACAAAATGTGGAAGAATTCCAGAGGTTTATTTGTTGCAGAGCAAGTGTGCTAAGGTCTTTTATGAGGAAATTCATGTCGAAAAGGTGTCTGAGGCAAATTCCATAAATTTAATCTTCAGCTGTTTAATGTGGTTGCTTATGTGGTTATTGAAAAAATCTGTATTCAGTAAACTAAGCAAATCCTATGTTACCTCAGCAACTTCAAAGTCGTGCACAATTAACACGCAGCTTTGAAGCAGAGTTTGGTTTTACTACTTTGTTTTAACAAATGTATAATTATTTTGCAACTTTGGGCCAACAAATCCCTGTTTTGGCTGTGCAGGACTGTGGCCTGTTGAGGCACAGCACTTGTTTCTGTGTGCTGGATTTTCTGTAGTAAAAGGTAGGCAGTGCTGCCCATGTGTCTATATACAGACTCCTTGATTTATTTTAAAGCCGCTTGTTTGGAAGAAAGCATTACTGTAATCCTACAAGCTGAAAATTTTTATTTTTATTCTGTTATCTCCCAGTAATACGCTCATAGGATGCATCTGTGTTCCTCACTAACACATCAGCCTCACATTCCATATTTCTGTTGCACTGAGTCCGTTTGCATTTCTCTCTCCCTCTGGGTACTCTGCCATTACTCTTATGGGATTTCCCCCCCCAAGCACTCACATTAGAAACTCATTTGTATTTCTCTCCCAGTCATTCCTACCTGAAAGTTATTGCCAGCACTTGGGTGGGGTAGTGAGGTGAAAAAGGGGAGGCCTGATTAAAACAGCTTGTGAGAATGGATAGGAGGAGGAGGGGAAGCCAGTTCTTGCTGTGTAGGGATTTCTGTAGCTTAGGCCTACAATGATCTGCACATACTTACGTCAGTGTTGCACAAAGCTTTCAGTGTTTCAATATGTATCCTTTCCTACTTTGTCTCAGGTGTAGCTTAATGGCAAGTGAACAGCAGTTGTTTGTTTGATGCATGATTTAGCTTAAATAACTTAAAAGGCACATTTTACTCTGATGGCTTCTCTGTTCTTCTTGGTAAGGTGTGTTAGTGGTGAAATAATAATGGTGATTGAAGTGCATGTGATAGCACGGCACGTGAGACTGGAGCCCTATCCTACCAAATCCAGCTGCTCAAGAGATGCTCTGAATACCCCACCATTACTTCCCTCTCCCAGAAAAGGAGTTACATAGGGAAGGTGTGCAACTCTTGAGTGTGGCTGTAGATCTCATTCTAGAAGAAATGATGCTCTCATCCTAATTATTTCAGACTTCATATTGGTGCTGAAAGATGCATGTGCAAAAGAAACCTAGGAGACTAAATTCCTATCTTTGGTGAGGAGGGGAATAAACAAACACTTGTACCTGCCAAAGTGAGTGGGATCAGTGGCTGAATGAGAACCACTCCAAAATACTGACTCTGCATCCCCCATGAACAATACCTTTTGTGGTGTCTTTCTTTTTAATCTTACCAGGTTTGAGATTACAATATATTGACCCTAATCTGTGGCAGATTCAAAGTAGGACAAATAGTGCCCTGTCTAAATGAGACTCAATGCAGTTCTGCTGAGGTACAAATCAAACATAGTACCAAAGGAGCCAGAGGAGAAGCCTCTGCTGCCATCCATTGTGTATTTCAGTTAACAGGGACACAGTCTTGGGGTGCTCCTGGCACAGGCAGTGCACGTGAGGCCAGGTAACAACGTGGCAGCTGTGTTAGCCCAGTGTGTGAGCACATGGCAGGTGTCTGCTGTTCTCTTCCTATCTGAATTGTATATTCTTAAAGATTTCTCCATTCTCACAAAGAGGCATGCAGAGATCATGAGCTGCAAAGGACCAAAATCACTTAATTTGTCAGGACATTGCTGTGCCTTTCCAGAGGTTACTTGGAAAATATTCTTGGTACCAAGCACATACGGAAAGTCTGCTCTGTATGATTAAACAAGCAAAGGGTTTTTTCATGTGACCCTGGTGCTTGCTGTGTGTTGCCTCTGAAGCAATTTTGTTGTTGTTTCCTTTTCTCTCAAGGGGATACCAGCAACAGGATGCCCATGAGTTCATGCGTTACCTTTTGGACCATCTACACCTGGAACTCCAGGGTGGCTTCAATGGTGTTTCACGTTCAGTAATCTTGCAAGAAAATTCTAACCTGTCTGCAAGCAACAAATGTTGCATGTAAGAAGTGGTTTTTAATTTCTTCAAAGCCTTCATGCCTTTGCCTGGGTCTGCATGTGGTGGCTCTGAAATTTCAGAGCTATGGTTCCTTGTTTTAAGTTTTCTTCAGTGCCTCTAACTTTAGGCAGTGCAAAGCTGCAGGTTATAAAGATGAGCATTCTGTAGGATCTTTTGTGTCTTTTGAAAAGGAAGGGTCTTAGATCAGCAGTTATCAGCATTCTGAATGTCAAAATCCAAGGAGAATTTTACCTTTTTTCACCTATCTATTGTAAATTTGTCTTGAGAAGGGCTGTTCAAATGCAGTGAGGTGGGGTAAGCTGCCCTTCTGGTGAGGTGACGTGCACTTTAATGCCTCCAGTAAAGTAATAAATACGCTGTGAATGCTCTCTTCTTGTGCACCAGTCTATTTGAGCAGCTATTTCCTCTTGCTCAGGAGGTGTTCAGATGAGCTGTATAGATGTAGGTAGAGTGCAGGTAAGGAACACAGGTTTCTGCAAGCCTTAATGTCAGCTCTGTGAGCACAAAGTAGCAAGGTCGTGAGTTGTTTAACAACGTAATTTAAAATTTATTTGTTTTAATTTAAACTGGACTATGAGAAGCAGGCCCATTACATTATCTGCTAAAAAATTAAGTAGGAGAGTAATGAAAGCTTAGAGAATAATGCTGATCTTGCACATTGTTTATCATGTCTTAATGCAACTTAAGCTGTCATTGGCAGTGAAGTGCAGAAATGTGCTCAAAGAAATCAAAAGCACATGTAAGGGTGTAGAGTTAAAACAAATATATGCTTGGCCTACCTAAGAAGAAACAATTTTTGTTTCAGATAAAGTCTTAATTACAGGGTTAAAATCCTGGACCTGTGTGAGCATCAGGTACAGCTCCACTGTAGAAATGCACCCAACTTCACCACAACACTGCCAGTTTGAGCATCTGCTTAGAGCCCCCCAGGTTCACCCTTCCTTTACGTCTGAGATAAAGCAGTGTAGCAACCATATGTGTGAGTGGCAGCTGCAGTGCCAGTTCTGCCTGGAGCACTGGCAGTGGGAGATGTGAGCACCAAATATGGGACAGGTGTTGGGAATTCAGCTTAGGCTTTCTGGCTGGCTGACCTTCTCTGATATGGTTTGTCTAGAAATGGAGCGTCTACTGTTGTCACTGCCATTTTTGGAGGCATTCTGCAAAATGAAGTCAACTGCCTGATATGTGGGACTGAATCTAGAAAGTTTGATCCATTCCTAGGTAAGGTGCTGCCTCTTGTGTTCCAAATACTGTGTGACTTAGAGCAGAAAAATAAATCTGAAGCTAGATATAGTTAGATGTCACATGACAGATCTAGAGTTTCAGCCTGAAAAGACCAGGCATTGTTCTATTCAGCCCTAATTTTGTTTTTTTAATCTTTGCTTTTGTAGACCTTTCGCTAGATATTCCAAGTCAGTTCAGAAATAAACGTACTAAAAACCAAGAGAGCGGACCAATGTGCACGCTACGAGGTAAGATGGCTTGGCTAATGAAATCATACCAGGCCTAAGAGGATTTTTTTTCTAGTCAGAGTTACTTTTGATGTAGTTCACTCTCCCCAGCCACTGATCTACAGTGTTGCCTGTGGGTGCTTGTTGGGGCTCTGTCCTCAGAAGCATGTGCCTGTGCCCACAGTGAGGGTGGCTCTTGGGGGTTTTGCATTTAAACCACATCAGTGCAGTCCAGCAGGTTGGGTAGCAGTGCTGTTACCGACCTTGGTTTTCACAGGATGTTAGTTTTTACAGATTTTTGAATATACTTGCTGAAAATCATGAAATATTTAGCAAAACCCTGTTGTTTTGTCTGTTCACTTTGTATCTAAAGCCAAACAAGCTTTAAAAGTTGAATATTCTATGATAGAAAGTAATTTATCTTTGTTTGAAAGCAGTTGTGCTGAATGTTGGATGGAATCGTGTTTGGAAGATGAAGATTTTGTGAATGACTTTTTTTCTTTCAAACTACTTTTAGCTGCTTTCAGGAACAGGGAAGGTTGCATGTTACAACATGTTATTGTTTTAAAACATTATTGCGCAGCTTTTTTTGCTGCTCAGATGAGCACGCCTATATTGCTGTATTTGTTGTATTTCATGTTACAAAAATCACTTGATGTACCTGCGTTTTTTAGATTGTCTTCGCAGTTTTACAGACCTGGAAGAACTTGATGAGACAGAGCTGTATATGTGTCACAAGTGCAAAAAGAAACAGAAGTCGACCAAAAAATTCTGGATTCAGAAACTACCAAAGGTTTGTACAAATATGAGAAATAACAGTGCTACAAAATGTCAAAGGAAGTAATGGCTCAACCAGGACCTCCCACTCCCCATGGCTATTGCAGTGTCCAGCACCAAGTTCAGCCCCCTCCTCTAACCACAGCTTTTGTAATTGTCCCCCTGTAGGTGCTATGCTTACACTTGAAACGCTTTCACTGGACAGCATATCTGAGAAACAAGGTTGATACCTATGTTGAGTTTCCCTTGCGAGGCCTAGACATGAAATGCTACTTGTTAGAGGTAAGAAGACCTCCTGATGCCTTCTGCAGGAATTTGTTCCATGACACATGTCTTTATTAAAATTACAGTTGGTGCTGCTGAGATTTGAAGAGTTTTCTGTTTTTTTCCTACCACAGCCTGAAAACAGTGGCCCGGAGAGCTGCCTGTATGACCTTGTGGCTGTGGTCGTGCATCATGGCTCAGGGTGAGTACATGCAACCAGCCTGTCCTGCTGGCACACACCTTCTCCCACTGAGGGACATGCAGAGTTAATGAAAGGGTTTCTGTCCCTAGGGAATGTGTTTTAACTGGGGGAAATAAGCTGTAGTTTATAAACTGGAAGGGAGCTAAGCTGAATTATTTTCAACAGATCCAATAGAGTCAGTCCTGTGAATGCCCCCTGGCAGCCTTTAGGGTTAATGACTACGTATGTGAGATGAAATGAAAATAGTCCAATGCCTCTACAAATGAAAAGCCCTAAAGCAAGAGGAGTGGTCAGGGGGCCTTCCAGAAATTAATGCCTTGTTTTGAAATTCTGACTGCAAAACAGGACTATTTTTTCCTCTTTTACTCATGAAGGTACATTTGCATTTATGCTAAAGAAGTGTGTGAGCATGCTTGGAACACCTGCAGCCCAAAGACAGGTGTTATGAAAGAGATCATCCCCGTTACCTTTCCTGCTACAGTAGTGAAGGCTCACAGGCATGCCCCAGGACTGGCTCTGGGCATATTCTGAAGTAAAGTTACTGGGAGTCTTTTGACTTTTCCCAGCCCTGGACAGATCTGTTGAGAGTAACAGTAGAAGGGACAGGACAATGTGTTCTTGTAAAACTTTAATTTGAAGAACTTTGAGGCCCACAGCTCAAAAAGAAAAGCATCTGCTGTGGAGGGCTGTGAATACCTTCCTTCCTCAGGCTTCTGACAATCCCATGGCCCAAGGAGCAGGTCCCTCAGTGCGGGGTGTGTCCCTGACTGTTGTCTCTGTCCCACAGTGTTGGCTCCGGCCACTACACGGCATACGCGGCACACGAGGGCCGCTGGTTCCACTTCAACGACAGCACTGTGACCTTGACGGACGAGGAGACCGTGGGCAAGGCCAAGGCCTACATCCTCTTCTACGTGGAGCGCCAAGCCAAGCCTGGAGCAGAGAAACTTTAATACCTCCTTTGCATTCTTACTTATCAAGTCCACCGGACAAACATTTCCATTTTTCCATAAATACTTGATCCAAGACTTATTAATTTCATTGTGCACTTTTCAATTTCCTCTTGTGGGTTTTAGTTTTGTTATGTCAATGGTAGCATTTGACTTACTGAACTTGGACACAAACTAACTTTTTTTTTAGTTATACCAGAAAACCTCAGCAGATTTTGATTTGCTGCTTTAGTTGTGATAACTTTTATATATATAGTTTCATAAATAGTTGACTTTTTTATATTAATGTTTTCAGTTCTCACTTTCTAAAGGCACATTTACATCAAAGAAACTCTGCCCTCCTTACAAGCAAGATAAATGTGCTTCTGATCATGAAGAGCAATACAACTTCGTGCTGTTATGTAGATATTATTTAATCTCTTTAAATCAAGGAATTGTTTGCACGTGCTATTTTCCCTCGTGCAAGAAACTTAAACAGTGACCTGTGACCAATCATCCTTTGTCTGCAGAAGAGAGGTGATGTGGCATCATTAAATAGATCAGGTAATTGCTGCTATATTGGTGTGTATTCAGGCTGCTGCCTTTTCAGGAATCACTGTAAATAAACAGTTGGTTCAATTGTATCAATACTGCAATTTAATTCAAGTATTGCTCAGATACGCTCTGCCCCCCAAACCCTTAAATTCAAAACAATTATCTTAAAATTACCTAAGTTATGTTGAGCTTTATGGTTTTTTAACTGAACCTGAATTGCATTAGACATCTGTTGGTTTACGCTGTCATCCTGAAATTTATTCATGAACACTTAGGTGCTTGAAAACTGGCGAGACTTTGTGGCAGTAGAATCTCTTAGTTCCCGGTGGGAATTGGAAGTACAGCCCCAAAGGCTGTGGTCTGTGAGAACAGGCTTAGGTCTAAATGCAGCTCTGCTCCATGACTGCAGTTCAGCTGGAAGCAGGAGGAGGCAGATGGTGTTGCAGGTGCTCTGCATAGAATTGTTCTATCAGTTCAAATGCAAACTCCAGGGAAGGATGCTCATTCTTGTCACAGCAGAGCCTGCAGCCGGGAGGTGCTGAGCCAAGTGTGCTTGTGACTGGAGCAGGCTCAGGGAGTCCATGGGGCATTCACACACGGGTGTGTCCAGGGTGGCATTTTTGTTTAGTCTCTAGGTGAACATTGGAGGCATGGTGCAGTTTCTAAAACCTGCCTATGTAATGGAGAAAGATAATGCTAAAAAAACCCAACTAGTTTTAGCTCTACTGCTGAAGAGTGGAAGTTAGCCACTGTGATGGAAGAGGCAGACAGGAAAACCACTACTGCAAAAGCCAGGAATCTGACAGAAGATGTGTAATTTGAGAAATGTTGCATTTCAGATCTGTTCCCTCAGCCTTTCTACTGGCTCCCTTGTGCCAAGCAAGGAGCTGGACACACCTGAAAGCTCAGTGAGAGGAGAATACAGTTCATGGAGAGTCCCACCACCAAACAGCAGCTGTTAGTTGTTTTAACAGAAAATGCAGTTGTCTGAAAACACACAAGAACTCCAGATGTGAGTCCTATTTTAGTAAATGCCTCTGAAGGACATGGGAGGGGGCTGGGTTGGAGCACAGAGCAGCCTGCGGCACAGGGACTGCACAGCAGGGCCTTGCCCTGGGGTCCTGCTGGCTGTGCACAGGCCAGGGTAAGGACAAATCACAGTCACGTGTTTGGTACAGTGCCATTCTTGAGCACTTTGTCGCAGCATCTTACACCAGGAAAGGGAGGAATTGGCTTAATCTGCAACTGCAGCACTCATTCAGCATAGCTAATGGTTTTGAATATGTACACAGGTTAAGACTATAGAGTTATTATTTGATACGGTGACATATATAAGGATGTTGTCTTAAGCTGAACAGCAAATAGAACTTGTCACTGCTTCAAACTGTAGATAGTTCATCACCTTCCCTTCCTTACAGGCAGAGCCTTTCTTCTAATCAATGAGAATAGGTTGGTGATTATTACACAAGCAGAAAAGGGGGCAGGCAAAGCATTGTACCACATTCCTGCTCTTCCTGCTGCTCACAGGGAGCTGTGCAGATGGCACCTATAGCTGTGTTTTCTCTGCATGCTGCTTGGACTGGATTCCTTTAGAATTTACCTTTGAGAATGCCAAGTTTAAAATACACAACTATCTCTGGACCAACCAGCAGCAGTTTAACTTACAGTAGTCAGGTGTACACAGTGTTCTTGCAAAACAGTGATGTAAATGTGCCTTTCTGTATTTTAAGAAATTTGAATTAGTAATCTTCAGCAACATCCACTTATTTTAATCAACTTCTACTTGTCAGTAATTGTTTGGGTCAGACTTATGTTCTCACTTGAGCATTTTCTTTCAGTCCCATTTGCTCTGTCCCACGCAGCTCCTGGGCAGTGGTGTGGGGCCAGCCTTGGGAACACGATGCAATCACAGCAGGCTGGCCTTGCAACAGGTGCTGATCAGGACTCAGCCATATGCTTTCCTGGAACAAGTACATTGTAAATCCTTTCCTAATTTAACTTTCTCCCACTGCAAACCCAGATGGACAGTATGAACAGTTTGTTGTGGCAACACAAGTATTTCTCTTCCTGGTGGAGAACTTTGCTTATCCACTGTATTCTATTCAGTGTGGTGTCAAAAAAAAAAAAGAAGTAACTGAGCACTGAACCAGTAACATATACTGCACCTGGCCTAGTATTACATTTTTAACCTAGCTTGTATATCCTATATTTATCTACTGGGGGG
>VZTZ01037631.1:390992-415044 GCA_013400955.1 Drymodes brunneopygia | reverse complement strand
GGGGGGGAGGGAATATCTCTTTCATTTAAGCCAAATGTTTCTTTTCTACTTACTGCTGATCATAGTACACACTAGCTAGCAAGAATTTTTTTTTCTTGCTTGAGACTGCTTTGCAAGCAGCAACTGCTCTCTACAGTTCAAAGACTTGATTCTTTTTCACCAAACTGTGTCCAATCAAAAGTTGTCCTTTTGTTAGTAATTGTTTAGCCACGTATACAACTAGAGCCAAGATTTACGTCAATCAAAACTGCAAAATGTCCAGCTCCTAAATGTCAGCAAGAGAAGAGTTTAAAAGTTTGAGACAGGCAGGGACAGTGGACTTGTATCAAAAGCAGGAGGCCATTTATGAAGATTTTACTAAATCAATGGGAAGTGTAAGACGTGGTGTTCAGAAGTTCCCCCAGCAATGTTTCATTACTGATGTGTCTGTGTCTTACTGATGGGCACCTTGACAGCTAATTCCAACGTGCTTTAGGATATTCTCAAGTACTGTAGTGCCATAGTTGTAATTGTTTACCATTAAAATCTTGTGTGTAATTTTCAGTGAGGATTACTGACTGTGCTGATCTTGTGTGTTTCTGGAGCATTTCCAGGATGAATGTGAATTATATCTCATCACACAGTGTGTTTATGGAAAATGTGCCATTAAAGTGTCTCCTCTCTTTAGAAAATGAAACTTCTCTTGTCCTTCTACAGGCTCGCAGAACATTGGTGTGAGTCCTCTGAACACAAATGGCAGAGTATTGTACCTTGTTCTGGGAAAAACAAAATAAAGCAATTGCAGTGTTCCTAACTCTGTAACACCTCTACCAAACTTAGCGCCTAACCCCAAAGAGGACCTGCTGTTCTATTTTAAAGCACCTTGTCACCCAACTGCTGTTAATTTTTATGTCAGATTGTGTTGTGTCCCCTCTGTCTGGCAAGAGTCCATCCCAACGTCCTTGTCAGACAACTTTACTGGATTATTGATTTGTTAATCTGGGTTTTTTTAAAATTAGTATTTTTTAAAATAGTATTCCTGTATGTATAACTCTGAGAAGTCTCAACTTGAGCAATTTAAACCTGCTCAAAAATGAAGGTAAGCTCTTGAGAGTTGAAAATGCTAATAGGAGAATCAAGAACAGCACCTGCAGGCATACCTTTTAAGCTGCTGTTTTCCAGTGACTGCCTTACCTGGTATGTGAAATCTTGTCCCTTTTGTGGCTGCATAAAGTACTCGGGCACTGTCCAGAGCCTCTTTCTGAGGAGAAGGGGGAGCAGCAATGTCGTTATCATTTCAAGGAAAAGATCAAATGACAAAGGATAAGAAACCAAAAAGACTGGCAATTGTTAAACACAGGTTACTCTATATAGCAGAAAGTTACTAACTAAAGAATGAAGCAGAAAGAATTAACATTTCTTGGTGTATGCCAGCTGTGTTCAGCCACACACGGTACTCAAGCACTTCCTCAAACTATGAAGCTGCAATTGTTGCAGACTACAATTGAATTTCAGATCTTGTTTTTCAGAGTTTAATTTTAAACTGCATTCTCAGGGTAAAAAGGAAGAGGTAAAATTGGGTCCCACTCAACCTTGCCCTGTATTAAAACACTCCTCATTAAAATGCCATAGCTACATAAAGTCTCACAGCTACTGTTTGTGTGCAGGCCACTTGAAAAACCTCCCCAGTGCTGTTTGCTGTAACTTTTCATGGATTTGTGGAATGTATTTATTCTCTTGTATCAGCTCTAGGCAGAAGGTGACTACAAAATACCTTCATCTCAAGCATTTTTGATTCATAAGCTGGAAACTTAAAGGGATGCTTACTGCTTTTAATTCCAACCTGCACTTGCTGTAGCTTTATTTTTCTTCTAGGAATAACTTTCTGCTACACTTTCTCCCATTACTCTACAACAAATACTTTTACCTGGAAAACCATTTTCATATCTCCTTTTTCCACCAAAGGGTGGAAAAGGTTTCTATGGTAACAGAAGTAAATCTACAAAAGCACAACAGCCAAACTTGTAAAACTCAAGTCAATAGAAGACTTCTATTAAAAGCACAAGCCCACAAGGAACTAAACATAGCGTCACTGTTTCCATGTGTGGCTGCCTCTGTGTCACTGCTTCCCTCCTGCAGAAGGTGGGGATATAGCCAGCTTTGTTTACAGAATCACAGCTCAGCCTCAAATGGCAGTGGGCAGGAAACTGCCCCTACCTCTGAGGCTTGTAAACTGAGGTGCAGACTCTGTGACCCAGAACATGTTTCAGCTCCTTCTAAAAATCTATTTGTAAAAAGTTCCATTATCCATATAACAGTCCTTGAACATAAACCAAATGTGCAGCCTCAGAAAAATGAATGAACAAATAGAAAGTAGAGTGGTGTACACTGCTGAGAAAGCCAAATCTCCCAAATGGGAAACACTGACAAAGATATGCCTGGCAGCTGTAGCTACAGTCCCACCCCACTCCAGTGACTCAGCACAAGAACTCTGCTAAACTTCAGGAGAGTCTACAAGGGAAAAAAAAATCCCTTTTAAGGAAGCATTTCATGACAGTCAAGTTGTGCATGCCTATTCCATTCCCTTGGACAAAGGAAGCACAAGCTGCATACATGGTTCTTTCCCTGTTCTGAGCTTCTGCACCAGTTGTTAGCCAAAAATAAACCCCATTCCACAACCATATATGTGCAACAGCCTCCTGGTGAGTGTGAGCCCCCTCCAGCATTGCTGCTACTCCACGAGGCTGAGACTCTACCACTGGCTGCCGGGCAATGCATATAACCCAGCTCAACCAGGAATGCCTTTTACATCTCTTCTCTTTTCTGGACAAAAACAGTAGGAAAAATTTAGCAAAAACATGTCACAGGTTGCTAGAAGCATTTCAGGATCCTTTACTGTGGTCTTTGTTGAACTTTCATTCTCCAGTGGAACTAAAGAAGGATAATTTTCTCCTGGGACCTGCTTTAAAACACTTATCCATCTGCTGGTATTCAGAGAGAGTCAAGGTGTGTAACATTGAAGACTGGATGAAAAACAGTTTCCAGAAAGATTTCTGTAGCAGGCATGAGAACACTGTCAGTGATTTTTTACTAGACGTTTGCAACAGGTATGTTCTGTGGGTGTGAGTGTGCAGTGAAGTATCCCTTGAGATGAGTGAAGTAAAGAGTTATTGCAAATATTCCATAGCACCTGCCCAAAATGGAGCATGATGTACGAGTGCTTTGCCTCTACTTCAGTGTAATGCAAGTTCATGTTACAGTGGCAATAGTGTATACGTCATACAGATTTTCCTTAAGCCTACTTTTTCCTTTTTTTCTAAGAATTAGTTATTAATACGGGAAAGTGCACTCCTACCTCCCACATTGCTGCTCAGCTGAACTGCACCATTCTGGCAGTGTCTGGGGGGTGCCTGGAGCAGAGCCCTGATTTCAGTGAACGCACCTCATAACAACTGAGTTCAATTAACGTGTTACTAAATGTCAGCTTTAGTTCAGTCTAAGAAATAAATATTGCTATTATACTAACGTTTAAACTCATAGCTGCTTCTAAACTACAGTGAGGGAAGAGAATGCCACCATGGAAAAGCAGTTGTGGCTGCACAGCTTTTCTTTACCAGCTCCGCTGCTGCAAGGCAGCTGAGGAAAGAGCAGAGCAGTGATCAGAGGAGGCTCACAGGGTGAAGCCAGTCCCACCCTGTGTGTGGGTAACACCAGGGTGTTGATCCCAGAGCAGAGCCAGGGAGCCATGGCAGAGCCTCCCTGACATAGGGCACCTGTGCCACAGCCAGAATAACTGAAAAAAGCCAACAAATTATGGGATAGTGACACGACAGAGGTGTCTTGGTGAGAGCCAGCAGCAGTGCAATCTCAAACCAAGGACTAAAAGGCAGCTTCGAAACAGGGATTAAATCGCAAGTGTCAAATTTCTGAAGCAGATGTTCTACAATTGATAAAAATCTGGATTAATTAAGGAGGAATCAGCACACCTGTGTCTACAAAGGATAATACAAGGTCCTGCCCCTTTTTGCTGCAACCCACTGAAAGCATTCCCAGTCAAAATTCCTAGCACTGTGTACAAAGAAAAATGCAAATTAAATATCCAGCTTTTCTCCCTGAGGCTGAAGTAGTTCTATTCTGTTAAGAGCCTTTCTTGACCCTGTCAGCTTTTCCCTCCAACTGCTCATAACAGGAAGAGTTAAAAGAAAAAAAATTCTGTCTACAGGTCTCACAAACAATATTGACACAGACCTGTGCATGATGCTCTGTTTAGCTGAACAGGTGGATGCTGAACTGCCACTGCCTGGAGAGGGGGGCTGAGCCAGGAGCCAGACACAGCCCAGGTTTGCAGGCCGCTGCACAGGGTCCTGCTCATCACAGCAGCTGCTCCAGGACAGCTCCTGTACAGACAGCATCAACACCCCACTGGGGACAGGCCTTTCCCTCTACTTCCCCAGGGCTACTCAAGCAGCAAGAAAAAGCTTTTTTCATTTGCTGCAGCATTGTTTATAACAACAGAGTTATCAGTTTCAGTGACTCGAAGTAAAGTTTGAGAGCTGTGTGGGGTTCGAACATCAACACTCTTTAGGAAGCAGCTGGCACCTATTCAGTAAATCCAAAGAGAGAAAATATACTTGTAATTCCTGAAAATGAGGAGTGGGAGTGCCTTACTTGCTTGTGCTCAGCATGTCTGCACAGCAGTCTCTTCTCTCAATTGTCCTCCACCCTGAAATGAATCTCCTCTCTACTGGATCTTCACTGTCTGTGCCTGGAGAAGCACAGCACCATCCAACTCCTTAAGAAAAAATTGTGCAGCTGCAGCTTAAATAGGCCTCCACATGCCCCTGTGCACTCTGCCAGCTGAGCTGGAGATGTTGCTACCAACAGAAAAAGCAAAGGAGGTAAGCTTTGCCTTTTGTTAATCTGAACATTATGATCTACATGTGCTCTCACCTACTTGTGCCTTCTTGCCCCACCTGATGAAGAGGAGGCATTTTTCCAGCCTTCATATTTATTCTTGCTGCTATTTGCTTCTCCAAGCTCTATGATTTATTTCTCCCATCTCACCTGTCATCATCCTGCTTTCAGATGTCCAAATCTGCTGTCTCTGACCCTCTCTGGATGTGGCCATGTTACAGACGACTGCATTTTGCAGCTTCTCAAGAACTGCCCAAACCTGAAGAGCCTTAAACTGGAGAACTGTGTGCGGATCACTGACCACACCCTGGAGGCAGTGACCCTGCATGGAGCATCACTGCGAACGCTCCACGTGGATTTCTGCCGCAACGTAACACGAGCTGGGCTGGAGAGAGTCAGGGAAAAGTGTCCTTCAGTAATGCTGAGAGCAGAGAGAAGTGCTAACATGATCCCAGACAGTAAGCCAGAAAAAAAGCTGATGCCTGAAAAAGCATCAAGAAAATTGGTTCAGCTTTAAATGCAGCAAAATAATCAGTGTGGGTATTTTACCTCACTGAAGTAACAATGAACTGCGGCTACTTCCCTGGGTCCTGGTCAAGTTCGAACAAATGGTTGTTTTGTATAGGGTGTACATAGAAAAGGCAATCAACTCCTCCTGGATGGCCTTCAGGAAAAACACATTTGCTCTCTTGTTATTCCTTGAAACTGGAAAACCCTACATTGCTGTCACAAAAGGCCAGACCTGCTGAAAACTGCAGTTCTGGTACCCTCCTGTTGCAGATGCACCTCACAGTGTTTACTGAGGCCAGCTAATCTGACGGAGTTCAATAAATTTTATGGACTTTTTAAGAAAGTTTAACAATGGTGTGACAAGGTGCAGTAAGTTTGATGGCAAGGTTCACTGACTGCATGGAAGAAACACAGTGAACTGAGGCAGAACGAGTCACACAGGGACCTGAGAACAGAAACATTAAGGAAGAGCCTCCCACTGAGTCACGAACCCTGCACTTTCGAGACTCCTTATGTAATGGGCAAGGGCATAAAGCCACAGCAGAGAGAGCCTGAGTCACTGTAGGATTTTCACAAATTTCAGGGCAAGAGTGATTAGCAAACTTCTGTCAAAGGGTATATCCACAGTCCTTCCAGCCACTAAGGGGGATAACTACTCCCTGAAAGTTCTTTCTAGCAAAAGCAGAGTACTGACCACCAGCACTTCCTCAGTGATTAACAGTGGCAGGTAATTTATCAGGTTTTTTTATTAAATGAGGGAAGCATGGATTCAAGGCACATAAAACACAGTTTGACCCTCTGCATGATGTACTTACATAGTATAAGATACACCAAGTTATTTTTTAAAGCTGATATTAGAGGAAGTGCAATATGAACAAATGCTAGTTCAGAGAACTAACCCACAAGAAAAGACAGTGACTAACAGCCTGTAGCTTTAAATGCTAAATTAGGAACACACTGCAGACCAGCTCTATATGAACATCCATTTCTCACTGCAAAGTACAAAACCAGTAGCTATTTTCATCCCAAATCACAAGGCTGTCCTCCCTTTCCTGCACTGCTCTGCTACCTGAAACTTTTTTTTACATGCTTTTGATGCTACGCCACCATCTACAAAATTTGACACCAAAGAGGACTCTACAGCTCTCAACTTAACTGAATATAGTTACTTCTCCTTCCCATCCTGGTTAATTGATCCACAGATATCCTCGGTACTCTCTAATGAGCTAAGAAATAAATCACAGCATTACAGCAACTTAGTCAAACAATGCTGCAATTCTAGAGCAATACTTGAGTAGTATGAGCATCTCTAAGAAACACTTGCCCAGAAACCAATGAAGAAAATAAATTATTGCATCTTCAATACCTAGGAGATTTTTAACAGCATGACACTGTAAAACTGGTATTTCATTAACTCCTTCCTAAAGTTTAAGTAGGACCCTTATGCATCACAAAGTAAGGAAGACAACTGGAAGTGCGGACAAGGACAAACAGGAATCCTCACCCAGCACTGACAGCTGGGAAAGGACATTGCTGAGCTGAACAAACTTCCTGGGTTGTGGAAACTGGGTAGCTGACACATCTTGTGCCTTGGATACACAACACCAGTTCCACACACTGCTGAGATGCCAAAGCAAGGTAGGAATTTATACAGTCACAGCAGCAAGCAAAGGCCTCCTCGTGCCACCAGCTCTCCCAGCACTCCGTGGTGAAAGACACATCTCTGTAAGTGTAACAGGAATGTATTTTCAAGTAGCTAAAAGATATGAAAGCATATTTGCATCTATCTACATATTACTTAAATCTTTTTGCCAGTTTTCTACCAGGACTAGGGGGGAGGGGGCCAGGGTATTTTGTGGGGTTTGTGGTTTGTCTTGTTTTTTAATTTTCTTTTATAGAGCTAAAAAGGGTCTTCAAACACTCTCCACTTGGTTTCTTTGCCTATTTGTATACCAGTGCTCTAACTTATTACTTTGTTCTTCCCCTCCTCGAATTTGTTCATGACATGGTAAAATCTGAACAGAATTGTACTGATACCATTTTTCAGCATCAATAATGAATTTTCTTACTTCACAATCCAATTTGAAAACTGAATATAGAAAATTATTACATTTTACTTAGAGTATTATGGAAGGATGGAAAAGTATCTACAGTTTTCTTCAGTTCCAAGCCATTAAAGTTCCATCAAGCACAAACCTTTAATTAACATCCTCTCTCATTTTACTGTGAACTGCCTCCACAAAGATCTTCATTCTCCAGGAAGGCAACTGCATGGTCCACATAAAACTGCTGTTTTTAGGCACAGTTCTATTACTTTCTGGTTCAAAGTTTTACTGCTGGATGAAACAGGCTGACAAATCAGTGCCACTAAGTCAGCCACATCCATGAGGTGTAGAAGGCAGTAATACAGGACTTGATAAAGCAGTTTCCCCATTTATTTAAATACTTAAAAATTTTTTACCTATTAAACCTATACATTTAGGCCAAGATGTGAATATACATCCTCACAACACAGTGATGGGACACCAAAATCTCAGTCCAATTTGAAACCTAATACACAATGAGGCAGGAAACCAAGTTTGCATGATTTCACAGCCCTGAGACCCTCCTTCCCCCCCAACTCCTCATGCCCCTCAAATGTTCAAAATTGCAGTGTGCTCTTTGACCATAGCTAGGTTTTTGCCCTTTTCAAGAGCCAACAATAGTCCTAACTGAGAGAACTTCACCAGATAAAACCCAGATTTGCAATTTTTTACAGCTTATCAAGCCCTCCCTCTGAGCACTGTCAGTTGGTAGCAATACAGCAGCTCAGTCTTGGCCATCAGGACATCTTCCCAATCAATCCTCACTAGCATACAACTCACACATGAGAGAAAACAACAGGAATTTCTACCCTACACTCCAGACTCAGATGGACCAGTCTTGCCCCAGGTGAGATGACACTAAGGAATGTTTCCATCAGCCCTCAGTCCTCACGGCATCCTCCCAAGGAGTTCAGGGAGGAAGAGGCTGGGGGAGGCGGGGGCAGAGCAGCTCTGACTCCCCTGGGGACAGACTCTCCCCTTTTCCTCCCTCAGGTACATCCTGCTCTCAACACCAATCAGCTTTTCTAGCTTGAACTCAACAATGTCCTTCACAGAGACAATGGGCAATTATCTATTGTCCAGCACTTTCCTAAGGCACAGAGCAGAGATCTCCTTGTGCAGTATGCTGCTGTCCTAACCAAACAGGAACATCAATCACAGAGTAAGCCAAACCATGCTGATCATAATAGTTACAGCTGCAACAAAACGAGACCAAACACAGAACTAAAAATGTGAATGAAATTCACAGCGTCGACTGGTACCCTGTCACTTCCACTTGAATTTTTTTGTACTCTGAGTAGGAATCAACTACATTAATGTGTCCATTAAAAATTATTATTTTGATCAAAATATTTAAAGTTTTCTGAATCAAGGTGGCAGAATACTGTTACTGTCAACAACTACTCTGGAGGAGCAAAATGTTTAAATAAAAAGCAAGAAGGAACCAAGAACAACTTGAACTTGTATTGCAGCACGAGGAATGAACAGCAGCACACCCGAGCAGGCAGGGCCTCAGGCCAGGAGAAGGCAGAGACACTGCACAGTCCAGCAGGAGAAACATTTCAAGATGCAAATGTCACACCCTGTCTCAACACTGTAAGACTGTAATTTCCTGAGACAAAATATAAAAGTGTGAAGCCTGAGTAAACCAACCACAGTTCATAAATGCATACAAACAACCGAGTCTTGAATTTGCTTTATTTTTCTCTGCATAAGGAACCCTGCACAGGCAATTCAAATTAAAACAAAATAAATATGTGAATATTCATGTAAAACTGTCCTGGCTAATGAACAATTATACACAATGTACAACTCTTCATGTTCACTGGGAGGGCTTACAAATGTACTAT
Organism: Drymodes brunneopygia; assembly: GCA_013400955.1. Lineage (NCBI taxonomy): Eukaryota > Metazoa > Chordata > Aves > Passeriformes > Petroicidae > Drymodes > Drymodes brunneopygia. The sequence continues at coordinate 405,707 of VZTZ01037631.1, read as the reverse complement.
TTCCAACAAAAATGCACCAAAATGTCTCCATGCAAACTTATCAAAAGTGACCAAAAAAGGAGAAAAAACTTACCGATCATACTTTTTTGTTTTTCCTTTTTTTCTTTTTTACAATCACAAAAAAATAAAAACATCTAATTTTTTGTTACATTTAAAGTAACTAAAATGTGGCCACCATCTATTAACATCTGGTTTTATGCTCCTAAAACATCTATGGTTACTGTAAAATTATGTCAACGATGAATTGGACTTAGGGCACTATTCGTAGTAAAAGGAAGATGATTTTGTTCACAGAAGGTTAATAATCTGTGTCTGAGCCCTCTGCATTGTCCACATTCCGGGAGAGCATGTAATTGTCCATGTCTATAGACCTGCAATTATTGATTGCATAGCGCAAGCGCTCTGCCATGATTAGTTGACTGGAGTAAGGTGGGAGCCTCAGTTGAAAGAAACAAGTCTGTGAGGTAGGCAAGCTGTCGTAAGGCTGTGGAAATGGATAAAAGGTGGGACACTGGTAAGTTGTGAATGAAGTTAAAAATGCAACATATCCACATTTCATTGCTCCTTGCCTCTATCATTTTCATATTCTAGCTCAAATTCCTTCTAAGAAGCAGACTGACCGCCCTTGTTTACAGCATTTGTCCCATCCTTAAGTATGTCCAAAACTCCTGTAGCACCTACTCTGCCAGTAAATCAACCCACTACTGAAATTCAGCCTTTTGAAAAGTTGATCACACTGCTGTTTAGCAGCCCACTGCAAGATATCAGTGTTCAAATTACATACCACAGTGTGCCTTAGCATAAGGCAATCTGAGAGACACCTAACCAAGGATGACAGACAAACCACTGATAGCTGAGATTTTGTCAACTTATTGGTTTGTGTTGTTCACAGAGAATGTGCTTTCACTGCACAAAACCCCAAAGGAATTCCACATGAATGCGCCCTGTGCGTAAAACAATACACTGTAAATTCATTGCAGTGGTTTTAAAGCGTTAAGAGTTCACTAGTGGTGGTATGTTGCTACTTACACAAAATTAAAACTTAAAAACAGAAAGAAAATTACTAAATGAGAAGAGATTGGAACAGTTACAGTGTCGTCCTGCTTTTGCAGGGTTCCATGATTGTAACTTTATAGTATAAGTTTCCCATACTTTTTCTGTAAACATGGTCCTTGTTTTTCTTAACTGGCCGAAATTGTTTTGCACTTGTAAAATTGTTTTTCATTCCTTTCCCCTGGGGTGGAGAAAGATAATTAACCATGTCTTTGTCCTGTAAGCTTTCAGAGGTGTTAACCCCTCTCACCAATCCTGAATTGTCTTTGGTAATATATAAAAATAAGAAAATAAAGAAGGACAACCCTTTTTGGTGGGCCCTACCTAGAAATTCAACTGCTACTCTGAGACCTGTGTGTTTCTTCTGTTGCCAACTGTACAACAGTTACAGTAGACAAAGTTTTGTTTCTTGTCTTGATCTCCAATCACCAATTGCACCAATTAAATTAAGATGCAATTCATGCAGCTTATGTCCTTCTACACAACCAAAATGTTTATTAACTCAGAGCATATACCATCCCATACTTTTTCTGTAAAATTACAATTATGGAAATTGTCTCCTAGTGCCAAAGCACAGACTATACTAGAGAGGAAATAATAGTAATAATAATAATAATAATAATAATAATAATAAAACAGTGTCTTACCCTATCAACCTTCATTATTTGGAATCGCTGAGAGATATCAGCTGTGTTGGCTGGCAATCGAGATCTTCCCGACACAAACCTCATGAAAAGGACTCTCTCCTCATTTGAAAATTCTTCCAGGGTGTGCCAGAACCACTGCACCAGCTGATGCTGCTCGTCAACTTCTCGGTATCGCACAACCTTCTTCAGAACCTCAACTGATATTTCTGGCATTCCACAGACCATCTGCTCCAACTGCTTGGCAGTCAGAAGGGACAGCAAAGGAACAGGAACAATCCAAGACATTCCTTCCCTGACAGCAGCCACCTATTGGCCAAAAACGGGAGAGATGGTTGAAGTGCAATTGTCTGATCTCTGTCACTTCCTGGACCATCCAAACACAAAAGTAACTTCTCAGCTGAGAAACAGCATTGAGAGACAGAATTACCAACGTCTGCCAAATACAACCTCCCACACACGTTGCCCCTGCAAGGGCTGTAGTGTATCTCAAAATCCTGGAGAATATTACAGATATTTTTAATTGTAATTGCACATTAAAGAACATATTCTGATGCAAAACAGAACTACTTAAAAAAATTACAATTTGGCAGCACAAATAATGATGGCTAAACCAAGCAACTGTGTTAATACAAAAAAGAATTTGTTCCAGCTCAGATGTATGGCAAGAATGCTGTACTTGCTCTGCAAGACTTGGGATTTGGTACCTCTGATGTTTTCTAATGCAGGTAATATCACACGGGCATCTTTACCTTATAATTAGAACACCACTTTCACAAGGGTCACTATAGAAATGACAAAATACACAGAACTATGCAAATAGGTAATGAGCACTTCCCAAAACATACCATGAAATATTTGCAGGATTTGTGTTATAACAGAAGAGAAACAGTTTCAAGTTAAACAAATGTTTATCAATAATATTTATTTTAGCCAGTCTCTGTGCTGTTCACATGTCCAGTTACAGTACCCAGCATAACTGCAGATTTTTTTCTCAATTGGGGCTACTCTGATTTCTAATGCTCTTTTGCCAACTGAGCAATTACTGAGAGAAAAACAGGACTAAATTTTTAGAAAGGGCCAAAACAGTTTGTGAGGAAAGAAAAAACACAGAGACCCAGAAAGATGCAGAAAGCCAAGGTGTTCTTTTCACTAAATAAACTGTAATGGAAATAGGCACAAATCACCCCCTGTTCCCACTAAAAATGAGGCCGGGTCACAGCGAGGTTCTTACCTGCCGGTCCATTTCATGGAGTCTGTACTCAATTGCCCTCTCCACATACTCTTTCCTGTTTGAAAAGGTAAGTGGGATACTGTTCCCTCCAGGGATTATGGGAACCATTTTACCATCAGCACTTTGGCCAACAAAAGAATCTAAAGGAATCATCTGTTATGCAAAACAGGGAAAGTGTAAGTCACTCCAGTGATCCAAGTACAGCATTTTACTACAAGTCATCTAGAACGATATACAGTAAGATCACAAACTGTTCTAAATGCACACAAAGTGCTTGTTATCCCAAGAATGGAGACTGAAGTTACATAAATACTGATGAGAAAGTAAGCTGATAAAACAACTCCTTTAAGAAGAAATCTAAAAGCACCGAGTTTCTTATCTTACCTCATGGAAATTTTCTTCATTAATCCCACTGTCTTCAATGTGAAGAATGCTGTTGAGGGTCTGCACATAGAGCAGATCTACCTCCTCCAAATCCTCCAAGATAAGTGGGATACAACAAAGTTGCTTCCAGACCATTGGAGCCAAATGAAGATCTAATGGCTTTTTTGTACGAATAGCTACACCCATGAGAATGCCCAAGAACTTAAACTGCATCAGATGTTCATCTAAACATGCTGAAGGGTTAAACAGAAACCTGAAAGGACAAAAAAAGCAGTGAAAAGAAACTTATTTCTATGCTACTCCATTAGCAGTGAAAGGGAAAACACTTCTAAGCACAGCACGGTAACTGCCAGCATATTTATCAGCAAGGGCTCTCCAAATAAGATTATTGTTATCTTTAGCTGTTAAAACATTGGAGGCTGAGGGAGGCAGAACTCCTCAGCACAAAGCTTGGCATCTTGATGCTACTCTGGATTCTGCCCTCAGCAATCGAACCATGCCCTCCTCCCTCCACAGTGAAGTAACAAGAAACCCTGAAGGAAAAAAATGTACTTGAGATAATCATGAAGTCTCATCATTTGGTATAAAACAGTCAACAGAAGATTTTGATTTTCACTCACTACCATTTGCAATAAAAGTCCTGGTCAACTTACCTATCCCTATTGTAGCCTACTTCAGCTGTAGCATTTGGGGAAGGAATAAGCAGGTCTACTATTCCAGTTTCCAGTTCCTTAAAAATCAACAACAAGAAAGCCTTCTTAGAAAGAAGAAAAGCAAACTTATGACAGAACTATTAAGACTCTGTAGCATTAGAAGACAGAATATTTCACTACAGTGATGATTATTCCTTACAAATTAACATGAAACATTGAAAGTAAACACGGTAGGATGATTTTAAGTAGTAAAGACATGTTTATTTCAAGACCTGCCTTTATGTCAGACTACAATGTTTTTTTTCCTGCGACTGCACTGTGATACATTCCTGTTACATGTTTCCAAAATATTCACAGAAGTACCTGACACATTTCTGTAATGGTGTCATCAAACACTCCACCTGCATCGTCAGCTCCTTCTCCAACCAGTTTCACTTTCCAGGCACGGGAGGGTAAGCGAAGGTCTGATGCATTCAGCTTTACCACTTGCCTTGCTATCTGGACAAAAATGGGCTTGCACTTCCTACCCCTTTGGGGAAAAGAGACACAGCCATAAATGTAACTCATAATCATGGAAAGGCTCTGAGTCACTTGATTAACAAAGCTGTACCCAGAAAAGCTCAGAACACCAGAATGGAAGGCAAGGTATAAATATCAGCATGCACATGAGGTGTATCCAAGGCCTGTGAGAGCAGCACTGACCTGGTGGAGATCCTTTTCACAGTGATCTGGGGCCCGTAGTTCTTGCCCTGCACCATGGTTTTGCCTATGGAGCGCACCATGGGCAGGGTGTACACCCGTGGTGCCAGCAAGGGCCTCAGCTGCCCCTGCACTATGCCCCAGGTTCCAGCATTGTAATGAGATGTACTATTCTGCAATAAAGCAAGAATGAGAATAAATATATCAATAAAGGACATAATTCCAATCTTTAGAGAATAAAACCCTAGATAGCAATGCAGGTCAGCACTTTTTGGTTTTAGTTTTGAGTCTAGTAAGCTTTTGGAAACCAGAACATTGACATGTCAGTGATAGCGTAAGTGAAAATGTAAAGCAATACCTTCATAAAGTTTGTTTTATTCTGGAATTATTTATTTTTCAATTTTTTTTTTTACAAAAAAATTATAGAGCCTATTACTAAGGTCCATCTAGATCTGGTCAGAAACTCTCTAGCAGAACAACACAGCCAAGCCAGTTTTTTCAAATGGAATTTTACCTGGTTATTGGGACTGAGGTTAAGTAATCGCCATGAAGAGTACATGAGGTCAGAAAAATGGTACAGCAGTCTCAGCCTTGCTCTCACTGTATGAATGCTCACTTCTTTCAGTGCCCCATACTGGGGGGGAATGGCATCAGGCAAACCAAGCTGCAAAGGCACTGAAACACCTGCCACAGACAGAGAAACAAAGCCACTACTTGAGAAAGGGGAGCTGCATTTCTTTGGCTGGGATGAGGCTGATTTTCCTCGCAGCAGCTTCCATGGTGCTCAGCTGCCTACTGGGGTTAGACCACGACAGAAGCCAAACTGAGAGTAAGATAATTTGGATATCAAACAAAACAAGGTCCAGATGTAAAACAAAACCGATTTTGTCCCAAATACTCAGAAGTCCTTGTCGCACTCACATCCCAGGAGACACCAAGACTAACGAAAAGGCAGACAAGGGGTCAGCTGCTCACCTGGAGCTCGAGGGGGCACAGGAGGAGCCGTCCAGGCAGCACTGTGGCAGCGCCCAGCCGAGATCTGCCGCACGTTCTTGCCCTGCAGCACCGTCACCAGCGTGGGCTCCCGCACGTGGTTGGTGTGGCCCAGCCCCAGCTGGGAAAAGGGAACAAGCAACAGCTGATGATATTTCTACAACTCTCCAAGCAAAAATTCAGAGCAGATGGTAAAGAATCATATTTGCTTACAGAATATATTGTGCAAAAAAAAATTTGCCACACATATATATTTTCACCTTTTGTTTTGACAAAATACTGCACCTGCACCCAACAAGAGTAACAGATCCAGGTGTCAAAGAGACTTGTATTGCAGTCTCTCAGACAACAAAACTCCTACATCTTCTCTGTGCTATTTAAACAGTGTTTTTTTTCTAGAATGTAAAACCTGGTTTATGAAAACATAATTTGTGTAAAGAGAATATATACTGAAGCTGTTGTGACTTTTCACGGAGTTTCATATCATATCCTACTTTCATATTCTGTGAGTTAAAAACTTCCTATCACAAAAGTACCCCCACTTTTTTTCCCCACTTAATATAAAACCAGTATTTCAAACCACAAGGAAAATTATATAAACAGCTTTCAGAATTAATTTCTCCACATTTTTACACTACTTTTTCTCTTCCAGAAATACAAAATACCATATTAAAAAAAACCAAACAAATATAAGTATTTAAAAAAACCACCTCAAAAAAGTTCCTCAAAAATGATTCCAAAAACGTTACTTAACCAGGCTTCTCAAAAAGTCAATCCTAGAACACCACAGGATGAACTTCCTGAAACAGCAGTAGCTAATACATCAAGAGGCTCTTAAATTTGTACCCTGCAATTGAAAACTTTGAGTTATGTATGTGGTGAAGGAGGAGAATTTCTCATTTACTAAATTCTTTTCTGACTTCAAAAAAATCTTTCCTTTAAAAAGGTTCTTTTATTATTTCCATTACGGAAAGCATCTAAAGAGTTCAAAAATCTGATTGACACCAACCATAAATTTTATTATGTTCAAAAAATTGATGACATCTTAAGAATTAGGAGATAATCTGCAATTTTTTAAAAAGCTTGGATTAGAGTAATTTGGGTAGCATTTTTCAAACTGCTACCATGGAAGAGCATAGAGAGTAAACAAGAAAATAATGAGAATTGCCTAAAACACGATCATGCTGTGGGGTGAAGGAGGAGGAAAACCAGTTTTCTTTTCCACCAAAGGGCAGCCATGGCCAGTGGAGCTGTGCAGTGCATAAGGGGCTCCCGGAGGTGAGGAGCAGAGAGCAGGACGTACCTGACCTTCGGAGTTGCTGCCCCAGGCATAGACATCCCCAGTGGAGGACAGGGCCAGTGTGTGCTCGGCGCCCACGGCGATGTCCTCGATGAACACCCCAGCCAGCAGCGGCACTTGCTGCGGCCGGTTGTGGTTACGGGCGCGGCCCTCGGGCAGTCCGATCAGCCGATCTGCAAGGTAAGTACCAGGGGCAGGCAATGCTGGGGGGTTTGCCCACTACAAACTACACTGACAGGCACGAGGAGGGGAGGGACAGAGAGCAGTTCTGTACAGCCCTGGAACTAGGACACCAGGGGAACCCTCTAGGGACAAAGGGCATGGGGATTTCCTGCACACCAGGGCTGCCTGCAATGCTCGTTTACACTGCTAAAGCTCTTGTGTCCACAGTCAGTCTGAAACAAGACCAAATTCTACCAAACCAAGACTTCCAGATCTAAATGTATGGGTTTATAACAAACATGAATTAACTGACTTCAGAAGTTTCCACATGTTTCATTCAGTGCACGTGGAAATCTTCCTGGTCAAGATTGTTAAACATGTGTAAGTATGTGCTTAATTAGACGATGTAAACTTTGAAGTAACCCAATGTTTTTGGATGTGTGAAATTCAATGAAGTTTTAGGAAAATGCCCTTCAAAAAGTAAATTAGTAAAATGAATGACTGTTCTGAGATCAAACTAGACAGAGCTGCAAATCTGGATTTCAGGTGTATGTTAAAATTGCATTGTTCAAGTTTCAAAATTTAGATTAGGGCAGCATGTTTCTAAAAAGTAGCATTAGGTCAGTCTTAGAAATATGTCTTAATATTCTTCCTTTTCACCTGCAATGCACACAAGCCTATACATGGAAATGTCCAAAGAGCAGTTTGTCTTACCTTGGCCAAAAGTATATACATGACCATCTTTTGTCAGTGCAACAGAGAACTGAGTTCCACAGGCAACTTTTTTTATTCCAATTCCACAAAGAATATCCACTTTCTGTGGGGTAAAGTGAAAGGAAAACCAGGTATAGTATTACAAGGATATAAACAGAAAGCAAACACTAATTTAATCTATAACTCCTGCTCCCAAAAAAGAAATCTTTTTATTCCCACAGCGCAGCACACACATTGTAGGATTATTTTGATTAACACTTGGAAATTAATACAGGAAACAGAAACACTTCTTTTTCAGTGGAATGAACACCTTATTCTATGTACAATGATTCAAAATACCTTTTTTTTCCTGGGAGTGAGGGGGAGTGGCATGGGAAGAAGGAGTAAACAACCTTCTCCCCAGTTTCCAAAAGAATCTCTTTTCTCTAAGATAAGCCTCAGATTTTCACTATTTGTACTGCTACTGGGACACAGTCACTATGACATACACTAAACTCTTAAGAGTACCAGGCTCAGCCTAATGTGTCATCAGAATTATTTGTGCCAGACTGTGTAACAACAGCAGGGAGTTAATAACATTTGGAAACTACACTCTCAACACTGTGCAACACCTTTAACAGCACTGGAAGTTTATGCAAAGTTTATTTCCCTGGGAATCTAACCTGTGGTGAGGACTTTGCAGTGGAATTTCCCAAACCAAGTTTACCATAATCTCCATCTCCAAAAGCCCAAACCATTGAGCCATCTGTTGACACAGCCACCGTGTGATTGAGGCCACAGGCCACCTGGGTGAGAGAAAGAATATTATTTATTGCTGATTTATTAACTCAAACATACCAACAACCTTTAAGATGAAAAACTGTGTTTTAAAAATAAACTATCCCTGTAAGACCACTAAAACTTCCATTGCTTATTAGAGTGTCTTAAAGACACTTAAGACTGAAAAAATACAGTAGTATTTTTTCAACATTTGCTTTCTCTCAGCTCACAGAACCAAAGGATTTTATTATGGCACACATGTTCCCTCCTTAAAGATACAGAAAATCTCATTAATTCATGCTTAAAAATGCCTAAATCTTGAAATGCTAAAATGTTAAAAACAGGGGCAGTTTTGCACAAAGAGGATCAAAATAGTCAGGAAAGCAATTATTTAACAAATCATGCATAGTCAAATTCTGCCATCATAATCAAAATAAAAGTCAAGGTTAAAAAACACAACTGAACACTTATATATGTTAAAAAGACGAGCTTTAAACTAAGACACATTGCTAATTTTAGATAAACCATGCCTGGCCAATCTGGTAACCTTCCAGCGCTGTCACTCTTTCTGGAAGTTTCTTATTGGAAGTATTTCCAAGCCCCAATCGACCATAATCACCATTTCCAAATGTAAAAAGTTTGCCATCTGCTGTCACCACAGCTGAGTGTTTGAAGCCACATGACATCTGGAAGTAAAATAATCATTATTTTTACAGACATTTTAAATTTGGGTGGAAGTTTATATTGACATATGTACTACCTTTTTTGACCCTAAACCATATTCCTTTTTAAAGGGCTAAAATACATTTTAGTGTTAACAATTTCTCCAGCAACTCATCTCTCAATTCTTTTCAATGGTAATGTATGGAGGTGGACTGCAGTATATTTGCATGAAGAATTTGCTGTGTGATTATCTAATTTTTTAATAAAGAAACCTCCAGTCAAAACCAAATATGGTTTTGTGCACTGTCAGTACTTAGGAGGAGGTCTTGGTAACCAGTTTTGTGGGTCAAAGTCACCTGTCAAGGACCAAGGGAAGCTTATCAATCATGTCTGCGTTTTGATCATTAAATCACCCCTTCCTTCCATGCTCTATTTTTAGTCCTCTCCATTACCAACTGTCAATTAATATCTCTGTGGTATTGACATCCTTTAACAGGAAATTACCCCCTTAGTTCATAAAGCCCAGAGCAGTAAGAAGCTGCCTGTTTTCATGCAGTTACACAGCACTGGGTTTCCAGGCCTGCAGTTTGAGGGAGATAGAAACATTTTGAAACCTGCACGACTTCTTCTCCCTGCAGAGCTTCAATCTGCCTAGGGCGGCGCTGTCTGTCGCTGTTGCCATGGCCCAGCTTGCCATAGTCCCCATCTCCCCAGCTGAACACTTCCCCACTCTCTGTCAAAGCCATGGAATGGCCATCAGATCCACAGGAGGTCACCAGCTGTGTCACAACGAAGCCTGTCAAAGACAAGGGAGAAAACATAGCTCAGTATAAAACTTAAGACTCCTACATGCATTTATCCAAGGGTGCCTTGTGGCAGCCAATTAAGTCTGGGGAAAGGAACAAAACACAATAAGGCTTCTTTTACAGCAACTAATTTACTTTTATTTTGAACAAAACCTTTGTTTTCTTATGGAGAACTTAGGCCTCTGTCCTGCCATTAGTTTTGAAATTAAATGTTCCTAATTTGAGCAGTTTTCCCTGAAGCCTTCATAAAATTAAGGAATTTTAACATACTGCTATTTAAATCTTAGGAAATATGAAGATCTTGTTTATTTGTTCAAATTTTTAATTACGAACTACAATATTTTAATGAGCAAATCTGCAAGAAGAGCATTAGCAGAAACAATTACACTAACTACTAAAATGCTTATTTGTGCTCCATCACTGGAATCCTCTCAGACCCAACAGTTTTACCTTGCAGTGCTGAAATGACAGTCAAGACATGAAGATCATCGGAATTTCCTTGTCCCAGTCGCCCATAGCTCCCTTCACCACAAGCCAAAACTGTGCCATTGGCTTGGATGACAAAAGTACAATTCTGTCCACAAACCACCTAGGTTAGAAAGACATGAAGGCATGTTAACAAATTATATGCTAAATGCAGCAATGCTGTAATACTTGCATTACAGTGCACCATTTCCTTTTAATTTATTTTCTTAGCAATTATATCAGGATAATGCTCTATCAAGTCAATGCTATTTCAGAAAGCAAAACTGCCACATGTATTATGTGAAAGCTGTGGAGGTATTTTCAAATTATGCTTATATAAAATAATTCTGTGTTGTCAGATTTCAGTGACTTCTTGGTCTGAATTTGTCAAATAATTTAAGATTTCCTTTCTAGTGAAACCCATGTTTTGGGATACTTAAGAGTAAATTCAAACAACAAGTTGAAAAGACATTTAGAGGGATTTTGACAAGCTGTACAAATAATAGGTGACAAATGATGAAACCATGACTGGGTTGAAGTGATCACCTGCTGGGCCTGGGAGAATGAAGGTGCTGCCACTGGGATCATGACATTCCTGCCAGCCTCTGCCAGTTGCCCATGCCGCCCTGCTCCCCACAGGTACACGTCGCATTTCCCTCCCAAGTGCCAATCCTACAGAAGAGACAAAAAGAAGCTTTAGAATAAGAGTACTTTCAACAGCCTGGCATGTTTCAAAAGAATAAAAACCCCTCCAAAACACTCCAAACTCTCCAAACCATCAATTTTACTCACCTCTGGCCTTGATGTTGCCCAAGACATGATCTGTTCATCCATGCCATTTATCCACTTACTGTTATCCTAAACAGCAAAAACCACATTTACACATTCAGCTGAAGATATGCACATTATTTTTCTTTTATATAATACATATTTTCCTAAGAACAATATTTAAATTATTCTAAACAATTTAGCAATAAGAACAAAAGTGTGCAGACTAGCAATGATGCTGTTATCCACGACTTGCGATCCAAATCAAAGAAAGAAAAACTAAATTCATGATGAAGTAATCTTTTTCTATTTAATGATGCATATGGCTTTCTGAAGTTTCAATTGCAAACAGTGGCTTAAAAGCTAGATTATAAAAAATTCTTAGTCAAAAATTTCTGTTTTGGTTTACATAACACGTCATGAAGAAAATTGACACTAGCAAAATAATTCTGTGGGAATGTGGCAAAATGTTACTCTTAAAATAGCACTACAACGCTCTACATTTCTTGCTATCACATATGAAAATTACTGTCACAGTTTTGGGTTGTTTTGTATTTTAATATGCAACCGACTTGCTCTCATTACACACACACACAGAGCAATCTTAACAGTATATTCTAACAGTTAATTAAAAAAAACTTACACGTTGCTGGTGCTTATGTTACTAAATATAAATCTTTACAGCTCAGAGATGTTCACTGTATCATACCACATGCTCAGTAACAGCACACTTGGCTGTTGAGACAATACATCAAATTTACCATCAGGAGAGTAAGTTCATCCTCAGGAACAGGCTCCAGGTCTGGGACAGTGAAGGACTCTGGGAACTGAGCTCCCTTGGCCAGGGCTTCAGCAGCTTTTATGGTGGTGGAGAAGCACTCAAGCCAGGCCCATTCCGTGGGGCTCCAGGTGGAGGGCTCGGGGAGGCAGCTCTGGAGGTGAGGGGGCATGGGGGGGTTGCAGAGCAGCTGGTCCAGATGCAGCCCCACGGCCAGGGATGCTAAGCACTGCATGTAGGGGCTGTGAACCAGCTGGTCCCCACACACCACGTGGGGCTGCAGGGCAGCAGGGAGAGAAAGGGAACACCCAGAGTTAGAAAAACACATCAATCACTTAAAAATACAAGTCCTTAAAAGCTAGTCTTGTAGAACTATACCTTCCTTCATGCTTAACTGAAGTTCTAATATTTTAAATATTTTCAAATTAGGAGACTACTAGCTTTGAGAATAGTGAAAGATATTTCAAGTAGTATGTAGGCAAGTCTTCTGGGTTCTCTGGTCAAAGACTGAAACCAGTTGAGATCTAGGCAGTGACCTCATGTCAGGTACAAATGATGAACATTTGCATTACCTACCTTTTCATAGGCGTACTGCTCCTGCAGCATTACAGGCAGGCGCTCCAGGAACGCTCGCATGCATGGAGCCATGTTCAGGCCCAGCACTCCCTGCTGCTTCAGCGCAGTCCTGCACGTGGCCAGCACGTGATTGGAAGAGATCCACTCTGAGGTGCAGTTCACCACCAACACATCCTGTTCAGCAGCAGTCATACAACACATCAGAAATTAAAAATTCACAAAGTAGGATCATTCAGCTCCATTGGTTTATCACCAACCATCTTGGTTTCCATAGGGACCAGAAAATACACTAGTTCAAACATCTCACCTTAGATCTGTTAGAGCAGGCAGCTACTCCAACCTCAGGGATCCACACTGCAGTCTGGATAGCTCCAGATCCTATCACAACACTCTGCAACACTGAACCATCCTAGGGAGAGAAGGGGTTTGAGTCAGGTGCAGACACAGTTACAGCTCTGTTCCAGTCCATACACATTCCTAAGGGATGATACTCTAACAAGCTTTCAATAACTATTTAAACACTGAACTGCTTAACCTAAAAGCAGAAACCCCCCATTTTTACCATATTAAGGAGATAATATAACTAAGGATTTCGAAGTGTTTAATAATCCATATTATCTGACTCTTTTTAAAAAGAGTCCTCAACACAAGAGAAGACTGTTATTAACTACAAAGAAAGTGGCTGGTTCTCCAAAGCCTAACATAACCAAACCTACAGAATCAATCAATACTGAACCATAAAGTACTTCAATATTAAGTACAATTTCAATTTATATTTTATTATTTACGATGTCATAGCATTATTTTACACCATGCTTTCTCCAATGTATCTAACACGTGGTGGGGTGGAAGCTGGTCTGATACCTTGACCATTTCAGACACTCTTACTAAGAATGAGAATCAAGCCACACCAAAGATGATCTTACCCGTAAAGACCAGATATTCATGAGGCCACCAAGGCCCCCAGACACCAATGCCAGTCCATCAGGATTGAAAGCAACAGTGCGGACAGGAGTGATGTGTCCTCTCAGCTGGAACACACACTTCACTTCCACTGCCTTCCTGTATCCATCCTGCAAACAAGTGCACACTTATGGAACACTGCACTACTTCCAGGAAACAGAGCAATATGACAGTGTCTGTATTCTGCAATAAATACTGATCATCCACAGAGATGGGGAAGTTCCACGAAGTAATTAAAAACCCCCCAGGACTATGACAATATTTTATAGATATCTTGATCACGTGATCAGCTTTCCTCCCCTTACAAAATGCCATCACCATCAAAGACTACATTACAATTTATGTAGGTGAAATTATTCTTGACTCTTTATCTACAAAAAACTTTGAACTCTTACTAAACTTTAGGATAAACTGATCAACTTTTAAAGGAAAGAAAATAGATAAAAATATAGTCTTTAGCCTTAATATTAAATAAATTTTTCAATTTCCTCTTCTAAAAGTGCCTACACATACATAAATGCAATGTAAACTTTTTGTAGCAAATTTCTTCTCTCAGGAATGGTGAGATTCAAGTAACTCACATTCTTCTCCTCTCTCAACTTCACAACATGCAAAAAGAATTTCTTACAGACCACATTTCCTCCTTTTACCTTGGCACTTGTTTCTTGCTCCCACCATCCTTCTGAGCAAGCTGAGCTGGACTGCAGTGTTATTACTATGTCCTGGGGAACAGTCCAGACACACACCAAACCATTGTGGCATCCCCTAAAGCAAGTCAGGAGAAATTAGAATAAAGATATTAACTAACAAAATATCAGTGGTCTGGTATTAACTTATATACCAGTAGTCTTCACCACCTTCCTATAAAACTACATTGCATCAATCGATCTAGAGTAGAAAGGCTTGTTCCCAATGGGTAAACACATTTTTTTTCTTGTTCCTCACACCTTGTAGCTTTTTCGTCTCTACTAACAACATATTTGCAGAAAAAATACTTGGATGAAGCAAAAAAATTCCAAGCAGGACCAGCACCCACAGGTCATGGAGAAAACAGCTGGTAACACAATGTCGGAGTTTGGATCTTGGTTGTTTTTTTTTTTT
>VZTZ01037631.1:322551-390813 GCA_013400955.1 Drymodes brunneopygia | reverse complement strand
ATTCCTATTCCCATATCTTTGCCTGAGAGCCTCTTGATTTTAAATTTCTAATAATTCAGAGGGAGAGGGGTTGCAGTTTTTCCATTCCAAGGAAGGCTCCTGCCTTCCCTAACAGACACCTGTCTTTTAAACCAAGACACACAACCAAGTACACTCTTTTTATTTGAATTCTGGAACTTCGCGAACCTCATGGCAACTGATTTATTGCAGGAGTATTATTTTTAAAAAAGCAAACCCTTTTCTTTGCTCTAGACACTACAGACCAGTAGAAAAGACCTGCAAAAAAACTACAGAAACAACAACAAAACAATGACTTACGTGGCTAACAACAGCTGGGCCTTGGGTCCTTTCCCTGGCAGAGCACACCAGGCAATGCCATTCACCAGGGCTGGGTGGGACAGGGAGTGCAGGTGCCTCCAGCACCCTCCCAGACAGCCCCAGAGCTTCACTGTCTCCTCTTTGGCACAGGTCAGCAGAATATTACCAGTTGGATCCCACTTCATACTAACAACCATATCCTATTGGATTTTAAAAAATGAAGTGACACAGTAAGCAGAAGGAAATTTAACTCTCAGAGCTAATGTAACTTTGAATTACTAATAACAAAAATATTTTATTCTCATATATTCTCATATACAGATAGTGAGTTGCAATTATAAAGTCAGAGTGATACATTTCACAACAATCAAACTAAAAAGATTTTAAAGAGTTTGTTGAAAGAAACTAAAGGGGAAACATAGAAAAAGATTTTTTCTTTCCACTGCAAACCTTTCTTAATTACTTTTCCCCAGGTGTAGCTTTGAGTCTGAGGTAGGAAAGGACGACAGCCCTCAGTAAGAAAGCAAGTACAGATTTATTGCCACAGTGTGCTCCCTTCTGGGATTGTCCTGCTTCACGCACACAGAGCAGCTCTTGGAAGCATTCAAGATGCTCTTACTACACCTACATTTGAGGAATTCTGCTCTTAGCCTAACAAGTAATTCATAGACTATTAATGACTCATTAGTACATACTGGCCAAGTTTCTAAATCTTTGCAAATGCCTATTTAGAAAAACACCTTTTGCTTTGCACAGGAAGCTAAACAAAAACATGCAACATGATCAAAATTAACATTTATTATGAGCTCTTTTACCAAGTAAAACAATTAGTCTTTTAAATCCAGTCAATGCACAGCTGTGTGCTTAATTCACTTCTGTCACTGTATGTACATACACAGTCTCTGACAGCAAAGGGGGCATCAAGTTTCTTTTTTTTTTACATAGGGTAGACTGCTCCTTTAGAGTAGATTATGTTAATACATGTATCAGAAACAGGTGTGAGTTTTTAAAATAATCTGCACTTGTCTTTATAAACAGCTTTCCAATAGAGAGAACAGTTTGAACAGATTTTACCCACAAAAATTCTACATTAGCTTAAGAAAGACCAGTTCTACCTTATGTGCATCGATGGGAACGACTCCTCCTTTCTCAGCTGGTTCCTTTGTTCCTATGAGCAATTTTCCATCTGAATAGCCAACAGCAAATGGTCTGTCCTCACTGAACCAGGCCAGGCATGTGACAGACACTTCGTGAACAGACAACACAAACATTCATTAAACTAACCTGAACTCCACTCCTGCCAAAGAGGGTTTTTGCAGTGCAGTTGTCTAAACTGTGAAGTGCATAACAATGTTTACCACCACCAAGGTCACCTAACATACTTTTGGTCTGAAAATTTTCTTGAATTGATATGGTAAAGATAAAACTAAGTGCCACTGTAATGACAGATGTTGAGATTATTTTGTACTAGTTTTCACATTCTTCTTTTTATGAAAAGAATTTATATTCCTAGCATAGTGAAAAGAACTATACCAGGCCAAAGAAAAAGGGTAGACTGAATCCTATACTTGTATCCGGGATCAGCTTCTAAAAAAATCTCTGCAAACAACTTGCCTTCCTTAGCAAGTAGATACTGCTTCACTTGATTCTGCCAAAAAAAATCTGTAGGCTTCCTGAAGAAGCAATATGCAAAACCACACAATACCACCAAAGATGTGCTACTTGATGTCCTCTGGGACTGGAACTATTAAGGAAAAATGGCGATCTTTGAGGAATTCCAATGACACTGTATATGCTATCTGCAGACAGAGCAGACACTGCAGGAGATCTCCACTGATTGCCCACAATGGCAAGGAAAGGCAGGATTTTACCAGGTTACTACAAACTGTTTGCCTCGATTGTGGCGGAATCAGGGTGCAGATAGAGATCCCACAGACTTTCCTCCTCCCATGAACCAGAAATCATATCCCATGAACAATAACGAAAAATGACTATATACTTCCTGAATAAAAAGTGGGAGTGTGTTCACAATTTTAATTTCAAATACTGATGCAGTTTCTTACCATCTTTTCTGTAGCAGTGTTCCAGTTCCAGCCTGTGCATGGCTGAGACATCCACAACTTCAATGAGAGCCAGAGATCCATCCATGCGCCCAATTAACAACAATTCCGGAGCATCTCCTGTCCATGTTGCAGCTGGCCCTTCTTCTGGCCAGGCTAGAGCAGACACCCAGTGAGGCTGAAGATCTAATAAGCCTTTTCCTCCTAGGAGATCAAAAAGTCTGTTAAAACTACTTCATCTTCATAAAGAAAACAATAATACTTTCCATAGGGGAAAAAGTCAAGAGATCTTATTGAGAGCTAAGACATACAACAAATTCACCTAAGTTACAAGAATACAAAGCAATGGCTAACTGACCTACGCAGAATCAAAATCTAGGTAACAAACCTCAATTATTATTCAGGTTAGGTAGTTTTGTTACGGAAGGAAGCTGAATTCGTCAGTACTCAGTAAATTTACACTTTTCTTGGGGACTGTGTATTACTATAGGCAGGGTAACTGCTGACTTTCGTAAGTGCAAAGCAACAGAATGAAGTTTCCAATATTACAGATTACAGGGATTAAAAGTCTTTCTCTCAAAGATGTATATCACACATCCACTCGGGGTTAGTGCCTTTCTCAAACTAAACAGGTTCACGAGGCACTGTGGGAGATCGTAGGCATTTAAACTGGACAGTTAAACACTGGGGTACACAAACACACAGTGACTTGGCAGCTCCCCTAAAAATATGCTGGAGCAAGAAGTGCCCACAGGCAGTTTGGGACGCACCATTGACTTGCCAGATGTTCACCATCTTTTCTGTAGCTCCAGCCAGGTACTTGCCGCTGATGCTCCAACAGATAAGAGATAAACTAAGGTCACTGGGTGACCCCAGACTTTCTTCAGAGTCTCCTTCTCTGTAATAGAATAAAAGAATGAAATTAAGAGGGCATTCCCTTTAAGCAGACAGGAAAACCTAGAACTCATAAAATATCTGAGCAAGAACCTGGAGTCCTGCCATCGCAGCAGATTTACATAATACATTTTCCTACTCACAGCACTACATTCCCTCTAAAACCACTTCAAATTACAGAATGAGATACTACTTGTTTCCAAGAAATTTCAAGTTGGGTTTCAAATGGAAACTCTTTACCTTTACCTACTTACTTCTCAAATTTAACATCTTCAGCAAAGGCAAAATTTTTTTGGAAGTCATGAAATGAAATAATAGCTTAGACAAGAAATAAAAGAGGCACATCTTGCTATCAATTCTACTTTCAACTCTTCTTCCTGTTCCAATGTTGTTACACTGTTCTAAAATTCCATTTTAAAGTCTGCTTTGCCTAACTGTAACAGGGCCACTGATATCTTTAATTGCCCTTAAGATCATACACAACAGCCACATTTTTTACTGCTTTTAGTACCAAAACAATGAAGGCTATAATATAGCTATATCGTTCTGGTTATTCCTTTTAAGACCACATCTAACAGAAGCAAGCAAACAAGAACTAAGCCAATCACTAAGAAATTGTCACAAAACAGTAGTTCACTATTGCTTCTTCATTCTTCCAAGTTCAACTCATCTATGCTACACTAAAGAGATAGGTTTTAATATTTCCTTTTGCTTTCTTCTTTTTTTGGGCACACCCAAATGATAAAAAAGTACTTCCAAGACAGTCATTTAGAATTACGTTTAATTTCTGTATCTCAGAAGTCAAATTCTTTTTTTCACAAATGACCACACTTGCAATGATCATGTTATATGCTGGAGCTGTCCACTGGAATCCATTGAAGGGATATTCACTTTTCTGCTATATGACAGTCCCATATCATTTTTATTTTACCCATGTCTCCTTATATCAATTAATTAAGGATGTTTTTAAACAGCATTGACATGATCTCTTTCTAGAGACTCTTACCAGGCTGATATTTAAGTTTTGTTTTCAGTTTTAAACTATTTAATTTATTTTGCATGCTATAAATAGAGCAACAGAAAACAAATGAGAGATTTTAAGTGTAGGAGATAATGAGAACAGCCAACTCTGCAGTATCTTGCACAATTACATCTTAAATTAAATATCTGGTTGTTGTAAAGAATCAACTTACAGCTTGTTGAGCACACAGGTCTGCTGCAATGAATATTGCTTCTTCGTCACACTCCACACTCTGATGGTGCCATCATTTCCACTTGTTGCCAAAAGTCCCTTTTTATTGCACCAAACACACGTCACGACCTACAAATACCAAAAAAATCATGGCAAAACTGGAATTTGAAACTTGGGTATGTCTGCTCACTAATATTAAGCAAACACTAACCAATGAGACAGTTAGTGAAATACACTGTAACAACCAAACTAGATCTATTTTTCTACCCTTACAGCATTATTTACTGCAATTAAGCAGGCTTGATAGGGATGCCACACTTCATACAGCCCCATGCTCCACAGGCCGCTATTTGCACAGAATACTGTGCAAATATGTTGACTACTACGACAGAAAAATTAATGCAAATCAAGATCTATGGAAATATTCAGAGCAATTCTGTTGACTTTATATACCATGAAAACATTTTCATGACCCCTTTAATTGAAGGCTCAAAGAAGCTAAACATTTTTGTGCATCAGAGGCGCAGTAACTTACATCAAGCAATAACTTTATCCCCAAAACGTTACTGCCCGTGGGAAATCATTTCAGTCAGCGTATTTTTAAAACAATGCTCTTTTCCTTTTTCTGGAAAGGAGAGCACAGCCACAGGTGCAGGGTGTGCTTACCCTGTTCTGATGAGCCTCCAGCTTGATGAAGGAGCACTTGCGCAGGTCACTGCCCATGTCAGCCAGGGTCTGTGGCACGCTCTGGTTGTCGCGGT
Organism: Drymodes brunneopygia; assembly: GCA_013400955.1. Classification (NCBI taxonomy): domain Eukaryota; kingdom Metazoa; phylum Chordata; class Aves; order Passeriformes; family Petroicidae; genus Drymodes; species Drymodes brunneopygia. Next base: position 385,588 of record VZTZ01037631.1, on the reverse strand, counting down.
CATGTGCAGCTAGCGTGCGCACCAGCTGCTGTGCTGCCCACTGCCGGTGCTGTGACGACAGGCGCGACGACAGGCAGCATGCGGCCAGCGCATTTGCCAGCTCCAGAGGGCCTACAGCAGAGGGATCATAGGAGGGATGGGCATACAAATGGGCAATTAAACCTGCTCAGACAAAACAGTGAGATGATGCCTACATGAGTACACGCATGAACACAGCAACAGCCAGCATTTCCAGACAGAGATTAACAAGTATCTTAGAACATGTTGCAATCATGTGAACAACAGCAAAAATACTCTTCTGATACTAAGAGCAAAATAACCTCAGTTCAATTTCCACAAAAAGAACCTTAAGAACAGAATTCTAAATAGCCTTATTGCCACCATATGAAAATCGTTGGTCAAAGATCAAGTGCTTTCTAAACAGGAAAAGCCTCCTCTGACAGAGACCCGCCACTGTCATTGCCCTGTCCTTCCCTCTCTATCTCAGCACCAGCCTGGCGGGAGGCACAACTGCTGCTTTGTGGCTCCCTGACCTCTCAGAGCAGAGGTGGCACCAATTTCGGCCTCAGACACTGGACAGCACTTGGGTAGTGGCAATCAGCTGATACCTTCCTTGATTTCATCAGGAGGCACAACCATGCCCAATGCCTCAGCTCTATGGCTTTGAACACACACGTTCAGATTATATTTTGAAGTGGTGAAAGATGCAATTACACAATAAGACCATATTTCTAAGTAAAAATGTGTGTCATAAACTGCAGCATTCCTTTGATCAAAGCAAGTTTTGTACATTTTTAGAAGTCCATCTCTTTATACACTTTTATAGCAAATCTCTCCCTTACATACAAATGAGAAACTGAAGATCAAATGATTAGTATTTAAAAATAAAGCTGTACCATACCTTTTTTTTCAATTTCAGCTTTATCATAGTTTGGCCTCAGTTTGGCCCCTTTGTCGGCCAACAATGCTACAAGTGCTTGAGTAACCACAAAATTTGGAGATGTGACAAGTTTGTTTTCTTCTGCAATTCCTCTTAAAAAACCTGGCAAAAATTTTCTCTGAATTGGATCATCAACTGTTGTCAAGTTCACACCAGTTGCTGCAGAAATCAAATTCTGAAAAGAATTAAGTGATGATAAATAATCAGAATGAACAGAACTATCAAATTTAGAAACATTTTCAGTTGCATAAATTGTGCATGGTTTACAGATTTTTCCATTTTTGTCCTGTGCTCTACATAAAATTGATTCAATTAAAAAACCAAAACCTTAACAGAAAAACCCTATGAACACAAAAAGCACATCCATTTTCCCTGCTTGAAAAGAGTTCTCAGCAAAGACACATACAGTTACTTGATTTTTACCAACAAGCAAACACACCTCTGTGCAAAGCCATAAACAAGGACTCTAAGGAGATCCTCAAACTGAGGGCAGTCTCACTCCAGTTGAAAAGGCAAAAGCACAAAAAAATCGAAGTAGTCTCAAGTAAGTCCTGAACTCCTACCTGTGTACATAACTGCACCAGCAGCTTTGCAGCACTGGGAGTGTTTGATGCCAAGCAGCCAACTGCAGTGCTCAGGTATGCAAGGCAGGAGATAGGCTTGCTGGTTTTGCTGTGGATACCCCTGGATCTCTCCATGGAGCTGGACACTGTGGATGGACTGGTGGACAGGCCTGCCCTCCCCGCTGCTGCCAGGCACATCAAACGGACCAGAGTGCGGATGTCTGTCAGACCTAGGGATTCCAGGCCAGCTGCCAGGCTACAACTGGAACCACTGTGGAAATGCATATAAAAGCCCTTGGCTCAAATGAACAAAACTGACACAAAATTAACTTCTTCTCATAGCAGTATTATGTAAGTACATACACTAGAATGGCTTCCCCAATTAGTCTGAAATTGCATCCTTATCTAACAGAACCGAGTAACTGGTTACAAAAGGAAAGGTGAAGTGTTGCCAAAGATGCCACAAACCTGACAGACAGAAGTGAGAGTGCTCTCATAACCATTGTTCTTGCCAGGAGCACTTGGGCAGCAGCTGTCACTCTTCTGAGAGCCATGACACGGTCATGTGGATTTACCAGGGCAGCTGCTTGTTCTCCTAAGGTTATCCTGCCAGAAGAACTTTTTTCTATTGAGCCATGACAGCCTTGGAAATAATGATGATTTGCATTAGTGTTTAAAGAAAAAAAAACCTTATCATATACTAATAAGCACAGAAACCAAGTTGGCCTAAGTTACTCATTCCTTTTTCATTATTTCATACATACAGAACTACAATGACAATGACCCAGAGGAAAACACACTCCTGAAATACACTCCATAATTTAATTATTCCTTATTTTCAAAGAGACACGAACACACTCCGACATAATCAATCTTAATTCCTCTGATTCCCTTTTCCATCAGAGGGGATTATTTTCAAGTCCCAACTTAAATCCATTAATTGAGTACTGCAAAACGTATTACTGGCATCTACTGTTTGACTATGGTCACAAGTTTTTTTGGCAAAATCCTTCCATCAATTCGTAATGCCTCATGCTCCTCTCTCTAATTTCCCTAAGATTCTGAGCTGGTCTTCACTTCCTCATGGTGGCAGGCAGGAAACACTGTCAGAATGTTCCTGTCTTGCCTCTAGGAAAACCACACTAAAAAGGGAAGGAGGTGGTGATAGCTGTTATTATTATGGTAATAATAATAACATAATAATAATAGCTGCTGCTGCTGCTATTATTATCATTCTTCCTTTAAATTAAATGCATTTCAAATGTACCTATTTGCATCAATGTTTCTTCCATACTGTTGGTGGCTGTCACCATTGCAACTGAAGCACCCAGAGGGTCACTGTCAGGGAACTGAACGGGTTCAGGTACAATGCGTCGGTCATTTAACCCAAGAGGCCCAGCCAGGAGTTCAAACTCCTCTTCTCCTGTCAGCTTTTCATCTTCATCCACATCTAACATGTCCCAGTCTTCTAGAATTGGAGAAATAGAATTAGACTTGGTTATAAAAGCTCAAATATGAAATAATTTCAATTAATTAAAAAAAGACAAACAGCAGAAAGCCTGAAACGTGTACTGTAATCTACAGAACAGAAGCATGAAAAACTCATCTTCTGATGTTGACATAGACACAACAAAGTAAATCAGAAAAACAAAATCCTGTTCTTGCCCCTCTCTATTCAACCTGATCTTGATACTGCACAAAAGTTCTATGGAAGATTCTCTGAAGTATCAAAGTAGCTGCTCTTTAAAAACACAGACATTAGAAGTCATCACATCCAGCACCAGAGAGCTCCAAAACCTGGAATACAGTGAAAAGTGCAGACATACAGTCGTCATGCTTTAAATCATGGTAACAAGTGCATATTCCAAAGGACTGAATAGTAAAGACAGATGTTAGAAATTTCTGGTCTTCATATTTTCAAAAAAGCTTGCACTAGTTCATGGATTATAACTGAACAGCCAGACTTTTGCCTTTCATTCCCAGGGAATAAAAAAACCCAAAATAATAAAGAAAAACCACTTTAACTGCAATCCAGTGAGGCATTTCCTTCACTTGCCAACCATTTACACACAAATCAGCTTATATTTACTGATCTCTCAGCTCTGTCTCACACCACACACAGTAGAATCAGAACACCTTTGATCTACAGCAGATAGACTTGCTGTAAGTACTGGAGCACTCATTTAGTCTCAAACAGATAAATGTGGTAAATCACACAATTGTGATCACAGGAGCTACAGCAAAGAGCAGAATCAAAGAGCCACCCGAGAAAGGTTTTCTACACACATCCGAAATTATCTGCTTAAAGTGAAAGCTGCCCTCAGGATGCACTCAGCTTGGACAAAGGGAGAAAAATTAGGAACAAGACTAAAGGCATACTTTTGGGACGCTAACTTACACTAATTAATTTCTCCCACAAAGGCAGCTGAAGAAAGATATTTGAACATAAGATTTTGTATGTGTAGTTCTGGATGTAACATCTCCTCACAATACCTTATCACCCCAAGACAGGTATTTGCCCTTTCAGTTGCTTACATGGAAGACAGGGGAAAAGACACTGATTTTTTTTTCTGATTTGAACTAAAGAAATCCCCAAAACTATAATACTGTGGCTAATTGGAAGAGATTTTAAAATACACCTTCAAGTTTATTTGCATGAAAGTACCTCTTAGAAAAAACAAAACCCCAGGCAATTTAAAAACATACCTTCATAGACACTCTCTTGTTTACCTATTAGGTCAGGAGCCTGGCCTTTGTACCTGTATGAAAAAATAACAAAGAAAATTATTCAGTGGCTCTAATATTTTATAAATATACATAGCAGTTTTAAATTTGGTTCCCTATTTAGTCTAACTTCACTGTTAGATCTACATGTATTTATTAATTATTCCAGAAAAGCCTAGTAACAGAGAAACAGATAAAATGACTTTCTGAAGTGTATGTGGAGGAGGGAAGCACTTTGCAGTACTAATGTGTACTTTTTGATCTAACAAAAGGTCCACAAAAAAATACTGCAATTGTCAGACAAAACTGATGAAGAGTTTTCAAAAGTCACTAAAAAGCAGGCAACATCCCAAGAAATTATTCCTTGTTCTGAATTTAAAAACCAGAAATATCAAGTCAACCTTTTTTTCTCTAAATATGCATTTGTTGAATACAGACAATGATTTTAAGTATCAGAAAACCCTACTAGGAATTCTTATCTCTTAAATCAAATTTTTAAAATGGTGATGGCTCGTAAACATGTTTCATTTCCTTTCTTTACCCACTGTCTTCTCTCTCAGTACCTTTCTGAGGTGGATGTTTTGGATTTGCTCTTGAGGGCCAGGTATTTGTCCCTGCAGATGCCACACAGGAGGTAGTAGGGGTTGCCACTGCCACACTCCCCACCAAACCAGCCGTCCACGTAGGAGCCATTGCTGCGGTAGCCCTGGCGGTTGGCGCTACGCCCACAGCCAGGGTGGTTCCTCTTCATGTGCTGGTTGAAGCTGACCACACTGGACTCACACAGCTCACAAACTACCACCTCTTCTCTGTCTTCAGATTCACAAACGTGCTGCACAGGAAGGTTTTCATGTGTTATTCATACAGAATAAGTGTCTGCACCTTAAATATAAAATATGCCAATATTCTTAGGTGGGTGCCCCTGTGCATTTCTGTCACTGAGTGATATCTATATGGCTGCCTTGTACAAAAGCAAAGCAGAAACATACAATTTATGACATAACGAAGACCATCTCAGAATATGAAAAACATTTGGAAGTAAAGTTTCAGAGGAGACAATCCCCTATTTCATGTTAGATTGACTCAAAAATTCTTGACAGTATAACTTTCCATTTGTAACTCTGTCACGTTCAACACTGTCTCCATCTGTTTCTCCTCAGAACTTGTCTGAAACTAGATCTAACAAAGGAAAATAATCCTTTTTTGCTTTCAGACAATCAGATTTTACATTTACTGAGCAATGAAAATTACAATTTGTGTCAGCAAATATCAAGGTTTTATCTCAATATGAAGTTCATTTTTCATAATTTCATTTCTGTCCAAAGTCAGTAATTTCATTGAGCTGTTTCAGTGGAACATGTGCTCTGAAAAATTCAATTATGCATCCTGCAAGTTGCTTCCATGTCAAAGTTAGGTAGCATCATAATTAGGAGATGAAAAGCTGAGTCTTATGGGTTCATTGTCTAATTTGACATGGATAATCCAAAGATTAACGAAGTGTTGTTACTGCATCTGTTTTCCACCTCAATAGTTTTCTTAGTGCTCTATACAACAATTCAGTGAGGACTGTCACCACATCCTTCCCACAGAATGGAATACATGACATGATTAAATTAAGGAAAACTGATTTAAGTGCAAATTATGTTGCTGCAGATCAGATAGCATTAGCAGTAGCAGAAGAAACATTTACAACTGTGTTTGTTATCTCACACAGCTAAGCCATCTGGAACACCTACTTGCTTTCTAATTGGCATCATCAGAACAAAAATATGAGTTCTATTCTCGTCTTTTAGGGGAGGGAGAAGAAAACTACGTGTGGAAGTGCAGAGCAAGCAACACACGAAATCACTATTCTTAATCTAGAAGTTATGCTACAGAATACAAGCTGATTTCAAGCACTGCTGGCATTTAGTAAGATAGTTCCAAACAGCCTATAAGCATACACGTTACTTTAAATTGAAAAATACAAGCATGCAAAAAGCAGTAAGTTAAAGCAGCCCCTGCTGCAGTCACACACACCCAGGTAGGCCAATCCAGTACCTCTGGGATCCACATTCCCAGAATATCATTATCACTAGCTAGGTCTTGCCCAAACATAGCTTCCATTGCTTCATCGTCAAGGTCAATCTCCAGCTCCTCATCCAAGTTGAAGTCATACAGTGCCCCTGGATCTTGCTGCAAGGAGGTCCCTTCCCTGCGGCTCTGGTTCCTGTGGGCCTGAACTGAGCGGTACAGTCCCGCTCAAGGTAGGAAGAGAGAGAAACAGGAAAGCAGGACTTTTATTTTCCAAGGCACAGAGGTGGCTGTACTTTCAACTTCCTTTTTGTTTTCAACTCTTCTGCTAAACAATCTACTTATCACCACATAAAACTCTTAAATATACATTGGCACACATATAAGAAGGAGTTTTCCAAACATCATGCAAAGTCCCAGTCCCCCTCCTATTCATTTCCTGGATAAGCAAAGCCCTTGGAATCCTTTCAGTCCCTTACCAGCACGTGCCAGCAGAGTTCGGGCAGCTAAATCAAACTTGTGTCTCCGTGTGACGGCCGATCGACTGCGTGAGGGAGGCCCACTCGCTGCAGCTGCATTTTCCACGTGATCCAGGTTATCAGGGCTACAGGAATTCAGAATTTACAGGTCAATCCCACCAAGTTTTAAACAACCACATGCAGTAACCAAGTCACATTTATTAGCACTTTTTCTTTTCTTTAATGGAAGAAAAAAATGGAATTTGGAATTCCATAATCTTCAGTTTCAAGGACAACACATATAGTGTCTTTCTGACTGTGAGATTTACCTCAGACAAATTAGGTGCAGCGAAGTCAACACCTATTTGATCTTCCACAGTGCCTAAGAGCGTGACAGAAATTTTGGGAGAAGACTCCTTTTACACTAGGTTAATTAGTAGCTTGAATAGTTAATTAATCAGCTTGAATTAGCTCTTTCTCATCTTTCAAAGAATTAAAATCATCTCTGTTGTTGATGGCTGAGTCAATTCACCTTCGGCCTTACACATGAATTTGGCAAAACACGAATTTAATGGAATTTTGCTTTATTATTCAGTCTTTAGTTAAAATGCAACTATAAACCCTCATTTTTCCATTCTTACCTTTTTTGTTGCAAAGAAAACATGCTCAGTTACACTCTTCCCCAGTTCTGACACAAAAAGTACTGGAAAATGAATGCACCATGTACACCTAATTTAATTGCATCTTTGCTTCTATTCATGCGGTAACAAAATTCCATCCCAAAGCTGCATTACAAAGTAACACTCTGTCAGCAACAATGAGTTTGTGAGATTCCCAGTTTCAGGAACAGATTACAAGATTATTTTACCTCTCACTAAAGCCTTCCTCCATTTCAGTGGCATCAGCAGAAGGGATGTCACTGGGAGACTGCAAATAGCAATGATCACCAGATTTCCCACCACTGCCAGAGGCAATTGTCCCATGTCGTGACTCTGCAGTCCCCTCTGACTGGGGCTCTTCATCATCTTCATTCCCAGGGTGCTCGATCATCCACATGGCCAGCACTGTAATATTCTGTGCATCTGCTTCTCCTCTGGCCCCTGAAAACAGGAAAACCACACTTTGGACCTGTATTTTAGCACTGAGGGTTACAAAAAAAAGCAATCTATTTACCCACAGGAATGGTTTTAGAGTTTAAAAATTATGGAACTTAAAAATTCCACTGGAAAACAAGTGTTTCATGTGCATCCAGTCTTTCAGCTAAACTGATACTATAGCTATAGATTACCTGTAGCTTCCATAGCTTTTGCAATCTGCCTGAGGGAGAATCCCATTTCCAGCAAGGGAACAGCAATGGCAGGAGGAGGAGGGGATGTTGAAAGTCGGCTGCTTGGATCAGACAAAGCTTAAAAGACAAAATGATAAAGATAAAGCACATGAATCTTCCTCTAGTTTTACTTGATTACACCTTACTTTGATATATCAGCTTGAACTAAGGAAATAATTGCTCTCAACTTTTCTCTCAATTACTTTCCACAAAGTAAGATACTTTCTGTAACAAAACCAGATGGAGTTCATCCTTCTCTGTGACATATATTATGCTGACTGACTCTGATCAAGTAGGATACTGATGATATGCAAAGAACTATTTAAGCAATTTCAACTGTTTTCATTTTGAACTGTACCAAATTATCTATTTTATCTATATTTAAATAGCCTAGATAAAGTTATCCTTGTCCAAATCATCGAGATTCCCAAATGGTGAGATCATTATACATTCCTCCTAAGGTACAGAAAGAGACCTCAGCTTAACTGGAAACATATCTGAAAAACCTCTTTGTGGGTGATGGCTCTATTTCCATGCAGAGAGCTAATCAAGGGACTCAAGAGAGGTCAGTTACGGCCCCAAGCCCACAGTTCCTTTATGACTTGCCATAAAAGTGATGTCTAACCAGTGAAGACAAAAATGCACTAACAAACAAACACTGTTGTAAAGACACTATCATGACTAGAAGCAAGTCATCTCATAATTAAATCAAAAGGAAAAAAAAAAAGAGACATGAAACTGAGCAGACCAGTTGCTATGCAACACATGAACCATTAAACCCCTCAACTAACAGCACAGATGTAAGGGTAAGAATAAAAACTAGTGGTGCATGTACCATGAAATACATTAATTCTTGTTTTCTGTGTGGTAGGTGATCTAACAAAACCTAGAAAAGTACTGCACTTACCAGCAGCACACAACCAAGGAAACAAACCCAAATCAGATGAACATTTTGAAACAGTTACCATTAACACTTCATTATTGTTTTATATATGCAGTTTGTAATCCAAACCATAGCTTTTAAAAACTCATTTCGTTTGCTTGATAAAGCCTACACTATGTAATCCGTATTTTTTTTTTCCAAAGATAGTCACTGTAAGGTTTTCAACAGTACTTTGCATGTTAGTTTGCCTTAAGAAGAAACTCTGTTGGGTTTTTATCTCCTAAAACATGACCCCTGAGCTCCTGTGACTTTCCTAACTTGTCCCCATTTCCACTGACAAGTTTACCTGTGCGATTCGCAGGCCTTGCAGACTGGGAATCTGGAGAGGTCAAACTTTGTCTCCTTCCAACTTCATCTGAAGGAGACGTTGGTAAAGAAGATATTGGAGGAGTCTGAGCACGTCGTGCTGGAAGTACAGTTGTAGTAGGGTAACTGGAGAACATTTGCCTTGAAAAAAGAACAATAAACATTTACGTTGAACAGAAACATGCTGAAAAAGGTCTGACACAAGAAATACATCCAACTGGAGTGCACTTGGCAAATCCTACTTGATGCAATTGAGTTTTGTAAGGGTAAGACACAACACATACATGCACAGCTCATTCCTACCAGCCTTATCTGTACACTTAAGTTCCAAGCATGCACATAAAAAAACCCCCTCAGAGACCAGAAGCTGTCCTAGAAGACAGATGATAAGTAAATACTTTTCCCGTTTCTGTGGTGGGTTCAGAACTCAGGCTGACTGATAAATCAGGTAAGTATTTGATTTTCACTCTCCTAGTATGAGGACATTGTTCTGGCTTTTATCAAAAGATGTCTGTAAAACTTCTACAAATTACTAAACTTAGCAAAGTATTCAATGCAAGGTGAAGCAGATTTCCTTTGACACACGAATTGCCTCTGCAAATTCAGTAGTTTATCTTCCATTTCAGTATGTAAAGGTAAGCTGAAACAACCTATCAAGATCTAGTCTAGTTTAAGAATCAAACACTCATTAAAAGTATAGAATTTAAGAGATTTGTAATTTCAGGCATACCAAATAAACATGAGAACTAGAGGACAACTTAAAGAGAACATTTTCTCCTTCTTAAAGAATTCAGATATTACATTTATATACAGTGCATAGCAAAAGATTAACAGCTTCCTAATAAAAAACACAAACCTTGCAAGGCAAAGTAACATTTACACTGTGTCCCTCTGCAGGGGCAGTTCTTGACAGCATTTTCAAAGGCTTAGGCAGCTAAAGACATATATTCTACATAAACCACACCATTAGTTCCCTACACCCACAGAATCACACAAGCTGATAGGGTTTTTTACCTCAGGAGACTGAGAGGCATAACACCAGGTGATTCTGAAGCTGGAACGGTTTCTGTATCAGTTACTGGAGTAGTAGCAGTGGTAGTGTCCTCCAGAGAGCTGCTCATGAAAGATGTTGTGCTGGAAGCAGAAGGGCTGGTGGTAACTGGGGTTTGGGCTTGCTGAGACTGATCACCTTCTTCTACTTGTTGCTCCACTTCTGCAACAGAAAAAAAAAGGATGTTACAGCAACATTAATATAATTGTGTAGATAAAAACAGTAGCCATGGCTAAACTTTCAACTTTCAAAAATAACCATCATTATTTAGAATTCACCCCAGAGAACAAAAGGGGTGTGCAGATTCTGCCACCAACTAATCGACTTGTGTAAAGAAATCAGTCCAGGAGCTCCTGCTGTTCTCACAGTGATACTAAGTAAACAGCAAACAAACCATGCCAAACTTCATGATATTCAGATTTATGGTTGTAACAGCCTGGATTACTCTCAAAACAGGCAGAAGGGGAAGAGGTCTTAGATATAAAAATACAGCTGATTAACTATAAAGCTATTTTTAACTCAGCTGTGCAAGTAGCATTTTTAAGGGTTTTTTTTTCTGTTGGTTTAGAAGAAGTGCAAACCCTTCTGATAAGTATATACAGTATTGTTCGTTTTTGAAAGTATTAGGGACATACTAAAAACTCTTACTTCTGATTGATATGCATTCACTTTTTATTAAGATAAGGAATTAGGAAAAAGGCAAAGAAGTCAGTGTTACATCTATAAAAGAGTAACCTGAGTTTTGGAAAATTCCTCTGTCCAATTAAGATTCCCCAGAAGTATAATCACTGCAGAATGACAAGACTCTGTGAATTGTGTTATCATTGTTACCATTCATTTTAATCTCATTTTGACAACGTACCTTGTTTCAGTCTGCCACCAAACTGGTCCTCCAGCAGCCCATGAACCACCAGTTTGTAGATCATGGCCTGTGCCCGCTCCAGGTCGGGCAGCCCCAGTGCTCTCTTGATGGGCGAGCGCATCACCGCACGTTTCACCATGTGCCGCATCAGGAACTGCAGCGCCGCACGCAGCTCCACGTCCTCGTGCACCACCGGCGAGCCTGCGCAGTCCGAGTTGTGGCCGTTCTCTGCTAGCACTTTGGGGATCAACAGCAGCTCAGCATACTTACTACAGCTAAGGAGAACACTAAGTGACTTCATAGCACCAAGATAAAGGTAAGACAGCTGCACAGCTCGGATTTCTGACTGCACTATATCGTGACTTCTTGGGGTGTGTTCATGATTCTTTTTCCTTCCTTCAGCAGGTTGGTGCTGGGATTCCACACCTAATGTTGATGGTTCTAAACAAAAGGAAACAATTTCATTTTCCGACTTAGAGGTCGTAGCACCATGTCCTTTGTTATCATCAGCACTTTGGCCTGATCGTGTATCTGATCCAGTATCACCCTCCATTTTCTGGTCCATTTCCCCTTTATCTTCAGATTCATGTCTGTGTTTTTTCTCGTGTCTCTTGGTGCTTTGCTTTCCCATATCTTCATGAATGCCAGTCAGATAGGTAAGGTCCAGCAACACAGTAGCTGTCAGCCCACGAAATCTTGCAACATCAAAAGGCAGCGGTTCACAGGGCTCCAGATTATACAATGGAGTATCACTAGGCGACCAAAAAGTTGGGAAGCTTTAATAAAGATCAAAATGACACAGGAAAAAGCAAGTGAGGGAGAGACAGGAGGAAAGTACAGGAAATAATGTAGGCAAATAAGATGTAAAATATATTTAATAAAACAAACCAATTCTAAAAATTAAATGCAAACAAGGGAAAATGAGGTTATGATCAGAAAACAGGGAGATACGATTTCAAAGCAAATGCAACAAAGCTTACACAGGTTTTCAACAACAAGCACTGAAACGCAGAAGCCCCACAGAAGCTATCCATTCTGTGCTGACACAGGCTCTGGATTATTTTATTAGAAATATGCAACAGACTTTCATTAAGAAAAACTACCTTAAGGTAGTATTATCATCATACTGAATCTTAACAGGTAAAAAAGCTTATAAAGGAAACTTTTAAGCATTAAGGAAAAGCTTTGATTGACCTCAGCTATTCATCACCAGGAGCATACTACTGAGAGCTCACGACAATTCTGTCTCTGGTGTGTCAGGACAGATCACCTGGCAAGGACAATGACCTTTGAAAAACACACGTCAGAAAACCTAACAGACACATTTATCTATCTGTCCATCTATATTCAGTGATATTGTCTGGTACTATTTAGGACTGTTATGCTTGACTAGTTTTCACTTGAATTAGGACAAAAATTCACCAGCCCTTTTATTTCCATATATCCAGCAGATAAATGACTTCTAAATTTTCCTTTTATCATCCCAAAAAGTCTTCCCATCTTACAATGTAAACTTCTACCTAAAAAAGAAAGCAAGCTTTAGCCTGGTTTTAACTAAGAAGGTATAAAATGAACCTAATTAAATGCTCTACCAAAAGCTCACCTATGTTCAAGTGTTGTTCCACATCACTCAAAGCTTCAAATTATTTTAAGGGCACTCTTACTTTAAGGCTATACTGTCCCATGGGCATACTTGAAAGAATTTATATCTGGAACTAAATCGACTGCACTTCAGTATGTTTAGTCAAAGTGACAACAGCCTTTGCAAAGACAAAACAGACATAATGCTGCAACAGTTGTAAGAGTAAAGTGAGCTCAGCTATTTCAGAATGTAACTGTAACTGGCAGGGGAAAAAAAGATAAAAAAACACTGCAGAATTTCTTCAAAATACTTCTTCAGATATAGGCAGAAGGAGCTCAAGAAATTAAGTTAATCAAATCTTTTCCACACAAAAACACAGGCAATTCCTGTGAGAGCACCAAGAAGCTCAGAGAAGCTTAATTTCAGCTTCCTTCCAGATGCTTTTCCTTTGAAGGCTTGTCTGCAAGACAGGTGGAAAAAGGAGCATCTGCTTCCAGCCTTGAGCCCTCTGAGGCAGGTGGGAGAATGAATGAACACTACGTCAAGGCAGCATTAATTTCAATACCACTGAAGTCTACACTTAATGTAACTGATCAGCATGACTCTAAGATAAAGTATAAGTTACTTCTAAGGATTTCCAACCACAAGCCATTACTACTAGACTGTGAAAAGCGTAGGGAATGCGTATACCTGATAGTAATCTCTGCTTCATCCCACTGGACCTTGGCAGAGGTACTGCCCTCCTTCACCACTCCCAGCAGGGTGGCATGACGGCCTGTTTGCTTGTGGACACATCGACCTCCAACTCTGAGCCCAGCATCCACTCCACCAATCACTGCCAGAACAGGCCACACCTCCACACAAAGCATCTTCAGCTGCAGCTCTGAGAGCTCTGCCAGGCCATGCCGGCTGTGTTTGCTTTTCTCCTCCTCTTTGTTTTCCTTGTCCTCTCTCACCTCGTTCTCTTCTCGGCTTTGAACTGAGCGACTTTTCTTCAGTTTTTGACCTGCTTCCTTAAGACATGTTTTGATTTTATTCAGTCTTTCCATCATTTTTTTATTGATGCAGTGTGTCCAGCGGTCTGTGCGATGCAGGATTCGAATGAGCTGGATGGTGGCTTCTGCCAGTACTGCAGCAACAGGGCTGCAGATGGGGTCACCAGGCAGCAAATCTCTTGGTGTCCCACGCATCTGCATGTCACAGATCTTCACCTGTTTGAACAGAACAGTTTACAAGTTACCTTCTCAACATACCTCTATAAGCTCTTATAAATACAGGAGTCACCTGCTGAATAGAAATAATTACAAGCACTGTCTTTTGGAAACCCTAGGAAATCCACCTTAACACTGAGCAAAGCCTCTATCCTTCAGACTCAAGGATGCTGAAATTACATATTCCATGGTTTCTCACACAAGACTATCTAGAAATCCTAATACTACATTCTCCTTGGTTTCTGGGGAATAGAACCTTTCGTGTAGAACACGAAGCCTTTTAATCTATTCTAAATAGTAAAATGTATTTTAAATTTACAATAGATTACAATAGTTAAAACACTGTGTATTAGCAACACTGTTTTGGTCAGTAATTCAAAGCAGCACCACACAGGCTGCTTTGATGATTATTGACTTTATACCAGCCTAAACCAGTACACCTCCACAGATGAACATTTAAGTTACCTTCTCTCCTGGGTTACTGCTATAGAACATAACACAAGGGTATAACTCAGCTGCATCCACATCTTCAAAAGCTAGTTTTGGCTCCTAGGGAAGAAACAAAACAAAAACTCCTCAACCTTAGAACACCTTGACAAGTGAAAATATGAAACATGAAAAAGTTACATCTGTATTATAAATCTCCTAAGTACTGAAACTGCCACATGTTTTAACTTTCATGCTTTATCCATGCCATATTACCATTGCAAAAAAGCCCACCAAAAATCAAATTGATGTTAAATACCTCTCCATTTTTACCAAAGGAAATAGTTCTTGCTTCCATATCTAACACACATGTGATGAAATCTCCTTGGGTAAAGCTTGACAGAGTCAAAGTCTGCTCTCCATTGTGATACAGGTTGCCACTGTAGGCTCTGTAGAGCCACATGTCTGAGGTGGTGCGATGGTTGAAGTCATGCACGGGCCAGCGAGACACTCCCACACAAGTGCCTTCATTGCCTCGGTTCTCCTTCACAATGTAGAACTAGCAGACAAAATAAACACACAGGGAAAAAAGTCAGGAATATACACTTTAACACACCAAAGCAATGACAATCTTCCTTACACATATGTATGTCTACTTTTAACTGTTTCTTACAGAGGCTTTTAGTAAGAAAAACAGTAAGTTTATATGGCAAAATAATTTAAAAAAATCACTCCAAATGACATATTAAACACTGCTCTTGTCAGTCAGGTTGATCTGTCTTTTTGCAGGGAAACAACATGCTTTGTGAAATGTTTTTCTGCAAAAGAAAATCTTAAATCAACGTAATTCAATAGGTAAGTTTTGCAAAACTGTACATGCATGCTGACTATGGACCTTAGGGACAAGTACCATTACCTCTAATAACACATAATACACATTCACAGTCTCCAATCTGCATGTTGGAATACTCAAATCCCAGCACTCAAAAGCCGCCACAACCTCTTCCCTTGGGACTGAAAATCACAGAATGATTTAGATCATTGAGTCCAACCATAAATGTAACACTGTCATTTACTCAAAAACTGTCATAAGTGAAAAGCACAGGCAGCTACTGTTAATAAATCATAGCACATTTCCAAAACAACGTGAGAGAAAGTTTATGCAACCTACCTTCCACTGGTAACACCCGGAAGTAACTCCAGTGGATGCTAAGCCATATCCTTTGCCTCCACTTCCATGAGTTAGAATCTGCCCATTCTCCACTATGCAGCACTGAGCTTTCTCAGGATCAAAGGACACTTCCTGGATGGGAAGATTCTCATCTTCATCCTCAGACTCTCCTTGCTTCTACCAGAAAAAGGACGAAACATTTGCAGTAAATGTAATTCAGCTGCATTCAGTCATGAGACAAAGTACAAGCATTGTTACCTGGAGCTTCATTTCTTGTTCTTTCTCTTTTATTTGAATTGCATGTTTGGCCTGGGCTATTGGAGTCTCCCACATGCAGTCAGACAGAAGCGAGAATAATCGTTCAACAACCTGGGCCATTGGGACAGAATTCAGATCACTTGAACTTCAACATGAGAACAAAGCAACATCATACTGCTTTACTTTGCTTTCTATGTATAAACATCAAAGTATTTAGTGTTCCTAGATTAACAAATAACTACACTGAGCCTTGCTTCATTTGGATTTTGAAACCTCTGAAACATTTATGTTTTAAGAGACTTTTTGAGGAAACGGGTGTAAAAGTTTGTAACAAAATATAAAGACCTGAGCCATCTGATCATCTTCAACGCCAGATTCACAAGCAGGTAACACAGCTTCTAGCACGTGAAGTGCAAGCAGTCTAGTCCTCAGATTGCCAACCAAGGGAACTCCTGAAGATGGAACAATGTGTCAATAATCTTAAAATTACTTCTGCTCCAGGCCTGCCCCTGACTCCATGTCCCCAGTGCCCCAGAGTGTAACCCCTGTACACCTGGACTGCAGTTGATTTGAACTGTTCACTATGAACACTCATTATCTAACACACGTTCTAAAAGGGCTTAGTTTTTGGAACTGCACTACAGAAATGCAAAGTAACCATGGAGCACATTTTGACATGATCATACCTGAGGAACACTTCTGGGAAGCAATGTTAAGAAGGACTTCTGTCCACTTTGGAGATGCCATCTTGGACTGAATTGCTTTTGAAGACACAACTCTACGCAGGAAAACAAGAAAGTCTCCCAGGTGTAATTCTGCTGCATGTTGCTTTCGGAGGGCAGCTAGGAAGTTAAAGCAAAAGTTTTCACTTACAACCTTAATATTACAACTTGACTGGCAGTCCTGGTTACTGGGAACAACCAGTTCTGCAGGTAAAAGCACAGTGATCAGTTGTTACATGGTGGCTGGCTGTTAACCCTGGCTGACTGGCAGGTACCTACCAAGCTGTGCTCTCACTCCTGCTTCTCAGCAAGACACGGAGAGAAAATATCGTTAAACTTTTGTGGGTCAAGGTAAGGGAGGGAGACCTCTGTGGGAAGTCATATTCTAATTCCTGATCAATTATCTTATTAATTCATCAGCCACAGCATTATTTATATGTGAAGACAGTTAAAAGCACAAACAAAAACAAAAAGTTTAAGCATACTTAAAACCAAGCTACAATTAAAAATTCTTCAAACACAATTTCAACAGAAATTCAAAATGCTCAATAAGGGACTGCAAGTTACGTGAGGATATCAGCATTTCAGAAAATCTTTTGTTGCAGATTTTTCCATCAGACATGTTAGTGTCACGTTCTTGCCATCCACTCAGACCACAAAATTGCATAATACAAAGCAAATACAACAATTTCCTGAATAAAGTTGTATTTATTTGTCCTTCGAAATTTAGATAATTAAATTCCTATGACCACATTTATGAAAAGCACTACCACCACCAACTCATTTTTCAAGGAAAACTGTATTCCCTTACTAATTCCAAACCAAATGAAGTAATTCTTATTCTCAGCCTGCTCCTATCCTTGCAGCTTTGAGCATCAATTCTATATAAATCTGAACTGAGCACAAAATCATTTGATGACTTTAATTTACAGAGTTAAAAATGACGCAGCAAAAACCAATACACAATAGAGTGGATGAAGACCTCAGCATTCAGTGGTTTCTTCCATTATATTTTCTGCTATTTCAGAATTGTAACAGAAATTATATAAGATAATTACCTCTGAAGTCTCTCTTCTCATTATCCCCATTCAAATCTGCCTTTTTTGATTCCACTTCACCTTCCTCACCTTCCCCTTCTCCAAAGGAAGCCATCAGCATCACACCAGCTTGTGATAACAGGTTCTTCAGCTGGCTGCACAATAAATCCAGCAAGGACTGCACGACCTTTGGGCTCAGTTTATCTGCATAGGTTCTGTACACACACATAAGGAAAGAGTACTTGAGAGCTGATCCAAGGAACAATAATTGCAGCAGGTTACTTTTCCCCATCCTCCACTATCGGCTTAGATTCTTTTTTTTATTTTAACCCTATTTTTAAAACATTATCTTTTATTTATCTTTGGAGTCAAAGGATAAGTTTTCAGTACTTTCTAGGAAAAAAGAACAACTCTGTTAATTAATCAAAATTTCACTGCAATTTCTAAAGATAGGGTGCTGTTTCTATGGGTTTGGGGGGGGGTTGGTGTAGGATTATTGGGCTTTTTTACATAACTGATTTGGCAGGTAAATGCAATGTGTTGTACAAAGACTGAAGGAAGATGCATATACTGATTATCAAATAATACTCTTGCTGCAACTAGAAGATGCTTTCTTCACTGGTGTTTGCTTTACTAAGACTAAATATTTAAGTATTGCTAGGACTTTGCATGCTGTCCCCATGGTCTAGCAGAGACCAGTATTCCTCAGAAAATTATTTTACAATCTGGAAAGAAGTACTATGTCCTGCTCTGAGGAACTCCCACATTGTCAGTGTTGCCTTTACACAAATGACTTTTACACAGCAACAGGAAGTCTTGTCAGATCAACTGAACACACCTCCACAAAAAGCTGAAGTAGCAAAGTGGGGATTACTAAAATACAGTGTTTACAGACCAATATGTTGTAACTATTCAGGTTCAAACACTCTCAACTGAAAAATATTTGTTAGTCTTACGTGCATCTTTCCTATGAATAATGTGACTGCTCTTTCCCCTCCTCCCACATTCACTTTTGTACTTCTGAGCAACATTTATTGTCCTAATGAAAGCTCACACCACATTTCTCAAGGGTGTTGACAGAAGTTTCCTGAAAGCAAAGGACACTCACCCTGTGGTGATAGCCAGGATCTGCAGCAGTCTCGTGCTGGCTACTTTCAAAGCTGTGCTGAGCTGAGAAATGCCAGTTTTGGGCAGCAGCTGCAGGGGCTGTCCTAACATGGTGTCTGTGCCACACAGCTGGGACAGCACATTCAGCAGCCCCGTGGAAATGGCCAAGGAGACATCAATAGGCTGATAGTGCACGCTGAGAGCAAAGACTGTCACCAACAGAAGACGCTGTTGTGCTTCTAAGATTAAAATATAGTTGTTTTTATTAATAAGATGTTCAGAGTAATAATACTAAGACAGAAGAACAGCAGATTATTTTTAAAATACAATTTAGTTAAATTATCAAAGAAAAAGTGAGTATTGTCAGACACTTTGAGGTAGTCTTTCTGATGAACCATTGCACTCTTCTTTAACTCAATGGAACTCTGTGTCCAGACTGTCCAAGGAAGAGCAGCATGCAGATCTAGTTTGTGATATAAATGTTCTGAGGCTAAATTTCAAACCTGAATCTTCTCTCTCAGGTAAGAATAACTGCGTGAAATACTTCATTTTGTACTTGTTTCACATTGTTTCTCGAAGTGAAACAACAAAACAACCCAGGTAAGAATGGCCACCGGGTTCTACCAACAAATGTAGACTTCTCTCTTTTAGGAAAAGACGTCAGATAGGTAATTCAGTGAATTCTGGTCACTAATATCAAAGTCTGCCTTGGTAAACATACAAGCTGTTGCACCGTATATTAGAGAACAGCTGGTTTGCAAATCTGCTTTTCACTTACCTATGTGATGCTTATTAGCTTGCAGAGCTCTTTCTAACGTAGCAGATAATTGCTGGTAAATTTTGTGCACAGCCACCTGGATTTCAATTTGAATACTCCTCTTGGCTGCTCTGATACCATCCTGGGCCAAACAAACAAATAAAAATTATAAAAACAGAGACATTTTTATCACTGGGTTATTGAAACAGCAGAAACTGCTGAAGTACACACCTGGTAGTGATGCAATCTTACACTCTCTCCTTTGGCCCCTGCATGTCCTACAGTGCCCAGACCAAAGCAGCCAGCAAGAAACTGGAGTCTAACAGAAGTCAGCAGTGAAGAAGACTGAAATGCTGGTACTTGGCGACTTCCCATCAATGGCACACAGCCTTTTTCCTCCATTCCTGACAGAAGCACTAAAATCTGATGAAGTGCTTCCAGACGAAGCTAAAAATAAAGGCAGACAAAAGACAGTATTAAGTAAGAAGCCAGTATCCCTAGAAATTGAAACTGGATCACACTGAAGTGTAAGCAAGGATGAACGAGGTCACTGTTTTCTCCTTTGCACACTTTTTTTAAAAAGGAAGCACTTTCAGTTTTGTTTTAGAGTTTGTTTACATAATGTTCTGAGTTCCAGTTAAGACATTCAACAGAAAAGAAAAAAAACTTACTTTAATAGATAGAATTTGGACACAGTTTAAAAAAAATTCCTATAATGACAATAATGTATGAAGAATAAGAAGAGTTGTTAAACTGAAATTTACCTCAGCCCTTAACTGTTGCTGCTCCATTGCAATTATTGACGCTTGTGGACTGGTGGACATACTTTCCTCTGGTTCCTTAAATCCTGGGGAGTTTCCCACATCTCCACTTACAAAACTGACAGCATTTTCAATCAAAGTATGAACTCCAAGGGATCTTGAGAGATCAAAATCGGACTCAACAAATGAGTAGGAGGATGTGTATAACCAATCTCTGCTGTGTTTCAGTCGAACCCACGAGTCACTCAGAGATTCCATTTGACTGTGCATTGCTCCTAAAGATACACACAAGGAAGTCTCATCAACTCCAGTTCAGGTAACACATTTTGGCAGTATGTAAAGACTGCGCTGCTGCTACTGACACAGGTGGAAAATGAGTATTCATGTTAATTATACCATGCATTAAGCAACTTAGAGCAAAACACTTGATTTAAATTTACAGCAATTTCCCTAAAGAAAAGGCTGTATTTCTTTTAAATGTTAAGCACTATTGCAACACGCTGCCACGCGAAAAAACAAAAAGCCGCCACTCAAATTGCTCAGCTTAAAGCTAGAACACTGAATAAAAAATGCTTTGCAGCTAAATAACAAAATAGTAAAGAAAAGATTTTCTACCAACACAACTTATGCACTTGGATATTTACTTTGAGGTTTAAACATAAAGCAGGAGTAGTTTTGGTTTTAATCAAGCCACTGTATTTCGTAGTTTTGAAAAAGCACACTGTTATTTTAAATGAAATATTTACAGAATTCATTACTGCAGTAGAGAACAGAAAATTTTTTAAGCCTAACAGAGGATATTTACTTCGACTCATAGATACATGTATATTAAACACTATCTAGACTAAGTGTTGGATTTCTTTCATCTGGCAGTTTCACAAGTTTATTTTCAAGTATTTCCTATCATCAGCATGTCATTACCTGAAACTTTACTGCCACTAACAAATGGACTTCTTCAAATGAGCATCAGTCATCAGTCTGCCTCACTGGAATTTATCACCATAGGTTTGATCTCATTTCCAAGACAGTTTTGCTAGAACTCTCTCCCTGGCATAAATGAGTGCCATGCCATTCAAGTCGTAACTTCATTAGCAGTTAATTGATAGGCATCAGTCTGTATTTTCCTCCTTTTGCAAGTGCTGTTTGCCCACTTGGGCCATGCAAAGTACTACAGGAGGGCACACCCTGCTCAGAAGAACTTTCCATCTGTACAGAGAGGCAGTGTCTGGAGATTTTTGTGGAAACCTAAACTGTGTTTACACTTGCTTTGAAATTTTAGTTTGTATTATTTACATAATGTACAAGAAACGTTTAAATATTTATCTACCTTGTGTACAGTATGTTCTAATTTGGAGAATCACAACCTGCTCACAGTACTCATACACATCCATATTACTTCCGTTTTAAACATCTTTCTGCAGGGTATCAGCCTCAACCATTATTAAACATAGCCATTTTCAGGGAAAAGTCACACAAATTCATAGGAATTATCTGTCCAAAGCTTGCTTTCATCGGTAAGGCTGAGTTCCAATGGTAACAGCCAGATTCAAATTTAGGGCCTCCTTTAAATGCTGCCTACCTACAGCAGCTGCTCATAGGAAGAAGCAAAGACAGAAGCAGAGGTTTTGAACCTGCGCTAACTTTCCTAGCAACCTACATAACTTTTTTCCTGAAATAAAGGCAAAATGCTGTTATTCTGCCAATGAGTCAGCACCTGCAGGTCACAATTGGCACCTTCATGCAATTTACAAATTCAAAATACTGTAAAATTTTGCTTCTCTTTTGTAAACCAGGTTACCTTCATTCAGTTGCTAAAAATTTAATTGTTAGGGCTATGAATTGTGAAAAACCTGTTTACATCCCATTTTGTTTCCAGTCAACAGTGATAAAGTGCATTTCCATAGTATCCTTACAATTGCTACTAAGCAGACTGCTATGGCTTCAGAAAGAACCATCAAAGTACTTAGGTCATACAGACTCAAGTTTATTTTGGATAATGTAAAGACTATGTTCAAACACTACTTTTCTAAGAGCAGTCTAATTTCCTAATCTCTGCTCCTTTATGTAACATAGTAAGACTACATGGTTTTACAGAGAACAACCTATTTTGTCATGTTTACTATGAAAAAAGTTGAAGAAATTCTGTTACTCAATTTTACAATTTAATCCTGGCAATAATATTTAAAACAAAAGTAAGACAGATCACCTTATTCTAATTTTAACATTAATTCTTAGAATAGTTGCTTTAAAGCTTCCCTTTAAAATCTAAGTTACATGGGGAAGCGGCAGGTGAGAAACATAAGATAAATAAGACAGAACAAAACAAATAGGTGCTAAAACACTCGGTTTCATGTAGGAGGCAGTTTCCTGGCAAGTGCATGGTGAACAGAGCCCAGGAGAGGATAAATGAAGCCTCAGAATACCCACAGGAATCACAGCTAAATAATTTCCAAGTCCACAAAATGTGGCCTACAAGAGCAACAGCTCTTTCCAAAAGCCCCATAAACCCTCCAGCCTTTTTACAGCAGGAGAGCTCAAAGCACCCCACAGTGACTTGAGCTTCCTCCCCCTCCACCTGGCCCACTGCACTGTGCCACAGCACAGAATCAAAGCATTTGTAAAGAAACTAAAACCAATTCCAGTGGCTTAAATCATAAGCTAAAGGAAACTTTAAACGGGTTTACAGAACATAGTTTAGTTTTCATAGGCAACAAACCTTATAAGAAACCCAACCACGTATTAATAAAACCCTAAATTATTTCATATTTGAAGAAATTATGAGGTCTTAGCTAATTGTTTTAGTACAAAATGAAAGAATGTTTTAAATGTAAGACCAATGTAAAATTGTTTCTAATTTGGAGAAAAGTGCAATGATTATGAGTTACAGATTAGATGTAAAACAACAGCAGTTATAATTGAAAGGAGAGAGTTTAAACACAAGTCAGAAATCAAAGGAGCATACTTCAGAACTAAAAGCATATAATAATTTAACAATTAGGGCACACAGATCTGAAAGTAATTTTTTTTCTTGTGAAGATATTACATATCAGCAGAAGAATCAAATGTATGACTACATTGGAGCTCAGCTTGATTCTGTGTAATATCAATCACACAGAACTGATTGCAACACAGCGCTTCCAGAAGCCTCTACAATCACATGAGCAGAGCTGCATGGATGAATAAACCTGAAGCTTACAGTAAAAAAAGAAGTTTACTTGTCCCTATAAGCCAGCTTGTAATAATGAGTTTTCTAAATGAATGTGGCACAGCTGCAATGCACACTTGGTAAAACAAAAAAAACGTAGGGAAGCTATAGAGACAAAAAATAAACATGCCATCAGTTACTTGCTTGAAGCTCTTCTTTTTTCTGGGGCTCAACTGGCCAAAAAGGAGAAAATACACTACACCACACAAGAATCAGAAGACAAAAGCAGACATTTGAAACAGAAGGTAACACACTCATAAAAGCTCTGCCTCATATTATTCTGACTTAAACAATCAATTAGACAATTGTCTAATCTCAATCAATACAATACACCAAGCAGCAAGATATGTGAAAAAAATACTTAATCTTGTTTGGCATAAACACAGCTTAGACAACAAGTCTTTCTAAATTCTCCACCTTCAAGGAAAAAAGAAATAATCCCCTGCAGCACAGCTGCATGCATTCATTCTTGTATGTTCAAGCCCCTTCCTTAAGTATGATCTGTCAATTTTCAAAGGTAGAATTCATTACTGCAGGTACATTAAAATATTTAAATTCCATTTGGATTTCAGTGAATTTGCTGCTTCTTTTGGAGTAGCCCAGTTGTGTTAATCAGGCAGAACAGTACACACAAGCACATGGAAATTCACTATGGGAAGTCGAGGGTAGAGGACTCTCAGCGATCTGTAGCTCTTTGTGCCTGCATTGCTGGCTGTGCTTTCCTTACTGCTGTGTACCTAACGTGGTGTACAACATCCCACAGGCCCTGCTCACAACACCTATAACATCTGCAGGCACTCTCTAGGTCTGCAAAACTGAAAAAATTAATCTAAGCAATAGAAAAAAGAAAGGGCTTAGATATAAGGGGAAAACAACAATGTGCTGCTCATCATCCCTCACTGCAAAATTACTCAGAAAGACTTTTTCTGTAGGAATGGAAAGAAAAGTTTACTAATTCAGGAATAACTGAATAATAGCAAGGAACAAGATACTCCAAGGATCCTCAGGCTGAAGTAGGAATA
Organism: Drymodes brunneopygia; assembly: GCA_013400955.1. Lineage (NCBI taxonomy): Eukaryota > Metazoa > Chordata > Aves > Passeriformes > Petroicidae > Drymodes > Drymodes brunneopygia. Next base: position 361,142 of record VZTZ01037631.1, on the reverse strand, counting down.
GCCCAGTTCTCTTTCTGAATAGACAGGCTAAATTAAGAAGGCAATTAGAATAAAGATTGGACTGAGTGGCTAAGATGTTAATTAAGCAAAAAGATAATGTTTTTCCTTCCATACTCATCCACACAACCATAGGAACTCTCAGTATTATCCCCTCTATTAGTCACAGCACACTACAAGAATAAAGATAAAACGGAAGGGGATTCACCGAACATCCACAGCTGGCACTGCACTGTGCTGGCCATGTGACAAGGGGAGGACAATCCAAAAATGCTGCAAGTTACACCCTAACCAAACACTGGGACATGCTTCAGTTCTAGGAGATAACTAGGATTCACAAAACAGACATGTCACAAGAGACAAAAGACCATAAAAAACACTGAGCTGAACAGCCCACTCATTTATCCTACAAATATCTGTAGGTCTTTTCCTGACCTTGACAGATGTATGAGGAATGTTTCCCTGCAGGTGAACCCTGCATTCTCTGACTCTGGCATTGGTTATCAATTAAAACTGGCATATATATCACCCAGCACAAGCAGACAAGCTTGCATTTCTGTGTGCTAACTCCCAAGGGAGTCTTCCAGTACCAAAGCAGAGGATTCTGTACATGTTATGACAGTGCTCAGTTTGAAAATGAGCTATTTGAGCTTCTTTTTAGGTTCTGGACAGATTGACTGCATTCACCCATTTCTCCTCGGTGTTATAGACCTTTCAGAGAATCTTCTTGCTGTAATCGAAGTTTTGATGAAGTCTACGCTTGCACTATTCCTCACTTCCTGAGGCTCGTCATCAAAGCAACATCAGCCTAAGGAACAGCCCAGGAACCACAATCCCTTAAGACATATTGTACCTGAGACCTAATCCAAGATCATTTCCTAGGTTACTTTTAGGACACAGAGGGTATCAAGTACAGAGTTCTGTGTCAGAGTAACGGCAAAGCTAAAAATGCTGACTTCAAAGAATATCCTGCAGATCAGGGGGCTGATAGAGGCTTTCCGATAGACCTTCTAACCCTGCGAATGCCATGATACATCTGCTGTCACAGTAAAAGCAGGTCTAGTGCTTTTCTTTATTTGTTCAACTGTTTCAATTGATTACGCATGGACAAGGCATATCTTTCCACATTACTTAAATATTGAAATCTAATGGGTGCTATCACTGATAACACTCTTTACGATTCCCAAATACTTCAAAAGGCATGAAACCTCTGATAGATGAAGCCTTTTAAACCAGAACTCTTACCTTACCCAAAAGTATCGAGGCTTCTGTTACTGAGGAACATCATAACTCAACCTAATTCCTGCTTGCATATTCCCATGTTTTTTACATATACAGCAGACCTGAGTCGTGATTCTCAGGCACATTCTGCATCATCCAGGGAAGTGGGACTTTCTGGTCCCTCCACCACCTTCTATCAAGGAGTGCACTGAGATTCCCCAGTATGAAGCAGCAACAAAGAGCAATAGAAAATGTGGTTGCTTGGTTCTGTAGGTGTGCTGGTGTTCAAAGTAAAGCAGTGCCTTCTGAAGGCAGGTTCTCCAGGTTCAAGCACATTTTATGGTAAAGGTTCATTGTTAGCACAAGAATAGAAGGTTCCACATAAACTTCTCATAATTTTTTATTCCTGAAGTCACATGAGTGAAAACAGAATGCATGTTTCTGATGTGAAACAGAAAGCAACAGAACTTCACATAACACAGAGTAGGTAACCATTTTTTTAAATGCTCAATTTTAACACCTGTTACGGAACTGTAAACTGTATGCAACTGCAAATATAGTTTAACTTAAGAAACATTAACATTTATCAGGTTAGCATTCACTAGGTAAACAACAGAACTTACCCCTCTTTCTGTGTGATGCTGCCAAATCCAAATCAACATTTCGTCTTCCACTCTAGATTAAAAGATTAATAAAAGCCTCATTTCCTCAGGTGATCATATGTGGTGCATAATGTTAAGAGTATTTACATTTCAACCCTCATCCATAAAAGTGAGACAGCTAACAGAGCTGTAATTATTTCAATTTTTTTTTACAATTAGTGTTTTCTCTTAACAAAGATGAATTAATGTACCGAAACACAGCGCTAAACAAATGTTTCAGATGTACTTCCCATCTAAATATTCTACTGACAATCCCTAAATACATCCTTCTGGTTTACTTACCAGTGAATAACCTTCCTCGTCTGATTCTGGCTGAGACAAATCTGATTCACTTCTTGATTTCATCAGTCTGTAGCTTGAGTTTGCATGGATTGATCGACTTTCTGCTGTAAGACTTTCACTCCTGCTTCAGGTCCATACACGTTCATGTGCACACACACAGAGGAAAAAGAAAAGCTGATATTACACAAAGGTAAGAGCTGATAACCAAATTTAGCAGGTGCCACAGTTTTATTTGGGAGCAGACTATCACAGAACATCACAAGACCACATTAAAGAGGAAAAGAGTGGTCTGATGGTTTCAATTATTCTTATAAAAGGTATTAGTAAACTTTGTTACTTCTTAACAGCCTTACTGGTCAACTGAACAAATGGCAGCCTCAAATGAGTGCTCAAGAGCCTTGTTAAGTATTACACAGAGTAAACAAAAACACTCTGAGCTGGGAGGACAAGAAACAGAGACAGTTAAGTGGGTGAAAAAGCACTGAACTTACTAAAAACCCACCCATAAAATGCATCCTAAAGTTGAGATGCTGGAGATGAAAGCCACTTTGACAATGACAGAGGCAGCCACCCATGCTTTAGGGACTAGATTTCCAAAAAGAGGCAAAAAGAATAAAGAGGTACTGAATGTAAATAATTTTCCTTGCCAATATCTTAGTATCTTCCCCATCAAGATCTTAATTTAAATATTTAAAGTACCAAAAAGGACACCTAACAACAAGTCTTACCCATACCTATGTTAGGAATATTTACAAAAATCAATCAAGAACAACACATTTGCCATAATAGGCTTTGAATCTTTTGTTTTAAACATATAAAGATTTTTAACACTACTATATACGACATTGGTACGGTACAAAAAAACCACAAATATGGTAAAAAAATCCAAACACAAACAAATTACAGGAAAAATAAACAACTTTTCCAAGTACTTCATGCTATCTGTACACTTGATGATCTGAACTATTTACCACTAAGCCCAACTTTAAAACTTAAATGGAGTCCACACAGAATAAAACTCTTCAAGGTTCTAGCATGGACAAGGGAAACTCAGAAAAATCACTATTTTCAATGGAAGCATAACACTGCTTTCAGCGGAAATTTTCTTCTAAAAAAATTGCAATAATCCTCAGAGGAAAGCTGGGGCTGTTTAATCAATTCTAAAGGGAGCAGAGCAGAGTTAACTGTGGTGTAGAGTCAGCAAAGCCCACCTTGTCATGAGCCCGACACCCTCCAGGGCAGCGGAGGGAGGCTGCTGGAGCTGCCCATCCTCCCTGCGCTTCTGCAGCTCCTCAATGACAGGGCTCACGCCCAGGATCAGCAAGGCACATCTATGGATCACGGAGTTGCAGGCAGCGGTGTACACATCCTGCCCTTCTGTCAGATCAGTGCTGATCCTGCGTTCCTGCTGGGACTGAGCAGGGGGATCATCAAGTCTAGTCCCCGGCCCCGAGCTCATCCTATCGCGATCCCGACTGCGAGCTACTTCACGGGCTGATAGGAAACATTGAAATATTTCTGTAACATGCAACACAAAAAGAAAGTCTTAACTTCTAGACAAAGCTACAGAGAATAAAACACTCATCTACACCTTGGGCCAAAAACTGCCCCACTATATTTTTCTAACACTAAAAGAATACAATAATATTACAGTACCATAAAAGAAGTCATGCAAACAAGTTAGATGAAGCATTTACACAACATTAATTTTAAAACAAAGGACAATGCACTTTGACAGAACACCAAAACTCTTTCAGTGTCTTACTGCATCCCAACTCCTGTTTGAATAGCATCAAAGAGAAAGATTATTTCATGTTTACCTTTTAGCAGATGTATACAGAATAATGCTTCTGTAAATCTGTATTGCAGACATCACAATATCTCCAAGTCTATACTGGAACAGTTTCAGGCTTTTATTAGCTTTGGGCAGTACAATGAAGATCCTATCAAAATCCCTAGCCTACACTTTACTTAATTCTGCTGTAGTCTAAAGGGCCAGATTATTCTAAAGAGTATGTGTGAGAGACCTCCTCATCTATGTCCAAAGAACTAAAGTTTTCTTGATTTAGTAACTTTAATTTTACCACACATCAGGTTCAGCCTTCCTTAGGAACACAAGTGAGAGTCATCATCTTCCTGTTTATCTGTACATGTAATATTACTGTCTGTCTGGATGCTTTGGGAAACATTTCCTTTATCGCACCCAGAGGTCCTGTCCAGGTGGAATATGAGAGCTCTGAGCATTTGCCCAGAATACCTGCAAAACACTGCAGGTACTGAGCAAGTGACATGTAAATCTTCTAGAACCACAAATCAACTCATGAATGTGCACTTCAGCTCCCCTGCACTGTCCAGAGAATGAGACATCCTATGAAACTGAAGGCGTAACATACATTTTGGCCAATAACGTCCCAAAGAGAAATATGGGAGTCCTAACAGGAAACTATCAGCAAAACAAGAGATGACAGCAGAGACTGTAAAAAGATGAACATTCTAACAGTATCCAGAAGAACAATATTTGGAAATGTAAAAGAAAAATGTGCAGCTATGGAAAATATTTCAAGTCAGCCAATTTCATTTTTTAAGCTATGTGCATTCTACAGAAATTTTCCAAGGCTAACACAAATGCTGTCTTGGAGAACATTCAGTTCACAGCATAGAAAAACCAACCTTGGGTGACAGCCCGTTGCTTAACCGAAACTGCAAAAATTAAGGATTAACTATCCCATCAAGATGGACTACAAGCCCCAATCAGTGTACCAACAGTTTTTGAAATTCACCTTTTTCAAGCTATCTTCTGAAGAATTAAACAAGATGTTTAGAAAGCCCAGGAGAAAATATGACAAATAGGGTTAAAAATACCAAACTCTGACTAAAACCTTCACATTTTTAAGAGCACAGAAGTGAATTCCAACACAGTCCACTATTATCAACAGTTTTGTTTCCAAACTTCAGAATAACATTACCCTTTGAAGCTTACTACATAAAATAACACATACAAACACAGCCAAAATTCTCTATTTAAATGCTGATGGAAACTCAGAGATCTAATGACAAAAACTTTAGAGATAACAAGATGAAACCAAGTAGTCTTGTAGACAGTGCATATAGAAGCACTGGTGTATGTCAGATGCCCTGAATTGCCGTGAACTTCCATAGTATTCACATTCCTTTGTATCTAAAAACTTTCCTGAACCATAAAAAATACTACATCATTGTATAAAAATAAACCTCTCAGAATGTTTATGCAGACCAATTTTTCATTATCTTTTAAATAATTTCTCAATTTTATCTCAGAGAGAAGACACTGTCCTTCCAAAGGACATGGCATTATTGACACACAGAATCAGTACTTACTACCAGCTGTCATAACTTCATGCTCTCTTTCCTCCTCTTCATCTTCTTGTTCTGGGTGTCCTTCCTCCCTGTCACGCTCTGCCTGCTCCTCCATTTCTGCTTCTTCATCAATTGTACGAGTAAAAGAATGTTCTTGAGTATCAACATCAGCAGATTCTTGGTTGTCTAGCATCTTGATAAAAAAAAATATGCACATGAAGTGAAATTAATTCTCAACAAAATGAAAGATGACTGTACAAGGACACAGGTATTGAGCAAGAGGTTTTTTTCCTATCAAAAATACTTTTGTGAAATTGTGTGAAATAAACAACAAAGACAGTTGTTTACATTCAAGGTTTTAAATACTTAATTTGGAAAATTTGTTTCTCCTTTTGTAACTGTGACTCAGATTATCTGCAGAAAAATGTCTCCTTCTAATGCTTACTCAGACACTACAGTCAAACTTTGACACTTCAGCACCAAAGCCTTTAGAAACCATCAGCCGGGGTATACTGTGCAAAAGCAAACCAGGTACTTTTTCCCAATGGTGTTAGACCTGAAGCAACAAATCTACTGCATATATCAGATTTGCTGTATTGCATCTGTAAATGTGAGGATTTCTGGAAGTAATGGAACTTACTGCATGCACACCCAATGCTTTCAGCAGTGCTGAATCTCTTGCAGCTATGTTAGACCCCTGCCCTGAGAAAGAAGTGGGCAAGACACACACATCCCAGTAATATTAATCGAAATTAGGAGACATACCTACACTATTTGAAAGAGCACCACTAGTGCTTTACCATACAGCTAAAAAGCGTTTTAATTCTGATGTTACATGAGAATTTTGCTCATTAAAAGTATCTTGCTTGTAGATTGCAAACCACAATTTAAAATCCTATCATATCAGAGAAACCTACTTTAAGGACTACTTTGTATTGTCAAACAGGCCCAAATCCTGTAATTCACTGAACACTTCCATCATCCATGCTGATCTGGCTCAATGAAGTGATTTAGAAGTTGTCACTTTCAGGCCCAGTGCTCTTGTATCAGACATTCACATTCGGCTGACAAGTTGCCCTAAAGTAATGCTAGGACTAAGAAGATAATGTGGCCATGGAGAAAGGAAGAAGGGGTAGGCAAGGAAGAGGAAGAGAGAGGTTCAGAGATCAGAGGCCCAGGTAATGTAGCTGGATTCAGGAATGGCAGCCAGATAAAGCTGTGGCCTGCTCAACACAGTTGAGCCATCTCCAGCTAAGCTGCAGGGCCTTCTGTGGCCCAGTATTCCAGAGACAGAAACAGGGAAAACCAGGCTCAAGGCTGTGCTTGAGTCGAATGATGTCAACCAATCATTTGCTTTAATTGATTTAATATCACATACTCCAGACTAATAGACTCCTAATTACACCCTGCCCATTATCATTTGAAAACTCATGAAGGTTTTTCAACAAGATAAAAAAAAATCCTGGCAATATATATGAAACTAACATTATGTAATATGTAATGGCCGGTAAAGCCAGAAGAACTGAGAAGAAATGCACAGCCTTACCCATCTGTCCCTGGAGGACGATCTGGTCTGAATGAGCTCCATGTTCTTGCAGGCAAGCAAGCGACTGCGAACTTTATACACGCAGCGGTAAACGTCTGCCAAGGCCTTGCCAGGCTGGTACCTACAGAAAAACACACCCAAGTCAGAAAAAAATCACACAAACTTCCTTTCAAAAAGCCAATCTGAACTTTTAAAAGCAGCTTTAGGTTACTTGCCTGCTCTCACCACAAGCTTGACTAAGTAAACTTGTATGTTTCAGAAGAGCTGCAAGGACAAATCTGGACACAGTGTCTAGAAGTGATTCATTACTTAAAGTTGCAGTATCCCAATCTGAAAATAGAAAGGATTCATCAAAACTGGCTACTATTCCCAAAAACCAGAAGTATTTGTTTTTTCAATATTGTATTCAATATCTTGAGCAATTCAAATCCCCTTTTTAAAGGAAATTACTTTTTAATTTCAAAAAAGCTTTTTCCCACTTGAAAAAGAGACATTATGAAAATAATATTGCTCCACTATGAAATAACTGGACTGTCAAGCAAACTTACACAAAGCACCGTAATTTTCCATGGGGAAATAAAAAATTACTGTCCCACTTCTTGACAAGTATGTTGATAATATTTTCTTCTGTTAAACACTATCATTAAATCCTTGTGAATTGCTGTAGAAATGACAAAACTTACCTGGCCATAGGTAAGTCTAGTCTAACACACCTGCTGCTCAGTAAGTGCCATGACTTTGCCCGTGATGCTGTGCTAACACAACCACACAACTTTCAGTCAGCTGAACAGAGCAGATCCACATCAACTTCACAGGAACCCATTTCCATATCCCAAATTATACATATCAGCCCATTCAACTCAGATTTTGCAAACAGATAACCAGAACTGTTTTTACTGGAATTCTTCTGTGGAATCCTGTAACAGAATTCCCTGCATTGCTTTCAATAGGCACTCAATACCATTGGCTGTTTTCTTCATCAGGCTCAGCTTGGCCAGAGCTACAGAAAATTATCTCTGGATAAAGTAGTTACAGTACAACTACAATGCTCAGTGGATCACATCAAAAGGAACCCAGAAACCTTGAGCAGAAAACCCAGATTTTAGGCAATTAGCATGTAAAACTATTACTACTGTAAGACCAGCCTCCCGAGACCTGAGAAACAAAAGATGACTTACCCCTTCATTTCATTCCTAACATATTTTGCAAGTTACTTTCCCTTCCCCCATCTCCTCCCCTTTAATTTTTCTTTTTAATTGCAAGTTTCACCCTGCTCTACTCAGAAAAAAACAGAAACTGAGTAAGCAAACAAGAGTTTCTTCTTACTAGTTCAGAGGGAAAAACAACATTGAGCTACATGTTTGCAAACACTGAAATCAGTGCCAAAAGTAAGAAAAAGAAAAAGCAGAAGAAATATCATGGAACATAATAATAAATTAAGTTTATCATGGTATAGAATTAAAAATCGTTGCCAAAGAAAACACAGGATTATGCTAGGAGCATAGCTGGAGCATTTAACTTGCTTTCCACAAACACAGCTATTTTCAACACCTTACCTTTACTGACAGCATAGTCCTGCATACTGATCCAGAGGCTCCTTGCTGGCTCTTTTGTACAACCCAAGGCCAAATCAACATAGACTGTGATCTCTGGTCTCAACTTATAATCAAAGGGCTTCTGCTCCTCATTTCCAGACAGGGCCACTTCTAACAAGGAGCTCATGCATTTGTCTAACAGAAGGGAAACACCAAAGAAATTAAACTCTGCAAATGTTGAGGATTACATGGATCTATCTAAAAGTATTTAAACCACTTCCACTTTCCTCTTAGTCTAAAAAAAAGTCAAGACGTCACTGTCCTTCCACAAATTTACCTTACATAGGGAAATTACTTAAAACATAATCTACATAAAACCTATGGAGACTTAGAAGCCTTATCCAACTCTTCTTCAATAGCATAAATCTGTATCACTAATTCTACCTGAACTGCACAGCTATACACCTGCAACTACTGCCTGGACCCATTTCAAAATACTCTGTCTTGTACATCTTGAAGCAGCCTGCTCAGAACCAGAGGGAAGAGGAGATGTGAACTAAGAGAACAGGGCACAAAGAAGCAAAAGCAAGTGCCCAATACAGATAGGAAGGGATGACTGGAACACCACTGCTGAGACATTAGTAATCCTGGTAGATCATTAAGAATGAAGTTTACTATTAATAGTATTGTTTCTAATTAATAAAAAAATCATTGCAAGTAGAATAAAATACAAGAGATTTTCCAATAGTTAATATAAAAAACTGAGTTACTGGAGTGTCTGTTAAATGCTGTGTATCTAAGAGTAAAACATTTCCAATTCACTCCATGAAGTCTGTAGTCTTTCACTGAGAAACAGCAATTTTTTCCTCCGGTATGCATTTCCAACACCCTTTATAATCTACATCATATACTTAAATACCATTTTGGAACTTTTACTATTACTACACAAATAGACAAGAATGCTGAAAGACAAACCTGAAGTACAGAGGCTTATTACACATCATCAGAAAAGTCACATCTGAACACAAATATTTCCACCAACCATCAGGCAATGGCACTGAACAGCTCACCTAAATGAGGAATAATAAATGAGCTCACCTAGATGAGGAATGTCCATCTCCACCCCATCGCTGAACAGCGGAGTTTTGAGCCAGTAGGCCGTATCCTGCTCCTCAGGGGACACAGGTGGGCCCTGCAGCATCCCCCCCAGGCAGCGCCCGATCAGCAGGGCCACCGTCCTCTCCAGGTCCACCAGCCACACCCACGACTGGGCGGGCTGCGGCAGGGGCACGCCCGCAGGGTCGATCAGCTCAGGGCCACCTGCAAGTTTTCACTGCCAGGTTAGTCACCGATGCCCACGTGTCACAAACAATCCCAAAATTCCAAAGCTAATGGCAGATCTCATTAATATTTTCCAGTTAATGGCAAATTTGCCCCTCAATCAGCAACCTTTCAACTGAAGAAAAAGCAGCTAGGACAAACAGATTGCTGAACATTGGAACTGCAGCAGCAGCAGAGGCCACCACCATTCATGGCACAGCTGTTCATAAGGTAAAGGCTCTTTTAAACTCTGCCCAAGAACCTGCTTTGTCTAATACACACTTCTCTGTGCTCTGATAAACATGTATAGATTAATGATACAACTGGGAACAGCACTCAGAGCAGAAAAAAATATTTCACAGCAAGGGATATAACACATTAAGGAAATTGAAAAGGAGACGTAGCAAGACACATAGTTTAAAAAAAAAATAGCCATCTTAAAAGGGAGAGCTAAATGCTACTACAAAAGGTGCCATTGTTTATTTTTCAGATTAAAAACATTTTTGTTACTACACTTACCATGAAGAGGCCACTGTAATTCCTGATCTTCCAAAAGGGCTGCAGCAGGCAAGAGTCTGTTGAGACGATCTAAAGGTGGCAGCAGATCCAGAAGGTAACTCAGCAAAGGCCGGGCCACTGACACTGGCAGCAGCAATAGGGAGTTGACAATCTGAGAGAGCATACTGCCAGCAGCTGACACATAAATCACATCTGCACGGAAAAAACCAAACCTGAATTAGTTACAGTTACGGAATTAAGTAAGCACAATTTAACGAGTCAAAGAACTGCACCTCAGCTATCTCAGAATGTCTTAAACAATAAAGGATTAATTGATGGGTTTGTTTAATAATTATTAAACTCTTACTTTAGTTACATACTTTTCAGTAATCACAATAACTGTAGTTTTAAAAAGAGAAATCCAGAACTAATGGAACTGAAACAATAATGCACATTCTGTATTCTGTTCACATTCACATTCTGGAGTGAAGGTGAACAGAATGGTGAACTCTCCAACCTGTGCTTTTCTTGCACACAAAATGTCCTATGAAAAACATGAACCAGATGCCATTCCTGGGTAGACACCTCAACTCCTCTTTTAGGGAAGACTTGGGATGCCTAATTTATGCAGATATAGGAAAAATAAGGGATTTTAAAATTGAAACCTAAGGAAAGAAAAAGTGCCCTGAGGTTACAGAGCCATCATTATTGATTTTTCCATGGACAGTTACCTCTCAGTTTTCCCCCAACACTACCATTCCAAGAGCTTTCCTTAAGCAGTGTTGCAGAACGGGAATAGATATCCGTAGCATGAGGCAACAAAAGCTGAAGGTGTTTGTGAAGCAGCGCCACACTGCTGGAATTCTAGAAGGAAACAAATATAAGAATAATTCTGTAAATACATATAAGGGGTTCACTATTTAAATCACTTCAAATACAGCTTTCAAATACTCAGGAGATTTTCAAAAGGAACTTTACAACATCCTGATGCCTATGAATACTAAATTATTTTTTTCTATCCTAAATGGTAAAAATAAGGACACACACCTCAGTAACACTGTTGATGTGGCAATAAGCCAGCAATTGTTTCTGCAGGGAACATAAAAGCTCATGCAGATGAGCAGGTTGGCTGTTTTCTGATGCTGATGTACCTAGTAAAAATTTATCACTATTTTTTTCCAGTTCTCCGAAGGCTTGGTCCTATTAAGACAAAAAGGGGAAAAAGATAACAATTAACTCTGCTGCTTCAAGGGCTATAATGCTTTACTATCACCTAAAAAAAAGCATTTTTGTCTTTACTGTGTGCACCTGTAATTACCTGTAATTGAATAAAGTCAAGTGGATCATGGGATAACCAAACTTGAAATTCCAATTGTTTATTATGCCACAGGAGCGATTGTGGTAGCTATCAGGCGAACATTTCTTAAAATGTTTCTTTTGCGTGCCGCAATTTCTATTCCTCACCAAGGATAACTAGATTAAAAATCTCACTTCCCAAACTAGCCCCCAAAGCACAATATCCTAAAATAAGGAATAATTCCTTAGGATCTGTTGAAGGCTGATGCATAAGATGTCTCACATTAGAATCCTTCCTTGCATTATCTAGGATGGCAATAGAAGGAGAACATAGATGGCTGCTTGACTTCCTTTGGAATCCATTGGAAAAACTGATCTAGGTTCAAGCAGCCAATTCAAAGCACACAGTTCCACCTTGCTGACTGAAGGGAGGTCTAGTGAGAAGAACAAAACACTGCCAACCCTGCCCTGAGGAGCTCCACACTGTGCATGGGAAGTCCAAACCTCTGGTTTCTTCTTGCTGAATGTTGAATCCAACTGGCTGGTTGAATAAAAAGCTGAGTCAGTGCTTTGCTCTCAAGCTCCCCTACACTTCCTAAGAACAACAATCTGGCTGAGACACAGTGTTTAATAAGATCTGTACTTGCTGCTCTATGACAAAGTAGTTATCACTCTAGTGAAGTTAATTAAACAGATTCATGCTCCTGGCGTCTCCTTATTATCCCCTGGTGGCTGAGATTATACTGACAAACACTGCATGCAATCAATTTACTTCTTGTGTTACATTTTATCTTCTAAAAAAATTTGAAGTCAAAGCAAGTGCAATAAAACACTCTGATAGGAAATCAGCTGCATTTACATAAGTCACCTTAAACAATAAATACCACTATAGCAATATTAGAACCCTACTGTTAGAGATGATTTAACTGTCTTTAGTCCACTTAAGGACCAAGACCTGTGGCACTGCTACTTAAGATAAACACAATGAACATAGTTTCCTTAAGATGGGGGGGACAAAAAGCAACCCTTCAAAGTATCAAAATTAATTCTAATTAAAAAGAATAAATTAATATGAAGCCTGTACATACTGTATAAAACCCCAAATTTCTTAGAAGAGTCTTCATTAAGATTTCAGCCAGGTGAGTATCTGGATGACTGCTCTGGACAGCATATGCTTGATCAGAGAGGTTTCCATAGCTGACACACAAGGAGGAAGTTTCTGTGGTGTCGGATGGGGAGCTATAGCCAAGTAAGGAAGCTACATGGGTGTGATCCTGCAAGCTTGTCAGAATGATGTCCAACTGCATTCTCTAAAGAAAAACGTTTAGACACAAAAATCACTCTTTGTTAATAAAGATAAAATAACGAGCTAAGGAGAAAAAAAGAATTAGGCACAGTTACCCAATAAAAATATTCTAATGGGACACGGAAGTAAGCTGGATGGCTTTACCAAAACACTCTAGGTTTTCCTGAAGATTTGTACTATTGGAGAATGGATAAATATACTGAATTAGACCAACCATACCTAGTAAAAATCTGAGATTAAGAAAGACAGAAACTAGATTGTTCACATGGTGGGCAATGAACGTGAGACACTGAACTGAACATCTTCTCCAGTATGTGCTGATTATCTGATTATTTGGGAAGATGGGTGGGGGACACACAACTTCCCTACACTGTACATAGGAAAAAGGGTACAAAAAAAGAACCTTGCAGTCATCTCTGCAAAGTAGGATGAAATCCATGTAGGGAAAGCATTATACAAGTATTCATCCCAGAAAACAGTTAATTTTCTCTTACCAAGGCTTGTTAAATCAATCCACTATTCAAAAATATCTAATCTCTAAACTTGTCTAGATACACAACCACAGCAATTCCTAAGTTCTCTGCAGTTGACCTTCCCTTGAGAAAACAAGCAGTACTCCCCTACCTCACTCCCTTCTGATTTAGCCAGGCTGCCATACAGATTTTGTTCCACTGGGGTTTGCACTGCATCTCCCCAGAAATGTGTTTGCACTCTGCAAATGAGGCTCACCTCATAGCCCAAAATGTTCTCACAGAAAAACCCAAAGCAAACCACAAACTGCTCTCAGACATATTTTTACTTTATCTTACCTGTCCTTTTGACAAGCTTTCCCATCTATCAGGACCTTGGGGTAAAAGAGAATGTAGCAATTCCATTCTCTCTCGCAATGGAGGAAGTAGCATAGTTGCTCCAACTGACAGAGTCTCAATTACAACCTAAAATTGGAGCAGCAGAAAATACTTCTTCAGTGGAGAAAGGAAATAATCAACTCACCTGTACCCTTAAAAAATACTGTACATCACAACTAATATATCCCAAATATCTGCTTAATTTCATTTAATATCAGAATTCTACCACACAATAGCAATATGCTGTGATGCAAACATGTGCAGTACACTGAATGAGCGAAACAAGACAAACAGAAGTTGCTATTTCCTGTAGGAGTACATCTTAGGAGAATTACTCAACCAAGTTAGTTATTCAATCCACAACAATAACATTTTAGGTTCATTATTACATGGAGGAATAATTTAAAAGTTACAAAATAAAGCAGTTTTTTGAAATTATTATGCCAACATTCTCCTCTGCTTTCAGATCATAAAACAGTGATAGCAACTACATTTTTTTAATGTAAAAAAACTTTAATGAGTAAAACTGGGACATCAGAATTGTTCAGAATGTCTGATAAATATCTAACCACACAGTCAGAAAAAAAAGGGAAGAAAGCAGTACAATTTTCACATGTAAACAACAAGGCATTACTTACTTCCTGAATTTCATCAGGGACAGAAGAGTCCATCAGTCTGAACAAGAGATTTCGAAGGGGACCAGCCTGCCGGCCAAGAATGCTGGTGGCTACACCTCCAGCCAGTGCAAGTGCAAGGTGATTGGAAAGTAGCTTCAAACACAATTTAAGAAAATTGTGATGTTCCCTGGAAAAGGAATATATCCCTGTTAGCCTCTCCTATTCTTAGCATTACTCCCTTTCACTTATTTGTGCATTAAGCTTTTAACTCTTCTTAGATTTTTTCATAGCAGAAAGGCAAACAAATTTCAACTGGTAGTTTAAGGAAACTCCTCTGAGAAACTTACTGCCAATCTGCTTAAAAGAGCAAAAACTGAGACTAAAATAGAGAAGTGTCTTTGTGGAGAACGGTTGCAAGAGGCATTCACTTTAGATTATAAATCCCATGAATTATGAGGCAAAACCATCCCAAAATACAGAAATAAAAAATAATACGATACACAGAGAAAAGAAACTTTTAAGAATTAATAAATGTGATCTTCTCTAAGAAGATTTAGAAGTACAACAATCAGGTTAAAAATAAAATAGTCAGGATATTCATTTCTAGTCCTCTTAAAATAATTTAAAACACTGGTTACAGGAGTAAGAACTGACAACACAGAAACAGTAAATGCATTTCAACTACATAGAAACATGTGTTTCAAAGGAAAACTCTGAAGTAAAGCATTTAATTCATTGCATAATGAAAATAAATTTCAGACGAAGATCCTGCTACATTTGAGACACTGTAAAGCCCCTCTGTTTTAAAATGCACTAGAGTAATTCAAAACAAATGGCACCTGAGTGAGCAAGAAAACCACACTTCTACTTGTTAAAGGATAGACTAACCAGGACTAAGCCATGCAGCACTGCTGTAAAGAAAAAACAAATATAAAAATATGCTGTATGTACCTTGATGAAGGAAAAGGAAGAGGAGGAATTTCACTGTTAATTTTGTCACAGTAGTGCTCGAGAAAAGAACGAAGATGTGAAAAGGTACTTTCTTCAAGGTCCACACAATAGGGCCTGTGCCATGCCACAACTTGCCTGGAATCAAACATCAAAGAAAATTACCTTCTGGAAATACTTAACAGCTTTAATAAATTAATAGTTTAAGCAGGCTGAATACACACTTAACTAACCAGTTTCTTTCTTAGAGCAAACTATGGCAGACCAACTTCCTGACCCATGAACATATTTTCTGCTCTCTTTTCTGTAAAACTCTTTACAAACACTCCACATTTATGGACAAAAACACCTCAATGCCATAAATCTGAAGCCATATGCATTTAATCTGATTCATGCAAAGGTTGATCAGTACTCACAAAGCTGGTTTTAATACAAATGTCAGATTAGAGATTTTGATTAAATGCAGAGAGAATTCAAAAGGGAAAGTACCACTTAGTCCTGAGTCTCACTATTTCCTCAGTTGATAGCTCTCTTGAAAACAGGGCATTTGAAAATCTTCTGGAATTTCTACCAAATATTAAGTTTTCCTGTTCCTTTATGTTAGTCCATGCATAAAAGTTTACTGGTTCACTTCAATCACTTGCTAAGATCTTTGATGTAAAAGCATTATTTGAATCATTATATATTAATGATTAATAACCAAACTATTTATTTAGGTACCTATTTTTACTTTAGCATGTAACTTTACAGAAATTTTTTAAGGTCTTTAAATGCACCTAAGTAACTTGTCTGAACTTCTCCCTTTCCCAAAGTCTCTTGATTAGTGTACTACTTATTACACTAAAAGAAACTTCCCAAGCCATAAATAATGCCCTCAGAGGCAAAAAATAAAAAATACTGAGTTGTTTCACCTCCCACTGACCACCTGGTCAATTTTTAATTAACAGAGGTAGGTTTTGTCTAACTGCATGTAAGAAACATTCATATATAAAGAAGAAATATCCAAATCTTTGGTGCTGATACATTTTCACTTGAAACATGCAACAATTAGAGAAGAGGAGGGAGGACAGAGGAGGGGAAGAAGACTTTCCAGACCAAAACATTACAACCAGGATGCTTGCCACACATGAGGTGGGAACACCTTCAGGAAATAGTTAAATGTATCCCAAAGTGGACTTGCATAAAATAATAAAATTATACCTGTCCCAAAAGTCACTGTTACCTGTCCCTTGGAAGAGCTGTCCAGGCAAGGCTATGGGATGTTCCTGCTGAAATCTGTTGAATTGCAACTCCATCTAAACCACTGACTTTCTTGGGTTTAGTAATGGGGCCAGTAGAGTTTCCCTGACCACACTGTCCCATTGAATTGTTACCCCAAGCATAAACTTCATTATCTATAAACACAAATAAAGTAGAAAACAAAAGCTGAGATACAACTGCTTTTGATGAAGAGGAGGATTATGGATTTTTACAGCTTATTCTCTTTACCATGAGAAAGTGCCAAGCAGTGACTGTCACCAATGGAAATGTCCACTATCCTGGTAGTAGCCAGCTCCTCAATGAGCTTGGGTCTGAGAGCAGTCGCCTCCGAAGAGCCACAGCCCAGGCAGGCCCCACAGCCCCACGCGTAAACCTGGAGCAAAGAACCACAGAGCAGCTGCAGGTCAGACTTGTGCTGCTGCTAAGCACAGCAAACAACATCCAGCAAACACCTGCACAATGACTGCAGTTACACTTCCAGCACAACGTGCAGAGGAGTGTCCTGACTGAACTCACATGTCACACAGCGTGCATTCCTTCCCCAAGCACTGAGGGGACTGGCCACAGAGCACAGCTCTGTGGAGGGTGTTGCAGGAAAAGGAACTCCTACAGTGAATGTCAACATTCCTAACCCCCAATCTGAAAACAACCCATTGCCTTCGAGTCACAGAGCTGAAGGTGGGGAGGCCAGCTGGGTTACACCTGTGGAAATGCTTATTGGATGACATGCATCCATCATGCCAGGAAGGGCCCTCATTTACCACCTCAACATTTAACTCCAAGCTCTCCTGAGATTTTTCAGATTAGAAATAAAACTTGCAGTTAACACTGATATTCTAATATAAACATACATTTTAAAAAACTATTAAATCACTTAATCACCTGAGTTGGTTACTGTATTAAAAATTACAAGCATTTCACTGCTGTTTGTTTCTTGAATCCGATTTGATTTTATGCTAGTTACATTTATTAACCTAAAAATACTGCGTTTTCTGTGGCTAAGCAAGAATCTTGAGAAGTGCATTTTAGATTACTCAGCATATTTTGAAATACTCTTGGTGCATTAGGCACTTCAAATCTCTAATCAAGAACTTCACTCTTACTTAAGTACTTGTTGAACATTTTCTCAACAGTCAAAGTAATAAATGCTGATATAATGTGAACCCAGACCCTCTTCATCAACTCTCCTAATTTGAGTGAAAACTTGTTATTGCCTACCTGCCCTGTTGATGTCAAGGCAAGTGAAGACTGACTTCCAGCACAAACTTTTCGAATAAACATTCCTTGCAAGGCTTCTATAACTTTAGGTTTATATACTCTATTTGTATCACCATGACCAAGTTTGCCTGCAAAAGGAGGAAACACAACTGGAAAATATTTTCAATGGACATATAACAATTAAAAGTACCCCAAAAGAGTTCTTTTTGGATTTCCAAAAATATCAGAGTGGATTTTAAAAATTAAAACATATTACAATTTTTATAAAACCTATTATCGTTCAATTACAGTAATTATAGACTTGAAGAAATATATATTTACTATAGTCTGTTTTAAAATTGAAATATTTATCCCAGGCAGTTTAAATGTAATAGTTTGTAGGACATGAACAGCTACTGTCATATCATGAATGAGTTTATTTGAAAGTCATCAGCACAGCATTTTTTCCAGAATTGTTCATCCAGTCACTGACCCTTCTGTGCTGTGAAACCCCTTCCCTGCTGAAAATAGTTTTTTTAACCCTTCAATCTTGCAAGTGAACTTCAGATATTGTATTTAGCTTGTTTATGATTCCCTTCCTTGAACAGGTAACAAACAATGAATAAAAACCAGAACAAAACTGCAAAGAGTACTGACATTATGAGGCAGATGGAGTTAAGACAAAAATTACTACCAAAACATTAGCTTTACCTACCATTGTCTCCTCCTCCAAACGACCACACTGTTCTCCCATCTTTGGACAGAGCTATCGTGTGTGAACTGCCACAGGACACCTCTCCTACATTGCTAATATCTTTTACTAAAGTTGGAATGTTGCGGCTGTTGCTGTCACCATGACCTAAGGGAAAAAGAAAAAAGTATTTTCCTTCTGTGACGATTAAAGTCCTGTTTCTGTTTTGCAATCATAAGATTTTGAAAATTCCAAGTGTATTGCAGTGATCACAAATGATGATTTCTGCCCACTTTTTGGAAAGATTCATAGTAAGGTTTGGAAGACATCTGTGGTAAAGTTAAACATTTCATCTTTATGAGATACTTCAGAACACCTGCTCATATCTCACTGCCTCTAAAATTTAGGATTATTTCCTACCTAGCCGAAAAGAAATAAAAGGGATTGCTAGCACAACTGCCTTGAACACCATCTGATTAGGTAGCTAGACTTCCCAATAGTGGGCAGCAGGTATCCTGCACAGCATGAGGGAGATGCAATAAAGGCCCTCTGTCACTTCCATCCATACTGCACAGACTGAACAGAGCAGCCCCTCAGCTGCCTTCAGGCAGCTACAGCTCTAATGGGTCCTTTCTGCAGAAACCTAGTACCTTACAGGTACCACCTACTTTAGAAAAAATTTCATTTCTACTAAACTAAAATTCTGTGGATATGGAAGAAAAATGGAGAAGAGAGGAAAATTAATATCAATGGTATCTATAATTAATTAAATATTAACAAGTTCCCATAATCGATTTTAATGCTACTTTTTAGCTACATACCATTGCACACTCCAAGACCGCCAAAGGACATCAAAACTCCACATTAATCTAAAACTCAAGGAGAACGTTTCCACAATTCCCATCAAAAGTCCTGTTAAACCTCTAACACAGAGTTCTTTTCTTAACAACAGGCATACACTCAGAACTTCTACTGATTCCCTTGAAAGCTATGATGGTCAAACACTGTCCTCATCTTCCACCCCTGCCACTTGTTTGCTTTTACCCCTCTATACTTGGTGATTATGACATTCAAAAAAAATAAACAGAAGGGAACTAAAGTCCAACTTGAAACAATTTTCTATGCAAAACCTGTTGGTTGAACTGAACCTGCTTGAGAAGGGTGGTTTTATACCAGGCATAGCAGCTGTATAGCAAAGATGATCAAACAGACAAGTGAACTTGAAGCAAATCATAATACAGGGTTTCTTATTTCAGTTCAATTTAACTTTTTAGATGTATTAAGGTAGAAGGACACTAAGCCATTCTGGGGAACTTAAGATCAAGTACCCTTATTAGAATCAGATCCTTGGTATTATTAGTCACTTATTCCTGAATGTTCAAAGAATCATTCTAGCATCACACTAGATGAGGTTTATCTAGAATTCCACTTTATTTAAAATGTCTACTGTTTACATTCCAGTGGCATTAGCAACCATATTATAAATGAATAAAAGCAACTTGTCTTGAAATGAAAAATATTTTTAAAAAAATCTTTGTAAAATTAACTGTATTAAAAACTTTTAAGAGCCTCTGCACCTGTCAGCTGTATGCACATGCCTGAGTACATGTGCGTGTGTACATAGAGCAGACACTTGTATAACAAGGCAAACAGACATATAAAATCATCACTAGACGCAGGAATTTTCCCAGAAGCATCTCATGAAATTTTCAAATTACCTAATCTCCCGAAGTCTCCTTCTCCCCATGTGTACAGCTCTCCATCTTCTGTAACAGCAGCACTATGTCTGTAGCCTGCCGATACACACACTACCACCTACATTACATGCAAAAACAAAGATGAAGCTTTTACACAAATCAAGTGGGAAGTCTGAAAGCTTGGGAGAGTCAAGTTTCAGAAGGAGTCCACATAAACTAACTTCCTCATTCACATGGATCAAGTACACACATAATCTTTGCCATCTTTTCTATCTATTTGATAAGGGAAAGTAAGTACATTAAAAGGTAAGTTTATATGCAAAACTGCTAATGATTTATTTATCAAGCAGCTTTTACATCATGATATCCTAGTCTTACAGGAGAAAAAAGAAGCATCAGTGGATGTTTAAAACATCAAACAAGCTGTATGTGAAAGCCATGAAGTTATAGCTAGTAAAACTGAAATTGCAATTCAGCAAAAGCCCCTGAACAAGTTTGACTCAAGACTATGAGAAGCTTTCCGGACAATGCCACTGCCCAAATCACAGGCCTAGAGGCAATCATAAGCTCTGGTGTTTTGCTGAAAGGAGACCCAGCCTCAAAGAGAAGTCGAGAAAAAACCACAGAACCTTTTCTTATGATTTTATCTATTTCAAACTTTACACAACATCCCAGCTGAGCATAACAAAACCAGGTGCTCTACTATACAAAACATACCTTCCCTTGCAGGGGACCCTGAATAAGTTTGGGGTATTTCTGAGTTGAACTATTTCCATGTCCCAGTTTTCCATAGTCACCGTCACCCCAGCTGAAGACTTCCCCTTCTGTTGTAAATGCTAAAGTGTGACCATCAGATCCTTTTGAAGATGACACCTTTTTAATAGATCTGTGCGGCTCAAAAGTCAATTTTTTCAATGTGGACTGATTATTGGAGTCTCCCAGTCCCAGTCTCCCATAGCTGCCTTTCCCACAGGCTCTAACAGAACCATCCGTAGAAATGACAAATGTACAATATTGTCCAGCTTCAATCTACAAAGAGAAAAAAGGATGTAATAGAGAAATGCAGAGATTAGATAAATCCAGGATTCATATATAGGTCTAGAAGTCTGTATTTTTTAACAGAATTTCAGGTTTCTTCATAAAACAATGTAAAAATTAAAAATATTTGGACTTCATCAAGCAGTAAAACTAAAATTCCTGGGAAACATTTCATGATTAAATCTATTTTCATGACTAAATTCTGTAAACAGTGATTATTTTATTTATTTGTACCTCTTCTACAGACTACAGAACTTGTGCTGCATTCAGATTTCCAAAACTCATGGATGGAAATCTTAATTTTTTGAAAGCAAAAGAGACAAAGTAACAGCTTGATAAAAGACTAGGTTTTGCTTAATTTTAACCAGTAGCAAGCAGTAGCATTACAGAAATATGCCAAATGCTTGGGAATACAAATTTTAATTACGTGAACATCAAAGAAATAAGATTAAAAGCTTTTAAGAAAATAAGAACTTGCCCCTATTGGGAAGTCAGCGATCAGCTGAGGAATGACCCAACAGCAAATGGACTAACACAGAAATAATTCCCTACAGGAATCTTAACACAGCAGAAGTGCAGAGCAAGTTCCATCTGAAGCTTAAAGGCACATCATAAAACATCCCCAAACAGGTGGCCACAGCCCTATTTAATGGGAATTAATATCTTACGTAATCCTACTACAATCATCACAGAAGGCTAAGTGGAAAAAATCACATAAATTTGTTGTATAGCTGTATATAACACTATTAAAAGAGTAATCCATTCATTCAGATGATGCATTCCATTCTTGTGTATTAGTCTCTTGAATGTTTTGAAAGTTTTCTGAATGCATAAACTTGTTTTATGATGTCCAGTCCTGCAGCCCATTGTAATATAAAATACTTCAGTGACCTCCATAGAAACAATTTCAGAAAACACACCTAAATCATGTCTAGTGACCAAAAAGTGCTTTTACTTAAGTCAACACTGCAAAGCAAATATAGTACCAGCAAAGCAAACTATTATATTCTGGGTCATGCATCAATAGAAGTGCTCCTCTGCAACTGCAGAATCTGTGACTGAGAGCAGAAAGAGCATGTACACTATTTTACAGAAAGCTAATTAAGGTTGCTGTGTCAGCAGCCAGCCCAGTTTGGAGCTTTAAACTCAGCAATCTTGGGTGTGAAAACCATCAATGGAAAAGTACACAGAATAGTTAAAACACCTTTTAACCAACAGTAAAAAAAAAACCCAAACCAAAAAAAAACCCCAAACCCACCAAAAAAACTACAGGCAACTACACCTGTCTCCATACAGCAAGTCAGGTAATTCAGTCATCCTTGTTACATGGATATTTATCTGTGTGTGTCACTAAAAACAAATGAGAATGTTTTTCCCAGGCATCACTAAAAGTAGCAAGATATTTTCAGTAAAATAACCTGTGTGACCAGTTCTGAGCATCATCCCTTCATTACACCTTGACACTCAGAAATGAAATACTATTTTTCAAGTTTGTACTGTGACTATGAAGCTGCTGAACGTTACATAACGTACCACTAATAAATGCCACTCACCGTCTGTGCATCAGAAAAACTCGGCGCAAGCTTGGGTTGAAGTATTTTCTCCTGTGTTCCTTCCACCAGCTGATGGCTGCTGTTGCTGCCCCACACATACACCTCACAGGTCTCTGACACGATGGGAGCATCACCTGTTTGAATGCTGTCAGGGCTGGCACACGTCCTTGAATAGTCTGAAGCCATCCGACAAACCTGTTCAAACCAGGGATTTACTACACAGTAGCATTTTATGTTTCTTCTTACACAGTCACAGTGTTTAATGCAGCTTTAATTGCCCCTCAACATGGTAACTGCCTAAAATACAAATCACCATGACCATATCATTAGCTTGCCGCAATGGCTTTGTCTCACATCATCTTAGTTTTTCAATGTTTTTTGCACTCTTTTACCCCAGAATAACTGGCCAAGACTGGACTACACCCACATGTGCACACCAAACACATGTGTGAGGAGGAAGTAAACTACAGTAACTTAAAAGCTTTTTTCAAGACATACCTCTTCAAATAAACACAGAGCTGCCTCATACAGAGAACATAAGCCATCAGATGTTCTGGTTGGCTCTCTCCATTGACTTCGATCAGCAGATGAACCCTACAATATTTAAATGTTGTTATTAGGAGAAACACATTACCAATACAGCAACAGCCCACCTGAACAAAATACATTAGGGATTTGTTCCTACTGCTAAGCAAAAACTAATGGCTTTTTCTATAAACGTAAGTACACTACCTCTCTCCTGAGTTGTGATATCTGCATACATTTCAGGAAAACCAAACTGTCACAAGTGCTAGTTCAACATTCTTACTGATTCAGTTTTGTGAAAGTATCTAGGTTCAGAGTTAATTTCTCCCAACATTATTTTGTGATGAAATGCATGTTATTTGTGTTTAAAGTGATAATTATTTTAAAATTATTAATCATAATTAATTTTATGTTTACATATATTTCATATGTTGGTCTCTAATTGCATATATAGCCCAAAACCAACAAAAAATAAAGTTGCCCATCACAACATTTAATCCAATTCAGATACTGCTACTGCCATGCTCTTCTCATGGACCGCATTCTTTAAAAGACTTTTTAGATCTTTCTAGAATCTTTTTAGATTTTAAAGCTTATGTTTATTAACAAGCAGCACAAATCTGAAAGAATGACCACTTGAGGGAGAAAGTCATTTCCTGTTTCAATCTGAGGACGAGGCAGAAGCTTGCCACAGCTTCCAACTGTGTAATGTGCAATAATTTCATACCTTTAAAAGTAATATTCATCTAGGACCACCAGTAAGCACTCAGTATACAAAGCAGTGTGCCACCCTTCCA
Organism: Drymodes brunneopygia; assembly: GCA_013400955.1. Classification (NCBI taxonomy): domain Eukaryota; kingdom Metazoa; phylum Chordata; class Aves; order Passeriformes; family Petroicidae; genus Drymodes; species Drymodes brunneopygia. The sequence continues at coordinate 336,972 of VZTZ01037631.1, read as the reverse complement.
ATTTAGCTCATTTTCTTAGCACATTAATTTCTGAGCATCAGCAAAACTGCTCATCATCCTGAAGATGTATAAGCAGACACCAAGGTGAATGAGGGAGCAGGAATGTCCAATAAAAGTAACTAACAGGAAACAAGTTGTATTACAGAACTTAGAATTTTCTAACTTTTTTTGCTATGAACTTAAATATACAAGTCCAAGTGGATCAAGTATGTCACACCACCAAGACTGTTTTGCTGTTACATCTTTACCTATGAGGAAACAGGTGGGCAGGAAGGGAAAGAAAGAGATGGTGGGTAACAAAGGAAACATGCGGGGAAAAAATTCTCAAAAAAGCCCCCTTTCTAACATACTCAGCAAACTGGCGTTCGGTGTGGAGAAACTGCTCCATTAAAAACACAACTACACTGCAATGCAGAAAAACCAAAACTGGTTATACCTACCAGAGACCGTCGCATCTGGGTCAATATGCTCATAAAACAATCAAAGCTGATCATCCCTTCTGGACTTTGCAGCAACTTAGTTTTCTCCATGGTGTTTACTACAGCTGAAGCACCTAAGGCCATTTCTATCCATTCAAGAAGGTATCTCAAGGCACCTCGTTGGGCAGCCAAACCAAGAAGCAACTCAGAAGCTAATCTACGACCTAGAGTATCTGCCCCAGAGTTTGGAATCGTTACTCCTTTAAGAAAAGTAGTTACTTGTGACAAACAATCCAAACCCATTGGTGGAATCTTGCTTTCATTAGCTAGAGATAAAGGCGGTAAAGAGCTCACAACTTCTATTGCAGTATGGATAACATCATTGCAGAGACTGAGGCCAGGTCCTGCTGCAGGCATCATCCAGCTTTGTCTCAGCAGTGCAAACAACAAGCTCAACCCAGTCCGAACTCCCATTTCTATGAGTGCGTCCGTACTTGACCTGGGGCGTTCACTGACAGAATGCACATCTGTGGATCCAGAACTGCTTTCTGGTGAGTGCTGCTGCTGTTTCACCTTCCCCTTATCGTGGTATTTATTAGAAAGTGCATAGAAGACACGCTGCAGCACAAGGAGACGCTTTCGAAGAGCTCCAGCAAATGGAGAGTCTGAGCACACCATCTTTGCCAGTGCCAGCTGGCTGCTAAGAAGGGCATCCAGGTAGTGGTCCTGTTCATCACTAGATAGAGATTCCCGCTCAAAATCCGGTAACTGAGGTCCTTTGAGGCACAGAACCTGCTGGGGCAATGGCACTACTTCTTTATTGCTAACTAACTTAGCATACAAGACAGAAACTCCCTCCCTTGTTGCAATAGATTCACTGTCTTCTGTGATCCAGGAGCTGTTTAGGTGTTCAAGCCATTTCAGCTTCACAGGTGGGACCATAGCTGCCATGCTGATTTACTTCTTTGCCATTAGTCCTGAAGATGAAAAAAACTGTCAACAGGTATGCATTGTTATTTACAGATCTTGTTATTCACAGCAGGACTAACCCAATAATCCTTTCAGAAGGTAAGCACCAAAAGATTAACCACGAAGAATTACCAATTTCACCATCTGACCTAGGAGTGTCAGTGCAACTTACTTAACATGATGTAAGAATTTTAGTGTCAGTCTGCATTTTCTAAATCCTTATGCACAAACATTCACACAAAGCAAATTTAATTCTGCTAACTGACATGAACAGCATTTAACAGACAAGGGACTTTAAGATTTAATGTCAAGAACAACAAAGGTGCAGGGTTGATAAGCATACCTCAGCACTATGATGATTCATATCTGCAGGATCATCCATATAATGGTATGATACTTTACTATTTTATATTAATAAAGGATCGTAATTTCAAAAACATACACTGAGTTCATAAAATTTCTCACATACAACAACACAGACTGATCACAACTAGTTGAGTCCAGGGTTCTTCTAAATCTATGTCTGGAAAAATTTTTAAAAATTAATAAATTAAGCGAACATTCTGATCCGAAAGAGACACTTGAGTTACTAATTTTAATGCTGGTAGCACTTAGAACTTCAGTTTTTTAAGAGGATTCTTGATATCAACTCTTAAGTTTTGCCAAGGAAATTTATGGCTTAATATGCTTAATATTCCTCAAACTGAGTGTTTTCAAACTGCTCATTTTAAAAGGATTTTCTTTAAAGTAATGCTTTACCTCCTAGTGTATAAAACAGATCTGCTGAATTCCTGTTTTATAATCATTAACCATGAGTTACATAGGTTCTGAATGATCACTTTCTGTTCTTTGACCCTTTAAGTCCTAATGTATTACAATTTCACCAAAAAGTACTATAATTTCCTGAAGGAGAGTTGTGTCTTTTGGTAGTGTGAGCCTTATTTGATCTAATTTCAAACGAAACCCCTGGGGGTGGAGGAAGTCTCTGCCATGCAGTGAAAGTCAGTGCTGCTGCCATGCCATGCTTGTAGGGCAACAGGTAACAGGGAGTGTAACTTGGTCCTCATTTTGACTTGACACTTCACACTTAGGAAACATAAATCAAAAATATAAACTACAGTTCTGCCAATATACCTGCCAAAAAAGCACACTCTGTGCTATTAAGCACCTGCTTTTATTTCAGCCAAATTTTCCCTACAACAGATTAATACCTTCACAAAAAGTTTTATGTGAGCCCCAGTGAGCCTTACCCAAGCAACTTCTGTTGCACTACAGCAGACCCTTACCCAGGTCTATCCCACAGAAACTGGAAGTACCATTCAGAGCAGGGAGCATTCCTTGCATTTCATACAAGACACATCTTCTGTCTACTCACACCACAGAACTCAGCAGCTCAGCCTCGAAGTGACACAGACAGGTACTATCACACCCAGGACCCTGTTTACTGAGAAAGGGTAACACTGTCTCATTTGTCAGAAAGCATTTGCTAACTACCGTTTGATCCTAATAGAAACTGTAAGGCCAATAAATGAAAACATCCCAACTCTGGTCTTATGTGAAGTTTGTGCCTTCTCAAGAGGTAAAACATGGGGATGTAGCTCCAATACGAAGCTCCCTGAACAGACTCATTCATGGGCTTTATGCTTTCACCAGCTACTCGTCTTGCAGAAACTTCAAAATGTGCTCATTTCGCACCTAAAAGGTGCAAATATTGTTGCTTTTCCTGAAAGCTGGTAAGATTTTTTCCCTCCTGCCCTTGTACGCATCTCTAAAAAGAGAGACTGAAGCTTGACGCTGAGCTTTTAGCAGTGCCCTACTCTCCCTCCTCCTGCAGCTTTCGGAAGAAATACCTTGGTCCGCCTTGAAACTTGTCAGTTTCACGTGACAGGCAGAAGGCTTTAAACAGACACTGCTGGTAATCCTGGAAATGCTCTCCAAATACAAATGTAAGTGATCTCTGTCTCTGCATGTAACAACTACAGACCACTGAAGTTCAGCAGAAACCAAGCAACAGTGTATAGGTAGGGTTTATTTCCTCCAGATCATTGCCACAAATACAAGGTTTATAATTGCCTGGACAGGGACATCTCATTTCTTTTTAAGGCAGAGAGAAAGAAAATGTATTTGGCTTTGAAAACTCAAGCACATACTCACTGCTATTTCACTATATCTGACCACTGCAGGGTCAGGTGAACATGTGGAAGGTACCAAGTGTGCAGGGTGGGCTAGTCCCACAGGGTGCAATCCCACACTTTCTGAACACATGGCCAAGAGAGAGAGGGGGAAGCAAGGGAGAAGCAAGAAACACGTGACAAGTAGAGAAGAGGACTTTTCTTTCATCATCATAAACCTTTAACAGTCTAAATGTATAGCAACAGCTTTATAACACTATTTCAACACTGGAACATTTAAAACACTTCAAACTAAAGTACCCAGAACTTGATGAGATTTGTATTTAAAAAAAAAAAAAAGCCCAGCTCTCCTGCCTTTATTCCTTCCTTTCTCCTCCTGCTCCTCAGGCAGAAAAAAAAAAAGTAAACTGTGAGAATGTGCAACTCATTTGTCATATCTTTTAGAACCACAGTTCCTGCTGAGGAAATCACCATTTTGGGGGAGCAAATGTTCACATAAATTTTACTATGGCCTATTGGTAAGTCAACTAAAATGGGACTTAAAACTCATAGCTGAACAAGGATCTCAACAGTGTTAGCAAATTTAACACCTACTTCAAAAGTTTACTCCAGGGAATAGTGGGGACAAAATGTATATATCAAACCCTAAAAGCAAAGTTCTATGTATCCAGGATGTAGAATTTTTCTTTCACAATTGTAGTGGCAGCAACTTGAGCTGCAGGGGAAGACACGTGAAGGTAACTAAGCCTGCCTTCAGAGCATCATCCTGAGAACCACAGCCAGTGCTGCAACTGAACTCAAGGAAAGGCTCAGGTTCATCAAATCCTCCACTGGAATATGTGCACAAGCACAGGGAGAGCTGCTGTTACCCATCACTGCACTGGACACCCAACTGCTGTTTGTTTCTCTTACATCAGACGAAAGGGAATGTGAGGAAAAGAATTTTAGAATGAAACCTGTGGAAACACGAGGAATATAATCAGGGAAGACTTTTGCCTGAGCTGAGAGGAGAGTAGAACATTTAAATATGCTTAAGAAGGAAATATGCTTAAGAGAGCTCTCTTTTAATGTTACAACAAACATGGAAAATACCTGCAGCAGAGACAAAGGTTCTTTTTCCTTTTATCAGTCCATTGCTTTAAATGCACCTGAAGGTGAACCTGTAACTTCCAAAGCCGAATCCTACTGCAGCCTGAGTGCGCATCCCCTGGGTTTCAGATTGTGTCTCTTCAAGCTCAAAAGTCAAAACCAGATACTTCTCCTGGTCTGTTCATGGCTTTCCGCATTATGTAAACAAATACACCACACAGCCAAAGTACCACTCGAATTCTAAGCTCAGAATCAAGTTTCCACATCCTGCAATAACTAGTAAGCAAAAACAGGAAGTACAGGAGGTAATATGATGATTTCAAATTCAAAGAAAACAACTTACAAGCAGCCCTAACGATTGTGAGTATAATAATTAAATGATTAGCATGCATTTCCACACAGTCAAGAACTCAGAAAGAAAGCTGATGACAAATTTCATTACCCTTTATGCATGTATTTCTCTTCATCTATTTAGTTAGATGATGATTTTTAAGAAGTTTTGGCATAGATGTGTTTGCTGCACCTAAGGAAAAAATAAATACAAAACCAAGAGCCTGCAGATGTTTGTCAGTGAGACAGAGTAAACACTAATAATAACTGATACACTTAACATCTTCCCTTTTGAGTAAAAATAGGAAAAAAGAGGAAAGTTGTCATATTTCAGGGAAAGCATGCAGTCTTCAGTGGCCTAGCAAACAATTTTAAAGAATTTAAAATAGCTGTGTTATTAAAGAGTTTGTTTTTTCTTAAATAGGAATTAATTCAGCCTGAAACTATCAGCTAATTTTTACATATTATGTTTTGCGGTGTAAGCTTGCCTGCAATAACTAAGAAATCACATGCATTTAAGTGTGAATGGCCTGTTGCAAGTCATTATTAAATACAACAGAATATTGGGCGTATTAAAATTAAAATTTTAAATTTATTTCACTAATGAAATAGGCCAAACAGCCAATTCTTTCACTGAGAAAAACTGCATCTTTTTTAAGGAAAAAGAACTATTCCTCTGTCTCAAACAAGAATAAAATAAGAGACTGGAGATGCATCTAACTACATGTACAAGTTATTTCCATGAAACTGAAATAAATTATGAAGAGATAAACTATGAATGCTGTTCCTTCTCTGTGCCACCACAGCAATTTCATCACAGAAACAGAAAGAGGAACTTGATCTTGTCATTAATCACAGCTTGATTATTTCATATATACAATACCAAGACACTGACTGCAGGGATGACTAACACCTTAACATACAACTGACCAAAAGATATAACAAAATAGGTATTCCAGTACAAATGTTTATATACGTGTATGTATATATGTATATTTATGCATATATGTATATGTACATATATGCATGTATATATGTATATGTATGTATATATTTATAGGTATGTATGTCTATATACATATGTATATATGCATATGTATGCATATATGTATATGTATGTATGTATATATAGGTATATATTTATATTTTGGAATTTATATTAGATACTAAAAACATCTGTGTTTCATGTATATGTGTCTGAAGCACAAGCAATATTTCTGCAGCAATTATTTATTTTCAAAACTGGAATAATTCTTGGAAAACATTTCAGCTAGTATCAAAGTGAAATTATCAAGAAAATTGCATAGAGTTTTTTTGGTGTTTATATAAAATGACACACATATGGCAAAATGTGACTGAAAAGTAACAGCAAATTTTCCAGCCCCTTACCACCACCTCCTAAATCAGCTATGGAAAGAGATTTTTCAAGAAAGGGAACAAAGCAAACACTAAAGATTTCTGATAAATCCACTTGGTTGGCTCAGACATGAAGACAGTCAAACCTCTAAGAACAAATATTTTTTTCAGATTTTTACTACAGCTTCAGGAAACCAAGAAGTTTTTAGGTCTTCTCACGTTGAGGTAAGTGGGACAGCTTTGATCACCTTCAAACGCAGGAATAAGAACTCACAAAGGGGGAAAAAAACATTACTAAAGAAGTTAGTAAGGGAAGTTCTCAACTTCAACACAGTCAAAAGACTGAGGAATTTGGAACTCCTATATTCCAAGGGTACAGGGGGACATGAGAATAATTTACAAAGGACTTTAGCAGGGGTTGAAGGTTAAAGTCTGTAAAGTTATAAAGATCCTGTTTCTGAGTCCAGCAGGAAAGACAGGTCTTGGACAGAATACACACACTTCCCTGAAGGAACTTCCAGAGTCTTTCCTTTCCATGTCAGCTTGGAAATTATGGGAGATACTTGAAGTTGTTACCCAAGAACCACCTCCATGCAGCCAACAAATGTATCCTAATATAAGTAAACAGGAAGCACCCTTCTTGGGTTTACATCAAAAAAATGCTTAGGATTTAAAAAAGCTCCTCAGAAGTTGCTGTGTGTAGATCTAAGAGAAAGATAGCTAGGACAATTTAAAGAAAGGTGGAAATTGGGCAGAAGCTGTACAGTGTGGCTACATCACACTCTGCAGCTCCTTTTGAGGTAAAATCAGGAAGAACAGAAACAGCTCTAGGCAATTCCAGAGAGGTAACACCGAATTCCTGCAGGAAGGGATATAAGTATGAAAGTCAAGACAAGAAAAAGTTGAGGAGTTTATGTTTCGTTTTAAAGAAAGTCATAGAAAAGATCCTTAAAAAGTGGGAGACAGGATTATCTTGCTCTTTTAAGTAGAAAGTGTAACAGCACAGTTTCCCCACAAAACATGTTTTGCTTTTTCAGTCCTTAGCACGTACACTCAGCTTATCAACAGACAGAAACCACCAATACATGTGGAAGGGAGGAGCTGATTTTAAGGCCCTTTCTTCTTTTTTTCCCCAAAACATCATCATCTCCAACACAGTGGCCCTACACCTCATTGCCAAATGTAGGTAACCACTGGTATTCCAGCAAGGATAACAGAAGTCCATAGATAGGGAGGAAGAAGGTGTAACTGCTGCTCAGGCTATGAAAAGGAAAATCTGAACAATCAGTTCAGAAACATAGGTAAATCTTGAAGCACAGTGATTTCCCATTGCTTGCACAAACCTGAATCTTCCTGCTTGTTATTTTACAGCTTTGTGCTTTCCTCCCTGTACAAGGCCCAAAGAAGTAAACATCGTAATTCAGTGATAAAAAGCAAAATTGATCTTATGATCAATTGAATCAAATGAACACAGCAAACAAGGGGAATATATTTTAAGCTAGTCTTCAAGCTAGGCAGAACTTCTCACAGTTCATGGAGATTTTCAGACATAGAAAATGCATAAAATTATAAACAATATCTTCAATATATGTATAAGACGTATACAACATATGTATAAGTATGAAGAAAATTCAGTTTGTTAAATCAGTAACACTAGCACACACACTGAAGATATAACAAGGATGGAATTTAACAAAGCTACATACTACCACGTTTTTCTTTAACTTAGCCTGACTATAGCAGAAATGAAGCACACACAGAAAACAACTATTCTGACAGAAGCCAAGTCCTCAGGCTCTTAGAACTCCTACAAAAGTAGCTGAAAGCTTTATTTTCTGCAAAGCTCTTGAAAAACTGCACCTATAAAGCTGTAAATATTGTATGTCCTAAAAATCAAAAGTTTTCTCAGAGGAAAAATAAACCTCACAAGCACTCACTCTCTCCCTCTCTGCAAACAGCAATTTCAGCAACCTTTGTAAGATGCTGACTACATTTATTTTATGGGAACCTAATTGCAAAAGCTTGTAACACAAGAAATCCATCTGTACAGTCAAACCACAGGGAGGAAACATCAAAATTAAATATGAAGATCTGGTTGTGAAACTGAATTGTATTCACTGCCTGCCTGTGATGTTGTACTACACACATATTCAGAGTTCTTCACTGTCTGCTCATTGACAATGAACTTCCTAGAGTCTGCAGCACTTCCATTTATTATTTTCAACATGAGGGGTGCCTGGAGTACCTCCTGTGCTCAAGGTACCTTCAGCATGAGGTCACCTGGGTGGTTTCTAAAAAGGATTAGAAAATTTAATCTTTAAACGGATGGCAGCCAGACCACACTACAGCTCTTGATGCTGCTACAAGTAGTAAAAGCTTTGTTTGCAACGGTGAGAAATTAACTTCTGTGATGGGCCAGAAAAATCAAGCATTTTGTGGCTCATGCAAAACTCAGGAAAGATTTCACAATCAGAATAATCAGATAACTCTACAAACTCATTATGAATATAATTAAATTAATTCACTGCAAGTGACACTGGCTACTGAAGAACTTTATTCTGGGATGTTATTTTAGATAATTTTTGATAAAGAAGAAGTTCTGAGTTCATTGTCAATCACAGCTCTGGAAAAACTAAATTACTTAAAATATGACAGAAAACCTAATGCAATATGTTTCTATTTACTGCCTCACTGTGATGATAGTATTACAGCTGCATTATACAAGTGGAATCTCTTCAAAGTTGCAACATTTTCGTTTCATACCATACGCACTTAGCACTTCTAAATTATTTTGTTAATTCAAATACATGTAACATTCTTACCAGTAAACCAAAGTCTTTAGTTTCTATCCAAGACTACTAAATTATTATCTCAATATTCTGTCAAATTCCTAACCTGTACGACTCCAGAGCTGAATGTGGGATTCAAGATATGGCTGTACCTTTATTTTGTGCAACAGATGGCCTGTTCTCTGGTTTTGCCAAGTTCCAGTTCTAACAGTACCTGATGTTCCATAAAATGACAGATTACCTTAAGTTTTTATCATTCCAGTCTTCCATACTTCTTACAGAGAAGACACGAAGTCCCAGTAAGAATCTTGCTTCACATGCTGCCAGCTGGTAGAGTGCAGCAGTCTTTGTAATCCTTATTAGAATTTTACAGTCTGAAAGTACAACTAAACCAAACTGATTTGCTTCCCTTTTTTCATAAATAAGGGATTGCATACACAGGATTTAGCAGCAGGTATCAGGGCTCCAAACAACATTTAAAGCCTTTTACTTGAAAGGTGATTTAGAAACCAAGAATATATAAAAGTAATTAAAATCCTACCTTGTCACACATCAAAAATATAAAATGTACAGAAATGCAAAATCCACAAGATGTTTCACATTGTTCATGGCCAGGGGACACTATGACAGTTGAAACCAACAGGACATAACGTTATCTAGAAGAGATATCTATTCGGTATTTCACTAGTGCCAAAAAGCACTGTAGGTCACTATGCAAGGTAGGAATCTTCAAATGTACTTTTAGGCCTATCCATTTGATCTAGACACAGAATCATGACAGATGTGAGCTGAACGGAATCCATCCAAAACAGTCATGGGAAAGGAAAAGAGAACACAATAAATTAAAAAATACTGACATTGTAGAGAAACTACTACAAATTAACAAAGAATTTAAAGCAAAGAAACAAAAAGTGTCATTAGAAGCAGCAAAAAAAGGAAAAAGGCAGCAGTGCTAGTAACAGGAGATGGACTGTAAAACGAGGGAGAAAAATGAGTTGTGTTCTTCTACAGATCTGGGATGGGAAGTAAGGAGCAAAAAAAACTAACCCAGAAAAAGCAAGCAAGAACAGTAGCTACAGCAGGTTGTCCTCCACTCCTGAATCATTACAGTGAAATCCACACCAGCATTAATTCACGTGAACATCTGTCTCCATTGAGCACAATGGCCACTTTCCTGCTTGTATTATCAGCATATGGAAACCAAATGAATGACATCATCATTCAGAATAAGATTAATTATGCAAACAACCATCAACTTTTCTTTCCAAATACTGAATTCCACCTAGCCTTGTATTTGATAAGTAAGCCATGGTAAGGTTCTACTTGATATTCTTCCAGTTCCCATCTTCCTACATGATTTTCGGTTCCTGTGAGATGATTTATTTACTCATTATCAGGTATAGTATTGAAACCAATATAACCCTATGCTTTTAGCTGGTCACAACTGGTCACTCCAAAAACCTTTTCATAGACACACTAAAGGAAGACAAAGTAATTTTTAAGTTAATACGAAATTAAAGCTATTTGCCCCTTTGCCCTGAGGTTTAAAAAGAAAGTGATACAAAAACCTAATCATGGTTTGTCAATGTAAACCCCTGGGGGCTGTACAAAATCTACCCAAGTAGAGAAGAAATAAAAATTATCATTATTGTTCAGCAGATAAACTTAGAAAAATCAATTTAATCCAATACTTCTTCATATGCTTTAAGGTTGCTGAAACAAAAGCTGAGAATGCAAGATGTTCCACATCACACAATCAGCAAAAGCAGTTAGTGAAGAGGAGCTGGGAAGCAGAAATCCCCACGCATCAAAAACATCCCAACAATTTCAGCAAAGAAAGGTGCCTGATCTTGAGTTGGAAAAGGGATGAAAACTCTGGTGAGGTTTTAGCACTACCACTCTCCCCAAAAGGTACAGTAACTTGTACTTCTACTGTGTATTTACGGTATTTTCAACCACCACAACACATAGAAACAGACATTTTCTTGCAAAAACTACCAAAATTTTGAAGGTGTATTTACTAGAAATCATGACTTGAAATTGAGAAACTCAGCAAAGGACAGGAGAGTGCAATATGTACAGACAGTCAAAATTCAAATACATTCAACTTTCAAGTTAGCTATGGACTGCAGCCTTTAGAGATGACATAGATATAGATACAGATGATATAGATATAGATGATATAGACGATGTATAACAGCAATGGAGAGACACCTGTTATCAGGGCCTGTGGTGACAGGACAACAGGAAATGGTTTTAAACTGAATATGGGTAGTGTAGATTGGATATAAACAAGAAAGGTCTTAACAAGAATATGAGCCACTGGAGCAGGTTGTCCAGCTAAGTTGTGGATGCCTCTTTGTGTTAATACCTTCTGTTAACATTTGCATTCCTTGACTCAGAGACCTCCTGTTATAACTAATTGAAAAAGAAACTTCTGTTGTGTAAATTAACACATTTGTGTTTTGAGGATGAAATTTCAGTATTATCTAGTCCTGACAGCAAAAAAAAAAAAAATTACTAGTAAGGATCCCTCAAATTGCAGGCTCTTCTATAAGCAGCAAATTAATTGCAGCTCCCAGCAGAGAAGATGACTGATTGAGCCATCTGAACATGCCCCCAACTAGCCTGGTGACATCACGTCAATCACAACAGGCAGTTCAGGCCAGGCAATACACCTGGCCAGTTCCAAGGTCACAGTTACGCTTGCTGTTGATGAGCAAGTCCTGGAGCCACTAGGCTCCAGGCTGGCTTCCTTTTCTTTTTTTTTATATTAAGAATTTTTAATTTAAGGGTTACTCTGAATGACTCTAATGCATAGCAAGCAGCTGCAGCACACTGGCAGTTATTTCAAGCAATCCTGTGACAGCAGAGCTTCAATTTCTGAGGGCTACTTCAGATGTTGTTAAAGAGCTAACATCTACTAGATTTGAATGTTCCACTTGACTGTCAGTCACTACAAGGGAGACAACCAAAAAGAAAACCTGGCAGCAATTTCAGAGTTTGAGTACTTCTGAGAGCCAATCATGAGAAACACGACCAGCACAGCACTCACCACTCACTGCCACAACTTTGACAGCAGGAAGTCAAAGCAGCCATAGAGCATTGCATCCTACTTTTAACTAAAACACACCAGTGCAAGATAAAAATCTCTCGAGTTACATGAACAGAGGAAAATTAAGTATCTGTACAGGATCTGAGACTGTTGTATTGAAAGGCTAATGACTTCCTAACAACCCATGACCAGAAATCAAATGCCTGGTCCACCAAGCATATAATTTCTGGACATATAATTTCTGTGTCCATTACTTATTTTTAAAAACAGAGTAAGTGCATCTCTATCCCGTGAGTATTACAAGAATAATTACACTAAAAACAGAAAGATTGGAATACTACATGTGTCTTAAGTCTTAAACGAAAGCACTTAAACATACATAATTTTACTACTCAAACACAAATATTATTGCTAATTTCACATGTAGCTTTCTCCATCTGTAAAATGGTCCTACTTCAGTCATTACTGATACTTTAAAATATGCAGAACACCCCTGTACTGTTTTCTTTGAAAAATAAAGATTACGGCTACCTCAAATTGGTAAATTAAAGGCAAAAACCAACCAAGATCTTTTGTCAAGTAATTTAAACTGTTTCCTGATCAACTACTATCCATTTAATTCAGTTCTGAAACAGCAGAACAACAAGTTTTCACTGGTATGCTATTTTTCAATTCAAGGATTAAATGAATAAAAAAATGCTGTGTTGTGTTCTTACTATGCCAAGCAGTCTCCCAGCAAAAATAAGTCAAAGACTTTACATCCTTACACTTAGTTAACATTTAGATAAACATCTCCTTTACACAGTTTCCAAAAAAAATTTCAACAATCCCACTTCCACTTCGACTTGCACACTTCCAACCACAAAAACACATTTAGTCTTAATGTTCAAAGAACAAAACATACATGACGTATTTAAATAATGACAGAGGAGCAGAGAGGAAAACCTCAGTACAAGTTTGTACTCAAGAGACAAAAAGCTTTAAGATGTTTCATTTTAAAACAACTGTGATAAAGCCACCAGACAAATTCCTCACAGGTGCAAGGATACAGGAGACTGGCAATGCCCTTCTGTCCTGTACCACAACATTTTACAGCCATGCAAAATAACAGATTCCTCTCAGAATAGGGAAGCAGTAGCAGACTGACCAGGTATACAGTCAGTCTGCCTTTCCAGATTAAATATCTATTATATTTTTCCCCAAAACGATGTGAGACTTAACCTTGAGATCCAAGTCCTCCACAGTCCCACAACCCAATAGAGCAGATGTGGTGTATGTGGGGTCTCTAACAAGGAACATTATATTCAGTACTTACAGCTTTGAGGTTTTATTATGAAATACCAGCATGGAACACTCTGCTAAACTACAAATCTGATCAACTTCACAAGACAATATACACGTGTACATATACAGATACATATAGGGTATGTATACATGTATATACAGCACATGGTTCCAGCTACAGCAAATTACACCATTCACAAGGAAACAATCAGCTTAGATACATGACAACAGAAATGAAAATGTTTCAACTGCACTAAACCTCTCCTATATACACTGTGAAAGGGAGAGGGCATAACAACAGGATTCTGCCCTTTAAAAAATATGAAAAGCAGCTTGTGTACAGCAACATCTCAATGAAATTAAGCATATGCAGTTAAAAAAAAACCCAAAACACAACAACAAAACACCAGCTAAGTCTCCACTTTGAAATACAAAATAAATAATCTCTAAGTAAAAGCATACACCTAATGTTTCAGTACTGCAACCAAGTGTCAGCAAATACGCCATGGGAAGATGGTGCAATTCAGATGACAGGTCTAGAGATACAAGAACACCTACCTACAGTCATGCACACGGTTGATGAAGGCAAACATGACAAATTTCAGACTGAATTTTGTGACACCTGCCGGGTCCACCTGGGATGCACGTAGCCAGAGATACATTTAACACTTAGAGGAAAATGCACGGCCACACTACAACCGCATTCGTGAGGTTCACGGGGGAAAAGCACAGGCTCCGTGGACCGCAGCCGAAGCATAATGCAGAATTCGTATAGTTTATATTGCTTTGAAGAGGCACAAAAAGCCCCACGAAGGGCGAAGAGGTGCCGGAGGACGCCCATCCTTCTCCCAACCCTCAGCAACAGGGCAGTGACACCTGACCGGCCCCACCTGCCTCCCCCTTTCCTCACGGCCGCCTGCACCTTCCCCCGTTCCCGGACGCTCGCAGCTGCCGCCCCGCGGTGCTGTCGGGCGGGGAGGGCACGGGGAGAACCCCCC
>VZTZ01037631.1:228638-322201 GCA_013400955.1 Drymodes brunneopygia | reverse complement strand
GAGCGTGGAGCGGCGGAGAACTGGCGGCGTGCGCGGCTCGTCCCGGCGAAATGGAAGCCGGTGCTGGCACTCGGAATGGAGATGGTGCCCTGTCTTCTGCGAGTGCGACGAAGAACAGACAAACGCTTTTGCGTAAAAACGGTCAAAGAAACGGGTCAGGGAAACGAAGCACGTGATTGAGGTGGCGATCCTGATGGAATTGATACTGGACAGTCAGTGAAAAAAAGAGAAATGGATGCTGTGTGCAGGGACAAAAAGTGCAGAAAAGGCAAAACGAATCACATCGGTGGACAAGCAGGAGTACATTAAAACGTTTGCTTAAACCAAATGAACAACATAACAACAAATACTAAAACTGTCACTGAGGAATGAAATTCCAAGTCTATAGAAGGATAGAGGATACAGTGAACACTGCCACAGGCTTAGATGGTGGTGATACAGAAAGTTTAGATCTTAAGGGTCAATTACTGATTGTGGGTACTACTGGTACTGTTAAATTTTGCAGCTGCTTACTAGAAAATGTATACCGCTTGCTCAACACTTATTATGCTTGCCAAGCAGAAGGGAAAAGATATATGGCCATTTAGAAGAAAGAAGAGGGATGTACGGCCATTGATAAGGAAAGGAAACCGGAACCGAAGATCCTGTTTTCGAGTCCTGGAACCAGCTCAGACCGGCTCTGGGCTCTGGACTGGGACTGGGAACTTAGCATGCGCAAAGAAGAGAGGTGAATACTTCATCAAGAGGAAGAGCACTTACTTCATCAGAGGAAGACCTTTACTTCATCACTAAGTGGCAGTGCGCAGGCGTGTTGGAATGCTAATGACTTTTGGGCTAATTATAATATGAAGCGGGGACAGACAATGAATATGTATCGGCGCATCGTGTCATCTAATGCATATGTACCTTGTAACCAGATATATACCTAACTGAGTGCCACTAACGGCACGCATGGATTTGAAGAAATTATTCTCCCATGTGTCACAGTGCTGGCAAAATATACCTACTGTACAACTTTATTGAGTTGTGGAGTCTTTCCGCGTATCAGTGGCAGCAACAATGGCACGCCAAGATCGGTGAGGCCACATTGGCGAGAAACAACACAGTGAGAAGTCTCAGTTACACCGACATGAATTGATAGAGTCCATACAATATTAGGGATGTCATGACTGAATCAGGAGATATTCATAAACTAAATAAGGGGGAAAATTGACAAGAAGCAAGAGGAAAACTGCAAGAAGGGACTGCATATGTTTCAGTACATCAGCCTAAGGTAGGAGTACAATGGAAGCTTACAAAGATTGGTGATGTGAAATCGGTGAACAGGGAATGACTTCACGCTCTTCCAGTGAAACAGCTAGAAGGTAACAAGAGGAACCAGTAGATGAAAAAATCAGAACAAGGAAAAGAATGACTATTTCTTCATTCACATATAATTAAAAGCTGTAGAACACCTTGATGCAGAACAAAATGTAGCAGAAGTTTACCTGGACTCAAAAAGAGACTGGAAAAATACAGGAAAGAAAAACATCCACCACAGTTTACCAAAGATATCTCCTCTGGTTGAAAAATGGCCCAGCCCACAGAAAGCCCTACAATATTTGGGGACACTTTACTCTGTGCTTGCTCCTGCCTTTTCTTCCCAAGGCATGGACTGATGGGTGGCTCAGACACATGGTACCAGTGGACCAGAGATTCCATCCTTATGTCCCTGTCCTACAACCCATCCTTCCTGGATCTCTCCTCAGTAGCCTTAATGCTTTATTCTGAGTTACTAAGTGTCAGTGGAGGTCCCTAAGGGTAGAAATCAGCTCCCTGGAGGGACTGTTGCATTTCATGACACAAGTTCCAACCAAAATTGGACTACATGTCACTGGCCACTTTGGAGACACATCCCAGGTATTGCTGGCTCTTCATTCTGCCCCCTAAAAGGCTACTCAGAAATGCACAATTTTTTCCAGCAGAATAAAACCCAAATGCCTTGCTTTGAAAAGTCTGATCCAACCAATCTAAAAATCACAGACTAAGAAAAAAAGTCTCTGTTAGCAATTTACCCATGTAATATCAACCCACAGGATAATGGTCAAGACAACCCATTTTTGTTCAATAAGTTGTAAGATTTTGTTTTTAGTTTTGTACCTCTAACTACACCAGCTAAAGTCATAGTCAAACTCTTGTAAATGAGCAGCTTCTTTGTTGATGAGACCACCTGTGCTAACAAATACCACCAAAAATGAGGTAAATTATAAAAACATTTTAAAGCATTCCTCAAGTATTTCAAATATGTCAGCTAAAGCATGCTGTGCAAGAAATTAAAAAAAAAAAATTAACACATACATTAAAACACATTCAGTGCAGACATGTCCAGCAGATCTGCCATTCTACAGAACAGTAAGCAGAATAAACAGTCTCACTCAGCAGTGTGTGCTCTTCTCCGTGCTCACATGCCCCACGCCCACACACATTAGTCACAACATGAAGACAAAACCTTATCATTAACTGCAGCTTTTATGGCTTGCAGGCTCCACCTGCAGCCAAGCCTTGTACAATTCTCAAGGAATCTCTTAGGTTTCTAAATGTCTAATGCTTTTCAGTTATGTACACTTAAATATTAAGTTTACAAAACCACAAGGTTTTCTCTTTTGTTTGTCAAGTCTTGACCCAGCCCATTAATCACTCTGCAGAACTGAGAGTTAGGGGCTCTCCCCTTGCCATTTGCCTAGATGCAGGTGTAGGGCTGGACACAGTTTAGGGCCAGACGCAGGTGTAGGACTGAATGCAGGTGTGGGGCCGGATGAGGGTGTAGGGGCTGTTTCCAGAGGCTCACTGTGATCTCAGAATTTAAGTTACACTAGAGGACCATTGCTGTTCATCTTTGTGAATTCTCACATGATGCTTGTTTATTAGATAGCAACTGTTAATATTCGATATTAACTACAGTCTTTGGTAAATCAAGTGACTTCCACAGTTTCTCCTTCAGAGCGGGAGCCCCAATGCCTGAGTTACTGTCTGCATCTACAGCCAGCTGGACTCAGGAACTTCCAAACTCAAATAAAACCCAGCATGGCAGGTGATGCAGGATGACCAGGTCTATTCCATCACCCTGCACTAAGCAGGCAAGTATTGTCAGAATAACTGAGAACCTAAAACAAAGCAGACAGCATTCTAGCCTACAGTAGCTCCAGTAGGTCTGAAATAAGGATATAAATAAGGGGAACAAGTCTACTTTTGCTCTGACACTATCAAAGGCTGTGACCACAGTTCAGATGCCTCAAATGAGATTCAGCTATCATCAAATGAACACGTAACACTTGCATCCTTCGGAAATTGCAGAGGCTCCTGAAACTCATTTGGATACCCTGAGGAAAGATAAGCCCTCCAGCCACCTGCAGCTGTATATTAATAGGGTGAAAGTAAAAAAAGTTGAGAAAAGTTTTATGGGACAGTCCTAGACATAGGCCAAGAATACCTGAATCACAGCTTTTCAGTGGGCAACATCATTCATCCTCTCCCCCTCCTTCACAGCAAGCATAAGTATTCAAAACTACAAATCTCAGACGTTCAGCCCCTAATGCCCCTGACTGCAGAACATTCATCCTCTGTTTCTTTCCAAAATAGTTTCCATCTTAGCTTCAAAGCATAGAGGGAGGCCAAGAGAAAGCCCAGATGATCATGGAGGTTTCAAAGGAAAGGAGGCTGTAGATAGTACCCCACTATCTCTGTGCTCTCACCTCTTCTTTAAAACAGAAATAGTCCTTCATGATGACTGCAGACCTCTCAAGTCCCACATACAGTTTTTCTCCTTCCCAGCTTCACTTGGACTAAGGCAGATTTTTTCCAGCATTTAGCTCTACAAGACCTGTTTTACATCAATGATTCTCTATTACTTTGCATGAGTTACTGCATTATTTATTAGTTTAAAATGTACTGTTATGTAATCCCATCAAATGTACTTTTAATCTTAAGCAATGAAGAGAAAGGTACGATAATGAAAGAACAAGGCACAATTAAACATCAAATGTTTTTCTGAAACTGTTAGTAATTACCCTTTACTTTTTTAGTAACCACATTTAATTCTTTATCCTCTTCTGATCCAAACATGTCACCAGGGCTATGACCAATTCCACTCTCACTATTTTTGTAAGATTTTTTATAACGCAGTGCCCAACATCCAGCATGAGGCTATGCTATTTATCTAGGGCTTATTCTTAACTACTTTTCCACAATGCAAGATAATTTTGGAGCATTACAGAAAATAGGAATTTATATATTAAATACCTCAATTAACTGTGTTTTGATTTTACTCACTTCTCTTTTTCCAGCAGACTTTGCTAACATTGGCATGCCTTGCTGTTGTCATGGCAATGAAAGGAGTCTGTATTGTTTGGGATGTGACTCAGAAAAAATTTTATACAGAAATGGGACAACAATTAGAACAAAGGACATTGAATATTTCTGTGCCACTAGTTAATGAATGGTCAACGGAGAAAAAGAAAGATCCCAAATCAGAACAAATGATACTGAACAAAACTTGATTGGATAGAAGACACCAAATTACTACTTCTGACCCTCTCATGCATCTAGGTCTCTGTGTGGGTAAAGCTTTATCACCCCCAAGAGTAATTAAAATCACAGTGATCTGCCTGGGCAGTTACTTAACCAGAACAGAACCTAAAGAACAGATTTGCCCAAAGAAGTTACATTCTTAGTGTTTAGAAATATGAGGAGTCTTGTGTGCACTTATCCTCATAAAGACTGTCCCAAAGCCATCATCTCCATGAGGGCTCATTCAAAGGCAAGGCTCTTCTCATGGCTCACAATTTACATGAGGCTAAAGAGAGGTGAGTTTGCCAGGTAAAAGATGAAGAAAGGTGCTTATGCAAGTCACTGAGGAGATGCGGACAGAGCAGTTGCAAGCACTAAAAAACATGACTAAAGCCAACCTACACCAATTTATGAAGTGCATGGAAAAATTATTTTTAGCTGGACTAAAAATACTATTCACCTCTGTCTTCTATATGTTACTCATGACAACACCAGCTCTTTTCCTGTAGTTCCAGGGTATGTGAGGGGAGCTGTTATTAGATCATTTTGTTGTGCAGAGATGCCAAATGTGAAGGCACTGAAATATATGCATCTGTGTCCGTCCTTAATTTCATCTTCTGACTCATATTCTAGAGTGACAGTTCCTCTGCCTGGCACTTCCTCAAGCTGAGCCATACTAAGTGTTATTTATTAGAAAGCAATCTAAAGCCACATCCACAGAGCCAGCTGACTCTTACTCCAGTACAAATCTTCAGTGCCACATAATCAGCAGTTTCAGAGCCCAGGATTGCAGGTGGTTGTGTCATTTCTTTTCTTTTACTGTTGGACTCAACTGTGAAATGCAGGGTAGGAACCAGTCTTAAGTAACCTCAAATTTAAGATCTGGTTCAATCCATGGCCATATCTCTCACTTTCTTTAGCTAGCTGGTAACTTTTTCAAACTGTTTCACTCAGCCTAGCTTTGCATAAAGGTTCCTCACCTCAGAAATGCCCTTGGCCAAGCCAAGACAGGAAACATCCCAGAGAACAACTGGGGAAAGCACATGGGAAAAAAGAGAGGTTTGCACTGGAAGACAATGAATGATAACATACAGGGGAAATTAAAAGGATTATATGTGAACAGCTAAGTAACAATGGAATTCATACACAAGACTAGTTCCAAACTAATTCATGCATGGTGTATGAAACATTTTGAGCATATGTGGCAAGCAGGTTACTAGGACTCCAAGAGGATTACTAATTCTCATTACCTCAATATGGTAGCATCCAGTGCAGAGCCAAAGTACAGCTTAAATATTGTGTCACAATAATACCTATATGCATAAAGATACTGGAGAGAGCTAAACAACAAAAGAAAATGGCCAATGGTCAAAGAACCATTCATAGGATTGCCATTCCCAGCTGCATTCTTACAGGTTGTTCACAGTTCCTTTAGGGTCTCATGAGCGAATTTTGGTGCTCCATTGTCCTTTACAAACCTCTCTTGCACAATCCTGTAGTGTGTCCCCACTTCCCATGCTTTTAGCAGTACAGTCAGGAAAAGGAAAGTGCCTGTCACAATTGCTTCCCCTCTGCCATGCCCTGTAGTCTTTCCTACTCAGGGAGCAAGACTTTTGAAAGGAAACATGGAGAAAAGGCAGCACAGAGCTCTAACCACCCGTTTGTGCTTGCTGCTGGAGACTCCCTATCCCTTTGCATTTCAAGAGGAGAGGTTACCCTGCTTCCATGACCCTGGAGCAAACGGAGCAAACCAACCAGTTGCTCTGGACAGGACACAGGGGGATGGACCCAAACTCTGCCAAATATAGCATGCAAGAGCCGTGTGCCCATCCTCAGCAGCTCCACGTACAGCAAACCCACAGCCCTCCCCAAAGGGAGCACCTACAGGGACACACCAGTTCATATTTACAGACTTGCATCACATCACGCTGGGCTCAGCAGCAAAGTCATGCTCAAGCTGTTTCGAGGAAGCACTGTTCTAGTTTCTTCAGTGGAACCCAAGACATGTGAAAGATTTAGGAAAGAAAGACTAAAGCTTATACAATTCATAAGCACAGCACTGATCCAGTCTCCATTTTCATAAAAAGAAAAAAAGTGTTTATCTAGAGGGCTTCAGTTAAGCAAAAGGCTTCCTTTTTTTTACTGAGGCCATCTGACCTTGATTAAGAGCCCCTCCTTGTTATTTCTCTCTGAAATGAGTTACCCATCTAGCTACTAGCACAGACCTGCTTTCAAACTACTCTAATCTTTTTGCACAAATGCAAAATATTATTATCCTTTAGCACAATTGCTCCATGCCAGATCATCCTATGAATAAGTTCTTTCATCAAGAAGAATTTAATTCTGTAAGTCAAAATATATAATAATTTTATAAAAGGCATTAAGAAATTTTAAACCTAGGAAAAGCATTTTTATAATTGTGATTTGGTTTTTCTTTGCAGAATACAACAGCATAAAAAAGATAAGAGCTGTCCTCAAAATTGGTAACATTCCAAGACCATGATTATACATAGTACTCAGGTAATTGTGTCACATGAAACGTGAAGGCCTGAAAAATACTGTAAAACCTTTTGTCTGTACAGCATATTCAAATGCATTGTTTAGCATTTTTAGAAAGAATTTCTTTTTCCACGTTATCTAGATCATTCCTCAGAATAAACGAGATAAAAATTTTAAAAAACAGATTTCAAAAGAAAAATCTTTTTAGGGAAAAAAACCAAACTTACAACTCTATTTTTTGATCCAGAATTCCTCTTTCTGAACTTGGTCAACAAAAGCAATTTTTCTCTGAGTTTATCATCCTTTTCCATTCTGACAGTGATGTTGCATCCTTGCTCATGCTCCATTCCACCATTTCACTACTTTTTCGTCTCTTTTCCTAACAGTTATTTGTCTAGTCCTCTAACTGCTGTTTTTTAACTGACTTTTCTTTGGCTTCTGTCAGTTCATTAACATTTTTCTAGTCTTTAACTCAAAGTGAATATTCTAGCTGTAGTCTGAAAGCTGTACAATGAGGAATTATCCTTGTGCTTTCATGAATCAATGACTACTCTGTAAGGCTAAAAGCAGTTTTTCTCTTCCCATTGTTTTCACATTTCCTCTCATTCCATTTGTTCTTGCATTCAATTTTTTTCCAGCAAGCACCACAAGACAAATAATACTCATCTCCCATCTTTCACTTTGAGATCTCACAATATTTTTCAAAAAGAATCCTCTTTCCCTTAGGTGGGGGGGGAAGTACAAATAGGATAGAATTATCTCATCCCCATATGTCTAGCACAGGCTGTGTTTCAGTTCAGCATGTTACCTAATATTCTCCTTTTACAAGAAAACCCCTTGGTAACATTCCAAATTGGTTTTTCCTATCCCACACAGCTCCTTGGGCTGCTTCCATACAACACCTGGCTGCTGCTGGGCAAGGAATGCACCCCTTGCAAGGGCAACTCAGAAGTGTAAAGGTCACTTTCCAAATGAACACAGGAAAGAAATCTTTCACTTGGAGTGCTATCATCATCTTCATTTTGGAGAGGTAAAAACTAAGCCCAGACAGATGGAGCAACTTTTCCAATACCAGGGTTTAACTCAAAAGCCCAGAGCTCTTTCCACATGTATCTGGATTTGTATGTGCCATGAAGTCCTGGACTTGACAGACAGAATCACAGAGCAACCAACAGACATTTCCTCTTTGACACAGCTAATTCAACCTTAATCACCCAGAAAACAGATGAGTTAAAACATTTATATGATGAAACACTAATAAACACTTCAGCCAATTCCACAATGAGAATTATGAAGACAGATAGGAGCCAATAAAACCGATTAAAAGAAAAAAAAAGGAAGCAAAAAAAAAGCAAGGCAAATATGCAACAGAATTCATTCAAAACCCCATCCTACGTCTACTTTTGAATTTTCTCCAAATATACTATATCTAGCTCTATGTAGATAGTGTTAAATCAATCTAATTACAGAATCACATGGAAAAAATAACATTAAAAACCTTTCACTCCTCTTCCCAAGAGAGAAAACAAACTACCACCCAACACACCTTACTTTTAGTAGTTTTCTCTTTTTGTTTGTTCAAAAAAAGCCTGGAATTCTACTAACAGAAAAAGAAATGCACGAAATAACCCCACGTTTTGTTTTGAAATGAAAAGCAGTTTCATTATATAGAAATGTTTGGCTAGATGAATAGAAAGCTCTGCCCTTTGCATCCTATTTAACCAAGGTGGCGTCCTGAAGAACAGCCCATCAACATATACTCTGAGTAATTCGCATATTTAGGATGAGATGTAAGTTATCCCTATCCCCGCCACCCAGGGCACGAAAATGGACCATTTTTTGAATTAGCGTAGAAATTCATTATGCCAGTTTTCTGTTTCCAGCTGAAGCACTCACTAAGTTCCTACTCTCTGCTATCACATACAGAGTTTACCATATCAATGTCCAATTAGATACCTGCTGTGCCAGTCTTTGAGCGAGGAGAGGCTTTGGGATCCTTTTTGGTCCTGCTCTCACATTTGTATGTCAGTGAGGTTATCCCCATGCTGAATATTGGTGCTAAGAACAAAGTCCAAGCTATGGAATTAAACATACTGATAAGACGAGTGCCAGACTGGCTAATTTCAGCATGGTGACGTGGGAATGACAATAGGCACCTCTTTTCTGTTGCTGTGGGGTGTCACGGAAATAAAAACTCCTATTGTGTTGGAAGGTGCCAGGATTTGGTACATGGACAATGCCAGGGGACAGTGGATGGGCCCACACCCACTGCCATCTCCTGCACCTCCCCTAACATTTGCTGCTTGTACTGGCTAATACAGTGATCCTTTCCCACCTCTCCCAGCTTCTCCTCAGTGTCATTCCCCTGCTACCCTCATCCACTACCCTTTCTCCCCTCTTTAAGGACATTTTCCTATTTGTCTCTCTCTCATCAACATGTGAACCAGCCCCCTGACCTGCAAGGCCAGCTAGCCTGCAAATACACTTTATTGCAGTTGGCCTCTGCTCAGTACACACAACACGACCAGCGCAGCAGCCACTGCCTCACAGTGCAGGAGGATGCGTGTCCTTTTGGCCTGTCATGGAAGAGCTCCAGTGGAACACTGTGATCCAGGGCTTGGAAAGGCAATGTGACCCACATCAATGCTTGTTCACATAAGCCTTGGGCACAGGAGAGGCTCTAGCAGTGGCTGGGTACAACAGAGAAGTTGGGGGAAGCATAGGAGTGAGACAGTTTGGTATTTTATTTTGTCTGCAATATTTTCAATGCTTGGATTCTAACTGGGCCACCATCATTCACAAGCTTTCTGTAGGATGTATAACGATACACAACAGAGAACAAACTATGCCACTCCAAGAAATGTCCTCAGCTCTTCTTCCATCTAACAGGTGTCTTAAGAAACATATGCCAAAGGAAGTAAAACGAAAACCGGTGTCATCTTTTCATGCAGCATTGAATAAAACAATATAAATTAATATTATTGTTCATGTGCTGCTGAAAGAATGATTTTTAAAGTTCATGACTGAAGACAAAACAAAAAAAAAAATAGTCATTTACTTTGGCCACAGTTTAGAAGTGATGTAACAGTAGTGACCCAGCTAAACCAGAAGCAGCAAGCCAGTTGAAACAACATGGACAACACTTTCTGTTATATTTGCACTCTTCATGTAAGGGTGTCCTCCTTGAACCAAAATCTGAAATGCTACTGTGAAAACCAGGAATCAACACTACAGGAAGGTAATGCAGAAGATTGTTTGCAGCAGCAGCAGTTTTGCAGTAAAGTAATTTGGGACATATGGATTGAGAACACTGAGAGGAAAACCCTGCTCAGGATTTGAAAGAGAAGGTAGCCTGAAGAAACATTGCTGGGTCTTCCCTCCAGATTTCAAAGGACAAGGTATAAAGTGGAAAATTTTTATAAATACACTGGTAGGATTAGTGAAAGAGAGAGTGATCGCTTACACCAGGCCTTTCCAAAAGCAGAAGTGTAGTCCCAGGGGCCTGGGCAAAAAGGAAGCTCCCTGGCATAATAAACCCAGAATGCTCTGCTTGCTGGTTCTCCATTTCTGGTTACTCTTGGGCCGAAACTCTGTGAGCATCTGCAGTTATGCTCTACAACACCCCTCTGCCAAGACATACACCTGCACACAACCAGTCCTTAGGGTTTATCTTATGATCCCACGCCCTAGCAGGGAACTACAGGGATGAAACTGTGCCAGAGCTGGGCATTGGAGAAGAGGTTAGGCTATCAAGCACATGGAGCAGGGAGACAATTAGGCAAAACAATACTGAAATGACAGGGAGCGCAGGAGGGAAGGTATCTGCCTGTCCATCTTTCCAGGCACTGATGTGGGACATCTGAATTTTCAAACCAAAGTTTATTCCATTCCTGGCTGCTCCAAGGATCCACAGGCCATGCCAAAACTGAGGCAGGACAGATAGAAAGTCCACAGCAATGAAAAGAGCACAGACAAGGGCTCTTCCTTTAAAGCAGGCAACTGAGAAGGATTTTCAGGTTTTGTGAAGACAGGAATGCTTAGATCTAAATAGAGAGAGAGAGTGCACAGCATAGGTCAAAGCTCCTTTAGAAAAGCATCTGGTAGAGATGTGTAACCCTGTCCTTCAGAGAGCTCAGGGTCAGGCTTTTCATTCAAGTCTAGATGTTCTTCTCTATCTGAAAATAATGGTTTTTTGCAGCATGAGAAATCAGGCTGTGCTGCACAATAGTTTGATATATGAATGTGACATGGGAGAAGGACTGCAGGACAATATAGGACAGGAAATAAAGGACAGTGACTGGACAGTGGAGCAGCAGGGCACAGCTCAGGCATGCTGAAAGCAATTAGTGCCATGGGACACAGGCCAGCCTGCTCCAGCCAGCAGTCATCCCTGCACAACAGTGACAGGGCACCTGCACTGCAGCTTGACATAGTGCCAACCATGGGGCACCTCCAAACACACAGTGTCACTTCAGATTTTGGGATACTGGGTCAGAGAACAAAAAATACCACCTAGCAGATCCCCAGCAACTTCTCACGGTAGTGAGCTGTGATTTCTTTATCTTGCCTATGAAGTGATCAGATGCTTAACTCCCCTTAAGTTACAGTTCAGTAAGAAGTTAAGGTTTTAAGCCTATATTTAAAAACAAGCACAAATCTAGTCTTTTCATGAACATGCTCAATTTTTTTTGAGCAAGAACCCATGTGACAAAAGTGAAGTTGATCAGTCTCTTGCTAAGCCTTAGTGGATATTTCACACCATTCTGAAAGCTGCCCATGACTAGACAATGCTCAGACACCACGTACAAACATGGTAAGGGATTTTAAATAGAATACTGTAACAAATTTGCTAGTTTCTTTTATGTGTTAATTAGCTAAGCCATTTAAAGACCAGATGAATTTTTATTACATTTTGTCTCAATTCTGCTGATCTTTAGCATTTGGATCAGAAGAGATCTTGACTGGCATTTTATAGCTCTACACATAACTTTCTCTGAAGTCATTGCCCTCAAAATCACCATCATATTTACATTTTTACTGAACAAAATTCAAAAGTAAACAGTGTGTCGCTTCCAAAGTACTTCAGAATTAACATGTGGTCGGGTGCAAACCATACATCTGGCATGAACTGTACTGCCTGAGAACAGTTTCAGTAACATGCTATTTCAACAGAGCAGAAGAAAGCTGCAGTAGTCATTAGAAAGAAAAATTGGTAAGGAGAGAAAATCTTTACTTCATGCAATTAGAATTATACTAGGACATTAACATGACCTTTACTTTGGCTTGCAATAGCTGTACATAGCTATTAAGTACAGGAAAAAATTACTGTATGTAAACATTATGATAGCTTGATTAAAAACAGCTGCATAAAAATGGATTTGAAAAGTACATAACATTTGATAATTTTTCAAATTCTTTTTTTTATTTGGTGGTTTTAGATTTTTTTAAAATTTTTTTAATGAATCTTCTATGTAATCTTTTATTCCTTGTTTCTCTAGGGAGTTGTTAAGCAAAGCTGCTACAAGCACAAAAAAGAGTAAGAGGCTGGCTGGGATAAGGGAAAACCTGTGTGAAGGAGCATCTAAACATTCTAAGCTTTCCTTTGTTACCAAATAAAACATCTTAACTTGATAATGAATGAACACCAGTGTTGATTCAATACAGAAGACTGGCTTTTCAACTGATTCTTAGATTCCCATAAGAATGTTGAAAGTTCATTTTGCTCAGTTTCCATACAGAGTTTCCATTTCTTCTGAGAAGAAGAAATATATTCTAAAGAGCTACAGCTAGTTGTAGTTTTTTTTCCTTAAACTAAGCAAGTCACACATTTTGGTTCCCATGCAGATTTTTCTTGATTTTATTAATCAATTTATTAATTAATTCTTATTTTTCTTAATTACTGCACATCACCTTGCAGGTTTATGTTTAACTAGTTGCAGAGTAGACTGAGATAGACACTGGTACTAACCAAGGTCAAGAGAAATAACATTTCAGCTACCTCTTTTATTTATTTATTATTTATGTTTTATTGGACTCCCTAACAAAATTTGATTTTTTTTTTTTATTTTGTCAGCTGCTGTATCAGTCTTAAATTCAGGTGCAGAGATTCAACAGGGAGAACACCATTCAGAACCCATGCTCAGGTCTTGGCACAGGTGTAATGCACAGCATGGCAAGCATTGCCAGGTGAGGTGTATTTACTTGAATCAGTACCATCTGTGTTGCTCACAAGCAGTGGAGAAAAATGGAATCAGACTGATTTAGTCATTTAGGGCCATGTGTTCTATCAGCTTGCCAGGAAATCCCCACTGAGCTCATTTGATGCTCAAGTAGGAGACATGAACAAAGATACCAGAATACCTATTTTGAAGGGTGACTTTTAGTCCCACAAAACACAACTTTTTCTTGAGGAAAATTTGTTTGCTGCAGTCTCAGAAGAGGGATTTTCACCGATTCTTCCACAGTGGAAGAGAATCTAATTCTTTTCACAGATGTTCACCGGGTGCTGAGTCAGGAAAATAGGCCAAAACATGTGCGGACTGCTTGACAAGTCTCCTTTAGGCCTTAGTCACCCTTCTGGAGCCCAAAGGATTCCTTCCATTGTCCCTGTTACCTGGTAGGACTGGAAATCCCACACTCCCATCAGTGCCATTGGGAGTGATAGGAGTTTTATCACTCAGGGTGTTGCTTCCAGGCTATGTTTTGCAGAAGTGGTGACACAAGGAGAAGGAAATGTTACACCCACCACAGCCTCAGAAGAGTGTTTATCTGCCACTTGCAGATAAATAACATCTTGCAGATAAGTAGTACCTTGTCAGCTGCCTCCCCTCATAGGTACTGTACATTGGATATCTGTTAAGGGGGCAAAGAAGGTGTCTCCCTAACAATCACCACTCAAAAGGCGTCAGACCACTTCAGCTATGTGCAATGGATCACTTACCTGAGATCCACAGAGCAGGTCCTGAACAGCTAGCAGCAGCCTCCAGAATTCGGCCCTCTGACTTTTCAGCATGTTTTCTAAGAAGCTCCAATGTTCACAAAAACACTAACAAGTACAAGTCAGTCCTCTTCCTTGCTAAAATTCACCTGCTGGACTGCTGATCTGTGTCCCCCAAATTAATACTGTTCTGCCAGAATCTTTCAAAGTTCCTGCAGATCACGCAGTTTATTAAAGATCAGGCATCCCCATCCCCTTTTATATGAGCAGTAACAACAGCAACAAAGGGAAAGGCAGACACTTCAGATCATAGCAGGTTATAAGTATTTTAATTAATTTCAATTACCAAAATTGCCTGAAGCTGAGGCATGCAGGTTTTGTCATGAAGAGCCTGTCCCAAAAGGCACTGAAAGTCGTGTCCCAAACTTGCAGGCAGCATTGCCATCTTTGTCACGTTCAGGTATTGCTGTGCTTTTATTTCAGGTTTAAGTTGACAGAAGAGATTTTTATTTCCCTCTTCTGTAAAGAGTTTTCTAGCAGCAGATAGGTTCAGTGGTGTGAGACCCTGCTTGATCTACCTTTAACACTAGACATAAATTACTTGCACAGATAGTTCTAAACCAAGACACATGGGCTTGGCATGACATCCGATGGTGAAACAGCCTTTATTTCCCCACAGGGCTTTTTGGCCCATATAACTGTTACCTGAACTTAACAAAAATGAAACCCATCTGAACATTCCATTAGGTTTTACTTTAGTCAGTAGAGCCAAAGCCATCAAACAGAATAAATGTTCATCATCATCAATGGGAATAAAAATTCTCAGTCCTATTTCTAACAGTCCATAGCCTCTTGATTTTCAAAACAAAGAGAATGAACATCTAGAATTCTTCCAGTGACTTTTAAAATAAATAAAACAGTCAGTGCTCCTTGAAATGAAAAATCTGAGTGGAAGTACAGTTTGGGGTGAGGAGAACAAGACAAGAAAACTGCATCAAAAGCAAGACAGTAAGAAAGGAACCCACAGACTCTTCCAAGTCTACTCCCTTGTTAGACACTATAGAGAGGTGTACAAGCACATTTATCTTCATTCTGCTCTGTAGAGATTTTGTTCAGATGTCTTTCTCTTCCAGGTATTCTTACAGAAGATCACTGCTGTTTCTGCAGTGACTGAAACTCCACCTCCCCAAACCATACTTTCCTAAGTAGAATATGTTCATTGAACTTACATTTTCTGCCTCCTTGGCACTTATGACGCAAAAAGCAAACTTTTCATTTTCATGAAAACTGCATCAGTTTTTTCCACAGTATTTTATGAAAAGTGAAAGCTAGCAGACTTTCCTTATGAACATATGGATTTCACTGATAAGGCTTATCTCAAAGCACTTAGTCTGTCCTCTGGTACGCAGTCTGTGCCACCTCAGGTGCATCCCACCCATGTTTGGCAGGCTCCAAGAACTCTTCCACTAAAAACAGCAACTTTGATATGTGCCAATATTCAAAACCCTTGGTGCGACTCTACAATTATTTATTAGCATATCCAACAAACTGCCTGTCCTCTGAAGTGCATTCAATCCCTACAAAAAAAGACACTGAAGAGCAGGGACCTACTACACCAGGTTAAACAGCTGCAGGTGCTTTTCCCCACCATTAAAAAAAAATTTGAAAAGCCTTTCAAGCACTTTTCACTACATCACTCATCATAACCCTCAAATCATTCTACACATAATAGAAAAACATTTCCATAATTATTAATGGGCCACAAATGACTCACAGAATAAAAAATGCATACCTAAAGCCTAACTCCTCTTCAAGGCTTCTTTCCTTCAGTGCTGTACTGGACCATGGGAGAGTGTCCGCTCCCGGAGGCAGCCCTGAACTGTTCCCTGGAATCAAGCACTAAGCTCCTCCGGTGGCGGTGGCCAAGTCCTTCATTCAACACACCTACAAGAGGTGCTGCAGCTTCTCGCTTGCTCAGTGGACTCCAAGGTTGCTCAGAGCACAGCGCGTGAGTGCTTGTCACTATGCTGTTGAGGGCTCTCAGCTGAGAAGGGCTGAGACCTCTGGTAGCCACACAAAGACCATTTCAGTATTTTAGCTCAAATGCCTTAAGCACACACCACCGCAGACTAAATGGCCTCAGATCTCAAAGCAAAACAAGGTGACAACCATTGGCTCTGAGCATTGAGACCCAGGAAATCACTTCTGGAATGGAGCTGCTGCAGCTGACTAGGAAGAGAAACTACAGGAAGGAAATATGTGGCTTCTGCTCCAGAGGGCAGAGGTTTCTGAAGGACAGAACTGGTTCAGCCTCACTATGTGCACTCTGAGACATCTCTGTGTGCAGAAAACACAGCTGTCCCTCCTGGAAGCAGCATCACCCAGGTTCCTCTAAGTGCAGTCTGAAAAGATTTGTATTTAACAACTACAGCAAAAGCTGAGGTCCTTGCAGCTCCACATACATAACTATTTTTACCTCTCCATTAGTAACACGAGGATACACTCCTCAAGAAAATCATAAATTGTCTTACATGCTCTAGAAAGCCCAAAACTAGAGATCTAAATAATTTTATACAGTTTACTCTGCTAACTGATCCATCATTTCATTTACCATGGTTCCATTTACAATGGCATTATAGTGACTCTGCATTAATAGTTTTGGGAGATCATATATTTTCCAACATTGTGCATGTCAAATGGAATAACTCTATGAATTCAGTCTTTAGGATTAAAAAAAAAAAAAAAACCAAACAAAAACCCAAATGTAGGTCAGTATTTACGTAACAGCACAACCTTGGGCCACAAATCACAAATCTGCTAACCAGCAGGGTCCTGGCATGACATACCACATTTGGTAACTGACCTGCCCCCATTAACTAGCTTTGGATCTATTTCAACTACACAGCTACTGGCTTTGTGTCATTCCAGATGTCCTACAGACTCCTGTAGGGTTTCTCCCTACAGAATAATCAAACTCCAGGAAAGGATCTGGAATCTCGGATTTGTTGATTTGCTCATAGGAGTACAAATCCAGGCACAGACACACACTGTGCAGGGGACACTGCATATTTAAGCACTGACTTCCACTCCCACAGGCTTACAGAGCACTCCTGTGGCAGACTCAGAAAAGCCTTTCCTCCTGCTTTGATCCAGGTGCAGATGCAGGGAAATGGAGCACTTCAGGTGACAGAGTAACAATTACATATTCCCACCCTTTGATGATCATGGGCTTTGAGTCATTCACATTTCAAAATCAGACTTCACTTGTTGGAGACTTCTGAGGATGTAACTTTATATGCTGCAGCTTTTAAAGGCCCAGCATGAACTAAGACAAGACTAAGGCTCAGCAGCAAGACCAAAACTCCATCCTTATGGTGTTTTCTCTTGAATTGCATGACTAGGACTAAACCGAATTTAGTATTTCCTGTCCTTTGTTAACTGGATAGAGATAGTTAACTTAGAGAGGCTCTAAGCTAAAAATTAGAAAGGCTTTTCCACGCTTCAAAACAGCAAATCTAATTAAACTCAAATTTCATACCAATACATGACAGCATATTTTATGTATATAGAGTAAAAATACTTAAAAGGTAACAATTACCTAAGAGCTTTTTTTTAAACCAAATAATTGTTCTGTTAAGACAATTTACACACATACAAGATACTTCAAACAATTATTTTTAACAAAGCATTGTATGTAGCTCACAAGGTTCATTCTTGGGGAAAAACTTATTTTAGGGAATACTGATGTGACACTATTTTTCTGTTGAGCAGATACATCCAACCCTAAAAAGGCTGTGACTGAGCACAGTTCCAAGTAGAACAGGAAAATGTTACACCTCTGAGATGGATGGTCACACGTTGTGGCAAACTGCTATAAAACGCCAATTTTCAGTGACTGTCTCTGCACCTACCCCTCAAACCAGCAAACTACACCAGCAACGACACTGTGAAGAGACATTTGAGCAGGCTCTGGCATAAGGAGTTGCAGGTAGAGCCCTGGGTCCATGCTTAGGCTCCTGAATGACCCACGATCCTGATATGGGGTTTGTTGTGCAAAGGGCAGGGTCCCACACCCACAGCCAGGTTAGCCATTCCTTCCCATCTTCTCAAAGAGTCAAAGCCCATTCTCCACTCCATCAGGGCTCTCCAAGGCTTCTCATCAAATCACCCTTCCCTCAGCAAGGTTACTCACAGTGACAAGGACCATGACTTCTTGTCCATTTGAAACCTTCATGTTCTCAACTCCTCAGGAGCTCTGCCTCAGGGCTAAACTTCTGCTCCTGAGCCCCAGCAACACACCCGGTCACTGCAGCTGGGGTACAGCTCTGGCCATCCCCCACAAGCCTCCTACCCCTAGTGCCCCAGCTGGATGAAGTTTGCTTGAATATCACTTCATCAGGCTCATGATCACTTCCAGGCGATGGTTCCCAGCCAGCCCTGCCCAGTAACAATGTGCACCTGACCCTCTTTAACTCCTCTCACTGAAACACACATGCTGAAAAGGACATATTACCTACCATCTGAGCACTGAAGTTGTTAAAAAGTTTGAGGTTTATGTGAAGACAGAGTAGACATTTATATGAGCAATACAGAATGTCAGCCAGTTACAGTGACCATACAGAAGTGAGAGAGGGAAAAGACATGCCTCCAAGTTCTTTGATTCTCAGCTGAATATTGTTAAATATATACCTCCTTTTCCCAGCACATACAACTTCCTTGCTTTACATACAAACGTGGATAGGAACAATACCTCTTACGAAAAGAAAAAAGGAGCAAGCAAAAGTAAACGGAGTACGACAGCACAGACCAGAGGTGAGGGCAGCAATAGCAGAGCTGCTGAGTCGGCAAGTGGCCAGGCTTACCTCGCTACTGAGGGTGCGGGACACCGGGCTGCGCTGTGGGGACCTCGGTTCTGAGGGGGACGCTCTGTCCATCAGGCCCATCAAGCCTTGTCTCAGCACCCCTGCGAGCCCTCTCAGGTCCAAGGCGAGCCGTGCCAAGGCGGCGGCTCCTCCGAAGCCCCAGAGAGGCCCTCACGCCACCTGCGCCCCGATGAGCCCCTCACCCCGAGCGGGCCGTCCCTGAAGAGCAGGGGCGGCACGAACCCGCCTCGGAGCCGCCGGCCGGGCCCGCTCACTCCCGCTGCCGCTTCCCGCCCTCGGGACTCCACGGCTGAGGGGCCTCGCCTCAGGCCCCGCGCGCGTGGAAACATAGACACACACACCCGTCTTCTGCAACATTTTATTAGCAAATCACAGTAACAAATATCTCTGCTGTTTTTGACTGTCTGTACTATTTTCAGGCATAAAAAAAAACCAAACCCAAAAAAACAAACAAAAAAAACCCCACCACAAAAACAAAAACCAACAACCTTAAAAATCAGTGTTTCTCGTAATAAAAATATATGTAGATTAAGAAACAGCACCACTAAAATAAGAATAAAAATAGCCAAATAGCCATACTTTAATAAAAATACTTGTGGGCTTTTGTGGGATGTTTTTGTTGTGCTTTTTCTTCTTTTTCCCAGACTATCACTTCATTTCTCTCCAGGTTCCCTACTGCAAAATAGAATAATACATAGAAAATAGATTTTTTGTTCCCTCCCAGCAAAGCAGATTCTGTAACACAATTTTTTTTTTTAATGTTCCTGTTCCTTCCATGCCTTTCTTATTTTTTGAAAAGGAACCTGTTGATTGTTCAAAACTCACCAGTAGCTGCCTGGAGAAGGTGTCCTGCCAGTGCTGGAAGCAGCACAATTACGCTCTGCCCCCGAGCGGGCTGAGCTTTCACCTCATGGAACAGACAGGGCAATAAACACAGAACACCACAGCTGGGAAAACACTGTAAAATTTCCTAATGCATCACAAACATCAGTCCTGAGAGCAAGAGATTCTACACTCACAGCATGCTCCTACCTGGAACATGTTTGGCTGGACACAAGTGCTGCATCTTGTGGTTTCTGTGCAATGAAGCTGCTCAGAAGCCACGTGGAGAGACTGAGAGCCAGAGAGAAAGGCCGGGCCTTAGTTCACCTGGGCACAAAGATGACTGAAGACTGAACAGTGAGCTGTCTGTAATGTCTTTGTTAAAACACCACCTTACGTCTTTATAAAGGTAGAATTAATAAGCCAGAGCTTCACACAGGCTTGCACTCCTCTGTCTGCCTCTCTGCTGTATCCCATGTTTCTCAATTGTTGCTAGGATTTTACATGAGAATGACCTCATCTCCATGAGAGCACAATCCTGATCCAACAACCTAACACCTATTTTAACCAGGGCTTAATTTTCACAAGTGTAATTTACGTACACATCCCACTATCTCAAATTTGGAAACCAAAGGTGTTTTTAAAGTCCAGATCAGAAAAATACCACTGGCTTGGAGTCTGTTTGGTCTTCCACATCCTTGGGAAAGCAGGAAGCAAAATTTGCACCTCCTCACCAGCACAGCATGGGAACCTGAAAGGTCCTGACTTAGGGTAACCACTACTTAGCAACAACTAAAATATCAGCATATTATCAACAACATTATTCTCATACTGAATCTAAAACACAGCACTGTACCAGCTACTAAGGAGAAAATTAACTCTATTCCAGCTGAAATTAGGATACACTGAAACCTCAGGTTTCCCTGTTACTACTCCCTCTTAATACGTACATTACTGCAACACTTTTTGAGGATTCTGTCTCCAGAATTACACAGAAAGTTCAGAGATACATATTTTAATTGAATATGAAGAGAAGCCCATGCTCTGCACCTTATCCTTTGACCGGGCACATGTCACAGGCTATGGCAGCATAAGACATGAAATAAAAAGAAATTAAATAAGTAGTATAAAAATGCAGTGCCATATTTGCAGAGACATTCACTCTCCAGCTTCCACAATTCATATATCCACATACTTTCTTTTCCTCCAACTTTCCCAGACCAGGATCACCTGCATGTCCCTCTCATTCCTCTCCATTGCTTTTTTCCTCCCACCCCCTCCTTCATTTTATGTTTCTTCCATCAAATCCTACCTTCTGCCTCTCTTCTCCAAAGCTTCTCATACATTTCCTCCCTTTCACAGAAGTAATTTCTTATCAACTGCATTTTAGTCTCTAACTAAGCAAGGATATAAAATTACAAATAAAATAGCATATTTTTATTTCTTCCTTAGAAACTGGAAGCCATCAAAATTAAGCTGATACCTGCTCTAAAACCTCAGCCTAGAGGTGACAAGTGTAAAGCCAAGCAAAACCAGTTTCCTCATCCATTTATAGTTGTTTCTAATAGACTTGCTTTCTGATTTTTAATTCATTAAATAGCAAAATAAATAGGAACTTCTAACACCAAATACATTCAATGAAAAAACACCCTAGTCTATGCACATTTTTGGTACCAATTGAACAATACTGGCTTAGAAACTAATATAGTTAAAATGATGCAACTTCCCTGTGGAAAGATGTTACATCAATATCAAAGTGCTTATTTCCTCAATTTTGGATACAACTCCCTGAATAAAATACAGATGTCTGCAGTCTGGGTTACATGTAAACAGTGCCTGTACAAATAGGTGTTAATGAGTCTCCAATTTGCTGACAATAAATAATATTGACAACACTAACAAAGTCTAATAAAGACTATTTCTTCACAGACCTTGGGTTTTTAAATGCCCTTTTTTGGCAAGGCATCCTGTCATCGTTCATGAAAATGTTGTATTTGGGTGCATGTAAATCACTACAGAATTTTTTTCTCTTTTTCATCCAGAAATTGCCTTGGCCTACCTCAGTGTCACAGTCAGTTGTACTCACACTGACAATGGGAGTTGTGCTCGTCCCCAGCCAGAGACAATGGCCAGATAACAGTTCTTGTTGCATTTCAGACCTATTCACTGCCAGGTCCACAAAATCAAGGTTATGGTATGTAATGGCATTGTGATTCTTTCTTCAGTGACAGCAATAATGGAGTACTGCACATAGCAAGCAAAATCTGTCAGATATCTGCCATCAAATATTTATGCTATTAACAAATATAAAAATTGCATTTAAAAATTCCTTAAGACTCACTAGCAATTTCCCTTACTGAAATAATAATGCACACAGTCTTAACCGCTGTGTGGAATGTGAATTATTCTGCAGTAAAAGATTATCAGTAGAAACCCTACACCCCAAGTGCAGTTGTCATCAGCAATAGACTGAAGTATCACTGAAACACTTGACATATAAAAGCACTCCAACTGGTGCTTGTGCTGTAGCATTTCCCAGGGAATCTCGATTCCCAGTTTTCTAAAATGCTCAGTAGGCATTTAAGACCATCATCCAGTTGTTGGTATCGTTTGAGAAGCAAGAGGCATCAATCCCGAGGGCTCAGACAAGAACCCCAAGGCTGCTTGCTTCAGCAAGGATGAAAGTTTCCTGTCTCCTGCCCATGGAATTCTCATCCCATTATGATATGCTGCTTCTCCTCTGAAGAGGGGCTTTTCTTTGTGCAAGATCCTCACTGTCACTTTCACAGTTTCTCTGAAATAGAAAGGCCACAAAGTCTCTGTCATGTAAATGAGATATCATGCTGTTCCAATATTATCAGTATTGAGAGGAGCAGAGCTGATAGAGCCTTCCCAGTTTCACTCCAGAAGGTCACAGGCAGTGCTAGGGTCCCCCACCCTCCATCACAGAGCTGAGCACAAGAGCAGGGAGCTCTCCTGTGTCCAGTGGACCTCAGTCACACCCCACAGCCACCACCCTGGCATCCAAACATCATCTGCAGGCTCCTGACTGCTCCTTCACACAATAAATGTGCTCAGCCCCTAGAACGTCTATCCAGTCCCTGGGCCCCCCAGCACAAGATTCCTGTCACAGTAACAGAACATACAGCAGCATTAAAGCCACAAATGATGCCATGGTCCCCTCTGGTTTCCCACTCTGAGCCACTGCTGTGCTGTTGGGCTGTGCATCCATGTAAGGACAGCAGAAATGACTGCACAGTAAGACTGGTTCTTCTCTTCTTCCCGTGTGAGGAATGTACGTACCAAGCTCTCATCCTGTGTCAGGACCCTCCTCACCAGTGAGCGCGACAAGTGGTTGCACAGTGACACAATACGGTAAGAGAGCTGTGCAGAGAGGGAGGAAAAACAATCTGACCACACACACACAGTTGCAGACATATCCAAACACATTTCATTCATTTGCTGCCTGTTACAATTTTACATTCAAGCTCTATCTTGCCCTCTGATCCCATTAGGCTTGGGAAGCCACATGTGAGAAGGATTAAAGGCTCGTTGTCATACCTTCCATCGCCTTCTGGCGTATTGCCTTTTGAAGTTTTCCATGTTAACAACAGATGATTTCCGAACCAAAGCCTGTTGTTTGTCCATGGGCTGGAAGATAAAAGAGCAATTTTATTGTTCAGCTCCCTTTGGTGCATAAAATATGGAAGATACCTCATGTGCACTGGAGCTGGCTGAAAGAAAGCTGGGGAAGCTGCGGATTCATACAGGTAAAAGCAGAAGAAAAAGAATTAAATCTAGCCCACTCTGGGCCTAGACAGGACCCTTTTGATTGCAAATAAAATCCTTAGTGGGTGCTAAGGCTATGCTTTCATTCTGTAAAGTTGCTAAGGCGCTTCTCGTGCACAACTGTCCCATCTCCCTTTTCTCTGTATGACATCACTGTAATAAAATGGGACAAAGTTAGTTGTCATGTAGTATTAGTAACAATAGTAGATACATGCTATGTGAAAAAACTCCAGCTTCGTCCTTTAACCATAGCCAGAGTATGACAGCACAAGGCATTGACACTCTGGCAATAAAATAATTGCAATATCTAACTACAGAAAAATAGGAACAAAAAAGAATATAGATCAGAATTCAGACATGTGCCTAGCATTTTGGATGTCAACCTGGTGTTAAGGAACAGATGTTCCACAAATCCTGACACAGTCCTTCTGAAAATGAAGCACATTTCAATTCCAAAAGCACATCAAAATTTGCATAAACCATAAAAACAAATCTGACAGATGGAGAGAAAAAATGGTTCAAAACCAGATCAGGCAAGAGTGAAAAGAGAAAGGCCAGGAATCAGCCCTTCAAAGCCTACGGAGTGACAACCATCCCAGCCGTTCTGATCTGCACATGTAGGAGGTGGATAACAGAAATATTGTACTGAACTGGACTGGAACGCAACCAAACCATGCACCTGAAGCAGGAAGAGTACCAAATGAGAATGGAAAACGCATCACTTAGGATGTGTTTTAAAAATGTTTTTCAGCAAAATAATTTAAAATGTTTGAGACAAGAAATTAATTTTTCTCATCAAATGCTGTAGATTTAGCATTTTTGCAGGTATCTCAGGAGCACTTCAAGGAGTCAAGCTATCAGCTGGGCCTCCTTCTCATTTAGATGTACACACCATTTGCAATCAACAGATTTGGGACAGTTAAGCATTAAATATAATTTCCTTACGCTGCAAACAGCGAGCATGGTGCAACAGGAGAGCAGATATCAATTTGAAGTGGAAAAAATGTCAGTGGCTAAATGTCAGCTGTACAATCATGATGAAAAATTTCCCAGTGCCCTTTCAGCAGCAGAACCATCACTGACTCTAAATAACTCATTTTACTGTAGACTGCTAATAACCACCTCTCTATTTTAAGTACCTTGCAACCCAGTGACCTTGTCATTCTCTCAATCATCAGGATCTCTCCTCAAAAGCAGTGTGTGATTGGCCTCAAGGACCGAGCCACAACATTACCCTCACCCAAACACGCTCAGGAACAAGGTGGCCTCATTTAATGCTCCTTCACATCGTGCCAGTGCATTTGTTCATAAAGAACATCGATATGAACAAAGAATATGAGATTATGGCTGAGGGGAGGCAGACTCTCTTTCTTGAGAGTGCTTTCTGCAAATTCTAACTCTCACTAGCCTTTAGGTTACATTTTAGGAATTAAAGCTGTCCCCCTGACAATAAAATCCTGTGTTCCAGTTCCCCTGGACAGTTTTTAATGGGTCTTCCACCTCAGAGGAACCTGCAGAAGCATTCTGAAACAATAAAAAACCGGCACATGCAAAATTCTCAGTACTATTTGTCACAGTAGAGCCCAATTCTCACCAGCAATCAACGTCAGCTTGCCAGGGTCCCATCCTGGCTATCTACACTACTTTTAAGCTTTTGAAAATTTCCCATATTGTGCCAAGAACACAATGCCACAGAGAGCATATCCAGTTTCCATCCTCCTTCAAGTACAATGATGGGAGCAACAACATCCCAAGTGAACAACTGTTTTCACAGCTCTGAATTTGCATCAGCCTCTGCACATCTTTGTGAAGACGTGGCAGTAATGGGTCTACGGCAGTCTGCACAAATTGGATGAGAGTATGCTTTTATCTTTTTATCTCAAAGTATGAAACATTCTT
Organism: Drymodes brunneopygia; assembly: GCA_013400955.1. Taxonomy (NCBI): domain Eukaryota; kingdom Metazoa; phylum Chordata; class Aves; order Passeriformes; family Petroicidae; genus Drymodes; species Drymodes brunneopygia. The sequence goes on along the minus strand of VZTZ01037631.1, from coordinate 296,827 downwards.
AATCATGTTAGGAACAAAAATTCAATTTATTTAGGTCATTAACTTCTCTGCAAAAGGAGGAAAGAGGAGGGTCAGTGACAGATATACTCTCATATATATATATATATATATATGTAAAGAATCACTCTAGCTGGACTTGAGCTCTTATCTCACTGATTCTTGTAGTTTTGCAGTCATTTTGCAGCAAATGTTCACAGAAATTTGACATCTTTTTCAGTCACTAACCATCAGGGAACAACTGCATCCTGCATACATAACTATTTATTGTCTTCAAAAACAAGATTGATACATCTGTGCATATCAAGACAGTATAACCAAATGACAAGTACAAGACAGCAGGGCATGATTCAAGGTTGGGTCAGCTTTTCTTTTACTTTTTAAAATCTATTGAAAAAAAACTTTATCGCAAGAACACTAGTCTCAAATGCCACACCATAGATTAAGTTAGTTGTAGCTCTGTAATCTTCGCTGTAGAAAAAAAAAAGAGGACTATGTAATCACTTAGTCACAAATTGACATTTGCATTGCAAAATTACAGAGTCATTTGATCATTACAAATTCCCAATGGTGTCTTTTGAATAGGATTTCTTTGGTATAGGACAGGAAACTCAGCTGTTGATTAATCCTTTAGTTTAAAATTCAGCTAATCTTTGATGGTAAGAGTTCACCCTGCACAACTGGCCTAAACACTAATCCTAACATTCTTCATTGGCAGCCATTTCACAGAGAATTTCCACAGTACTAGCTAAATGTTAAATTACTACACCATTTGCTTTATTTTACAGGACGGATTTAACCTTTGCAAATATTTGTCTCATAAGGTGTGTAGAACTGCCTGTAGCAGGCCTACACAACTGTTTCCTTCAGCCAATGAAAGATGCTATAAGAGGATTTTTATTAGTTTCCAGGCACCTTGTTTGTAGTAAGTGCAGACTGACTTATTCTTTATTCCCCGTTAATTACCTAGTAATCTTTAGGAAGTGTAATACATGATGCACAGTAAAATATGGGCAATACCAAAGGCTTTGGCATTAGATGTGTCCATATTACTGGGATAGTCTTGTTCCTGCAAGTTCAGACAACTGAACACAGTAAAAAAAAAAGCAACTTTAACACTACAAACCACTGGGAGATTATGGCTTTGGTCAGCTGCTTGTACATCAGAACTTCTAATTTAATTCTAGGTCATGTTTCTGTGTAGAATCTATGCACTGGAACCTTTTTAAACTGATGTACATTGAAACAAGCAACAAACCCTGCATTTAGCCTGATCTCAGTGTTACTGATGGGATTCTGTCACACCAAGATTCAACCCTGCAAGAAATTCTTCACAGCAAGATCTATTTAACAGCTCCATTAGTGATTCATTAATATCTTTGTTGAAAACAGAGTCAAAGTTTCTCTTCACACAGGCTTCATTTTCCAGTTGAAAACTGCTCATTAAATCCTGTATCCACTTGAGTTCCCCAGAAAGTTCCTGTCTGAGGGATTCATAGTGGCTCTGCAGCTCCACATATTTCCCAGACACGCCTGCGAGGCTGGCACTGACAGCCCTGATTTCATCGTGCAGATGCCTTTTCAGGGACTCCATTTTACGGTACTCGTACTTCAGCTGGGACAGCTTGTGCCTCACACTCTCACTCTCTTCTTTATACCAAGCTTCTTTCTCATTGTAAATGGAGAGCAGAGCATCCATGTCCTCCTCCAAGGAATCATGGGACACAGTCAAGGCGCTGAAGCCCCACTCCATGTGGGAAATGTCCTCCACAACACGGGCAAAGCGCTCAAAGTTAATGTAGGTGTTGTTGGGGGGCATGCTCAAGTGGCACTTTATGGTGTACTCCCTCAGGTGTTTTGTCTTCAGCTGCGTGTTCTCAACGTTCTTATTTTCCTGGACTTTGGTTTCATCTCTCAGCTGGAGAGTTGTCAGACAGAGGAACCAATATTACTGAACATTTTCAAGACTGCAGCAATTCAAAAGTTCTACACAAAGGATGCAGCCTGGGCTTCCATAATGCCAGGAGATTCTTTGCTCACAAAGATCTTCCTTCATGCATTTAATTAAAAGAAACAAACACCAAACACACAAGCCCAGAACTGAATGTGACAAGTGATGTGCATTCATTCCAATGTAGTAAGTGCAAACAACATGGCTGCAACTTACTCTCATGCTTATTTTTAGCGATTAACAGTGTCAAAGCTATAAATATTTGTACATGGAAAACAAACAACCCTAAACCACTCCAATTAATGTTTTGTGCAATGCAAAGCAAAAACTGAATTTCAAAAATCCTCATTATTCATGCTGAGACTAGCTAAATGTATTTTCAGTAAGAGACTTATCCACATAAGCAAGCAATTTTTATGATGAAAAATACATACACACAAATGCAAGCAAGCCGGAACACAGGGTGCAGCAGTTCTCTCTTCGGAGAAAGTATATTTTCCATATTGTTTGCAGTCAACTCTCAATTCAAGAAAGCACTAAAGCCAACACACAGTATATGCCCGTGCAAACAGAGAAGAATGGAAAAATGCAAAGCCCAGTCCAATAACGGATACTGTAATGTGCAATAAACATCAGAGCTTTGTTACTCTCTTTTTGAAAGTTATGATAATAAAAGAAGTCATTTGCAGAAATCCAAAGGTTTAGTCAGACCCAACTGATTTCCTCCCAGTACATCTCTTTGAGTCACCCAGCATCACAAGGTACTTAGGGGGCAGTTTTCCATTTATCACACCAGTAAGAGTGAGAATATGATCTCTGCTTTGCTTATGGAAAAAACGAAGATCTGTTCCTTTATTCAGTCTTACCATTATCCATGGATGAGACAGAGCTTCCTGAATTGTAAGCCGCTTCCTAAAAAACAACACAAAAAACCCCAAAGGCTTGAATGAGAAATACTTGGTACACAAGTCCATTGACCCCACTTCTCCCAGGCTTCCTATGAAGCATTAATCAGGATAATTCCAGGACAAACCCTCAAATTTCAGGATTATGTTTCTCCCTGAGGGACACCGCTTGTGTGTAGTTTAATTACTGTTCTAACCTTCAGTAGGTAACTGTCCTTACTCCATACAACTTTAATTCTTATTTCATCAAAATCTACCTGTACTTTTGTGCACCCCTCCATAATAACCAATACAACATTTCTTTGTTTTGTTCATCTGACATGCTTCGGAAATACATTCTTGCTATACACCTTTGATAGGACTGTGTCTGAATCAACAGTATTATAATTATTCCGGAGATAATCAATAGCAATTATACCAAAGCTGTCCTTCGGAACATGGTATTACAGCACTGCAGGAGCTGTTGTTTCCTGAAAGCAACTTTTCTGAGAGGAATACTGAAACCTAATCAAAGTGGATCAAACTTCCTTCTGCAGTGTAGCAGTTTGGCAAACAACACTGAGGTTAAGAGCACTGCAAATCAAAGACAGAAACACAGCGTTGCACAGGCACCGTGTCTGAACATGGGACAAATATCAACGTCACTGACTTCTCCTTGGAGCTGCTAGACCTGGGCAAAACTCTCATCAGACTCCTACTCTACCCCACACGGAGGCCTGATGATTTGCAGAAATCGTGACTGAACAGCTCTTTCTCTCTCATGCCTATCTTCTTCCCTAATGAAGCCACTAGAATGGTCTGACTTTCCTCCAGGACAAAGAAGGTTACAGGGAAGGAGATGCTACCTCTGTGTGCACTTTATTAAATGCAAGGAAAACTAAAAAAAAAAGGCTGTGGTTCCTGTAACCTGGGAACAAAGATCTGCATAGCTGTCACACAAAGCCTAGGTGACTGCCAGACACAGAGGCTTAGAACAACTCCATATCAGCACATGTAGTGATTTTTCTGGCATGGCACCACTGGGAGCGTATTCTGGGATGGTATCACCTCCTTGGAAGGAGTTCATAAGGGACTGAAATAATGGAGTGGTTGTTACCCTGAACTCAAGATTGTACACACCATTTTCAGCCCTTCAGCTACACCCTATTGTGCCAGCTTGGCTCAGGTGAGAATTCAGCCCCGAACATGGCTTTTAGTTGAGGAGATTTAGTTCCTCTCCCCAGGTTTTCTGGATGCAGTGATTAATGACGGGCATAGCAGCACCCTCCTGTCTTGCTCTTGACTGGCAATACACACTGCAAGAAAAGCTTTTTCACTTGTCAAGCCACATTTCAGCAGATCAATTTTAGAGATAAATGGGTCTTTCTGAATATTTGCTTACCGTGTATCTTTCACCAGTAGTTTCTGAATGAAGTCTTTCGCCAGGTCACTAGTGTTGCTGAAAAATTCTTCATCAAAATCATAATTCACAGCTGTGATGTTGGCAAGTGTTTCTTGTTTAGTTTCTCCAAGGAAAGGTGATGCACCACTAAGCCTAGATAAGCCAGAAAGAAGAATCAGTTGGAAAATAAACAGCAGAAGCCCCCTAATGAAATTCCAGTGACCATGGAACATATTTTTAGGACATTTGTGGCTCTTGTGTTGAAGCAGCTCTGCCATGTAGGAAAAGACAGGGCCAGCTTTGGCTCACTACAGCTGTGGTTCTGAGCCAGGGTTGCATTGAAAGTCTCCAGTGCAGCAATGCATGCACACAGAGAGAAATGCACAGATTCTCCTCTCCTGAGAGTCTCATTTAAGGCATTGCTAATCAAACTAGGAGAAGTTGCAGCTGAGGAGAGTCTCTATCCCTGTGAACCCATTAAGACTACTAGGCTGAAGCTTCAAGCAGATAACGTAGTGTTTCTACAGATTTTCTTCAGGAAGGAAAATCTCTGCCCCTACTTCTTTTCTCTCTGCACAGTGGGTTCAACCAAGGGACCTTTCTCAGCTGGAAGCAAAATACAATGTATGATCAGAAGCCAGGCACATGGCCTTGCCCAGGAGCCAACTCCACTGGAGAGGCAGGGCCACGCTGCTCAGTGAAAGGAATCCATGAGCAAAAGGGCTTTGGCTGCAATAAAATCCAGCTGTTTCTGAACAACTCAAAATTTCATTCTGTTGGCACCCTGCTCCAATTGCAAGGATATAATGGAGACAGCATCATAATAAAATGCCATTTAGCAATCTTGACTTAAGAAAAAGCCTTCCTCCTGCTTTGCCTATCTCTCAGCTGCGACTGTCAATTTTCATCTTTGATGACTGCACCTCTGCTCGTGTCAGAACAGAGTCATCCCAGACTCCTCCTGCCCTGCCTTTCCTCCAGGCTCCTCCTCCCCCAACACAAAGGGATGCTGACTTGTAAAAGTCTGGTTTATGGGAAATGTTATTTATACCAAGGAAATTGATCTCACCCCTTTTTTATAATCTTCTGGGCTATTATTGTGCTTACCTATTATGTCCAGCTTTGATAACACAGTTTCAGGATGCAGCAGGCTCAAAACAGGACTGCAGCAAACTCCAGGGATCTAAACTGAGGTTTTGAATACTAAACCCTTTGCTTACATGATCCCACTCTCAACAGACTTTTTACCTTGTCTGTATTGCCACCACCAGGTTGACTGGGAATGCTGGGGGGTAAACAGGAAGTTAGATGGGATCACCCAAGCCTTTCAGCCCAATCCCCAGCTACCATGTGTGGTGGTTTTATCCACAGACTAAACATTCAGGCACATAAACTGCTTCCTACCCCCTCTACAATCATACAACACCACCAAAGCATTTGACACAGCAAGACAGCATGAGTGAGGTCCTCCAGTTGTCTTTGATGCAGTAAATTTCATCCCATAAACCACAGTTACTTCCTCTTAAGCCTTGGTTCCATTTCTACTGGCTACAAGCAGACACCTCTCTACAGACTATGAGCTTTGCTCCAAAACTGAAGCTTGGAAACCTGCCCTAGGGCCTTGGTTTCTTTTCCCTTTCCCCAAATTATGCCATGAAGCAGCTGTAATTCCACCTTCTGGCCCTTTGTTGGAAGCCAAAATCAACAGTGCTCTATTCTCTGATTTTTTTTCTTTTTTTTTTTTCTCTTTGGGACTCAGTTTTGAAATCTGTGAAATGGGAGGACTCTCAAATCCAATATCCAATGCAAATAGCTTTTGTCATATGCTGACTCAGTGCTTGTAAACATGTACCAGCAGACCTCAGTAATAAAGGCTTTGCCCTTACAACCCACTGAATCACTCCAGTTACTGAATTGAGGACTTGGACGCATTTTGATCTCTACACCTGATGATGGCATCCATTTGATTGCTGCAACGTTTACTAAAATAGGTGATATTATAGATACACCCCACTTATTCAGAATACTTCTGAGCAAAAGGTTTTAAAACTAAGAGGCAATACAAGTTGAAGGCATGCAAATTTCTAGTCCACAGCCTATCATGCATAAAAAGTGTGTTCTTTTTTTCTGATAATTTGTAGGGAAACATTTTTGTACCTTCATAACCATGGCAATCATTAGTAGCCAAGCAGGTAAAACAGATCTCCTGTGCTGGATGCAGTACAGGAACTACTCCCTTACTCTGCCCCAGCACAGACCCCTCAGTGCAACAGGCAGACCTGAAGAGGAGCAGGCTCTGTGCATCACTAATCACATGCTAAGTATTCCCACCTGCTTAACCTCAACCCCTAAGTTTTCCTCTCCTCAGACAGGAACACCCATTTTACAAATTTACAAAGTTTAATGTCCTGGCAAGTACAGGTGTGTCAGTGAAGACCAGAGTGCTGATAAAAAACAAGGGTCTGGACAGTATTTTAAATCCCTTTACCTGAGCTTGGGCTCAACCAATATCCCAAACGCTTATTTGCTCTGCAGAAAAGAAGGGAATTTGTTGCACTGAATCTGATTCCTCAGACCCTACCTCTCTTTTACAGCTTTTGGGGTCCAACCCTTGTGCATAGGCCAAGATTTATTTTCCACACTGAAAAGACAACCCTTCCCCTTCAAGCCTTGTACCTGTCCTGACCCCTGAGCTGTGTAGTGCAAATCCATCTAATACAAGAGTTCACCTTCTTCAAGTCTGGCAGCAAGTTATTCCTCTAAGTATCACATGGAACAGCTGAGGGTGAGACATTCCCAGGAAGCAGTATCCACTCCCTGCTCCCAGGAGTCACAGCAGCCTGATTTCAATGGAAGCAGTTAGGATCCAGGATCACTGACTACTACTGCAATTGTCATGTCAAGTGAGAGGAAAAGCAAGGAGTGCTGTTCCTCTGTTGCATGCATCCATTGTCACACAAGCAGTTTCCCAAACTGACAACCTCCATCTTAAAACTCTCAACTGCTTGTCCCCAGATGCCCACAGAAACTCTTTTCTTTGCGAGCCTGAGCATATCATAATTCCCTCCTTTTATTTATTCATCACCAGTTGACACAGTTTTCTTCTACAGAGAATCTCTATCTAAAAAGTATTCTGTGATCTATTTTCCCTTTATGCTTCCTGACTATAATGATGTCCCCAATCAAGCTTTGCTTTACTAGCTTTAACAAACCCTTTTTTTTTCTCCTCTAAGTTGAATTCTCAGTTCCGAGGGTCAAGTTCTCTGCTCCTCTTTCAGTTTAAATTCACCTTTTTGAAATGGGTGACCTTATTTATGCATAATAATCTAGACTGCTGCCTTTACAAGCAAATAAAAACTTCCCTGTTTCCACCTGAAATAACCTAACTTATAAATGGGATTTCCACTTCCTGTTTCCATGCTCTCACACTGGTAGCTCACAGTCATTCCAGGAGCAATTAATTCTCTTGGCTTTTCCATCCTCGGCCACTCGGAACTGATGAGATTCCAGAAGAAGCAGAAATGCCCAGTGATGCCAGGGACATCTGTTTTTCTGCTGCTCAGAATGACCCTCATCTTTTACTCCTTATTTTAAATTGCAAAGGCTGCAGAATAACCCCTGTCCTTCAGACAAACTCCTGCCCACTCCCCGTGTGCAGGTCCCTCAATGACTGAAGGAAGAACTGCTCTGTGCTAGTGCAACAGAGCTTTAGGAGCATTTCTACAGGAGTGAATTTGTTGCACTCACAGAATGTAGGTGATGACTCCTATGCTCCTAAAAAACAAAAGACATTAATTGCAGGGGTTCTACATGACCAGGGTTTTTCTCAATGTGCAGAAAAGTCAATAGTAGCTGCAATAGAGGCAGGAGAGCCATTGTGGCTTAGATAATTGCTAACATCTCTTACAGAAGCGGGTTTCAGGGAAGAAAATAATTTTACGTGTAACATCAAGTAATGTGGATATTTGAAATCTCTGTGTATTTCTGCTCAGTGGGTACTTACTCCAGTACCCATCTGAAACACAAAGGAGCAGAAGCGGGATGTTTGATTTGGGGTGACCTCTTTTGCCTGCCTTCCCAGCAGACCACATTAGTACACAGGTCTCCTCTGTATCAAGTGCTCTGATAAATAAAGCTGTCACAAGCTCTGCAGAAACATGTTTCCTTCTCAGAGTGCTCCTCTGTGTGGACAGTGGACACTTAACTCTGTAACTGCCATCACTCCAGCTTTTCAATGCAATTTTTCAGAAATTAAATGCTTATCTTTTAATTAAAATGTATGTATAAAAATGGAATGACAGAACAAAGACTCATTAACTGTATTTAAGTTTTTTTGTTTTGTTTTTTTAATTTGTTGCAGGGCAATGGATTCTATTAAGAGCGAAACAGGAAAAAGTAATTGTAGAGTAACCTGGAAAAAAAAGTACAAACACATTATAGAACTTACCACATGTCTGCAGCTAGTCCAAGTGGTTCGTAGTTTACGATTTCTGGAGCTGTAAGAAACATTTAATCAAACAGCAGCAACTGAAGTAACAGATTTTTACTAGGCTGGAGTTGCAGGCCAAGAATTACCAAGAGGGAGAAAGGGGGTAGAGGGAGAAGTTAGTTACAGAATACATTGTTTATAACTTTACAGCCCAAACAGGAGTTCAAGGTCACAGCTGTTCAGAAGAGAGGATGTATAGTAACTTGGAGCATAATGCAACTCAAGAATAAGGGTAAAGCAGACATTATACAGTAATTATACTGCAAATTACAACAAATAACAAATTATTTCACCTCCCAAGAATGCTGCTGCTCCTAAGCATGAGCTTTTGTTTTTTAACTGGTGCCGTTACAGCAAGTTTGTAAAGGCCAGTCAGAAAGAGCCCTTGAGCAAGAGATTGAAATTACTTGCCAGACTACATTGCTATCCATGTCAAACTCTATTATCTTTATAAGAAACATTTCCTCATTGGAAAACATATAAGACTGCATGCAAGAGAAAAGAGCAAGGGTGAAATAAGTTGAAAAAATTATCTGTGACAGCTGTATTTAACTGGAAAAATAATTACAATTCTCTATTCACCCCCTAAACAAACCTTAAAATAGAAACTAGTAGAAAGGAGTAGGATTAACCTAAAACCCAAGCGAGACAGAGCAGAATTATGACCAATGAGGAACAAAAAGAGAACCACATGGAAAAATGTAAGGGGAGATGAGGGTACTCAGCAGATGTACAATGTGAGATACTTTTATTTAGAAAGCAATGACAGATACCCATGTAATCGTGTACTCATGTGACCTTGATAGAAATAAGATTCAAACTACTTCTATCCCTCAATTTTTAACTTTGACAAGATGTCTCAGCTTCCTCTGGAATTTGCAATGTAAGACAAAGGAACATGTCACTCACCTACGAATTCCGGAGTTCCAAATATGTTTTTAAATTCAACTCCATCTTCTATTTTGTGAGCCAGGCCAAAGTCAATGAGTTTGATATGTGGAATAGGGATATTCTTGTCTAGAAGCATAATGTTTTCAGGCTAAAAATAACAAAAGATAGATCTATGTTATTAAAATATTAATATCTTGGAAAGTAACAGAGTTTTCAAGTGCTTTCTTTTTTCTTTGCATATACATCACAGTTCTTTTGATAGAGGCAGCAGGCAGCTGAAGCAGTTCAGGTGTTTGGTGCAGACAAAATGCCACTGCCTGACCCTGAGTGACAGCTGCACAGCTCAGTATTTTCACTGACAATAATTTTACCGATCTGTTGGAATTTACACTTCACAATATCTGCCCAGCTGACTCTGTACTGTATTGTAAGCCAATGGAAGATGTTTTGTTAAATGCTGGACCTATTCAGGGAAGGAAAAACTATCTTCTCGGTGACACTAAATTCACAGCTGCAACAAGGCCAGGAAAGATCCACGATTTACCAGCTGAACAGTCCAGAAAATGCAAAGAGTTGGGACCAGAGGTCCTAGATCATATATGATAGCAAACTATTAAAAGAACATGTGGCATTCCTCACAGAATTGTAAGAAAAAGCTGAAGTTTGAACCGTGAAATCAAAACTAACATGTTTAACCACAGACTTTACTTTTTTACCAGATGTAATGTATTTCATAAAATTCTTCCTTCAAATAAATTTTTCAGCCTTAGCTGCTCCCTACTATGGCTCAAATTCACAGGTTTCAGAGTAAACTATGGGTTCAATTTATCTCCCATGATGAGCTTCAATGCATGAATCTGTCATAACTTAGTCATAAGTTCAAGGGCAGCAGTGAGGGAGTCTGACTCCCTTTCCTTTTCTGCCAGGCCTTTCCGCAGCAGATCCTAATGTGGAAGTTGCTCCTGCTAACACATACTCTCAGTCAGAGCTGCACTAGGAAACAGAACATATTAATAATTTATTCTCACAGTCATTGGACCAAGCATGTTTTAGCCTCAGGGTGACAAGTCTGGTTTTATTCCATGGATCTAGGGCATATATATTCACCACAGACACATAATATAAGCTTCTTTAGAGCAGATAAAACAGTTTGAAATGGCAAAAAGTCACTGTCATCACCTCTTGGAGGACTGTTTTATTCCTTAGGGGGTATAAACCATTGTGGCTCCAACTGCAGCCAATGCAGCCCTGTCAAGTGATGAGATAATGATGAACCATCCTCTATCTAATCAGATCACTGCTTAAAAATACGTCTACTTTAACACTTGCTGAACTCCATGCCCAGTCCTTTAAAACCCAGGAGAGTTATTAAGTGAATATATATTAGGTCCTTTGATAGTCACTATCAGGTAAATTATTCTTTACTTATGCTTTCCGACTTCTATCTTGCAATTCTTGCAACATCTTCATTGACCACCTGGCATTATTGGTATTAAATATCAAAATTAGCAGCTAGAGATTAGCCAAAGCCTAAATCAGCATCTTTACCTTTAGATCAAAGTGAGCAATTTTCTTAGAGTGAAGGTAATTCACACCGTCCAAAATCTGCTTGATGAACCTGGTTGCTTCCTCTTCACTCAAAGACTCCTTCTGTGCCAGAAAGTCAAAAAGTTCTCCTCCAGAAACCCTGCAGAACACACCAAAAAATATCCCGTTATCTCCTGCACTGTAATCCATAAAGTAAGTGCAAGCACAGAAAATTAAAGCAGCAAAGAACCTTAACACGGTTAGAAAAAGGCTACTCCTGCAGACAATCATGAGCTTTGTGTTCTGGTCCCAAGTGTGCCCAAGCTTCCTTTTGGCTTCAGCTCTCTTCTCTGTAAATTAAGGACTGGCTTTTCCATTGTGGCTGCAAGGACCAGAAAGGACCAGAACGAATTACATTGTTTGCTGAATCCCCAGACATGCACCTATTTCAAAAGGTCGACTTAATCACTTCAATTGCTATTTTGCAACATTTTCATTTTGTGTGAACAAGTTGTAGAAGTAAACGGCTGAAGAATTACTTTTCTGAGTGGTTGCCATCAGAACCCGAGGTAGTAAAATGTGCCAACAGAATCTCTTTTCTTTCCAGAACAGCCATTACCCTGTTCTACTACAGATTCTTGCCTGACATAACTAACAGGAAATCCATTCCACCTTTATTAGTATATAAGGCTTATTTTCATTTCTGTGCCTTCTACTGAGAGTTCCAGTGCTATTTTTCTGTTTATCTGAAACAAGATGACCTAATTGAATATTGATTCATTGATTGATAAATATTGAATTAGGCATTGTTTGCAGCTGTTATTCATAATTATGTTTACATTTATTGTTGCCAGTTCACACTGTCATTAATATTATTGTTTTATTCTCATTCAGATTCACTGTTGGGGATAACCACAAAACAGTTGTTACCCTTAGGTGCTGGTGCACCACCACCTGCACTCAGAGTGCAAGCAAAGAACCTGAGAGACCCTACAGTCATTTTGGAAAACAAGCTCTTGGCCCTGCTGCCCGATGAACTGCCTGGCAAAACATTGGCAATTCCAAATGCTTTGAGCTCCTCAGGTGCTGTGAGATACAGACAAGTCAGATTACACTGGGTGCTCCAAAGGTCTTTGGGGAATCACTGTGACCCCAGGCTCCTACACAACACTGGTGGTGACAACATGGTGATTCCCTGCTCTGCCCGTTTCAGAGGAAGCTGCTGTCAACAGCTACAAAACCTGCAAGGACAAGCCTGCAGCAAGCAAGAACAGCATCTCAAAAGCCACAAAGACATTGGGTTTGTGTCTTAGCTTCCCCTGCTGTTCCTGTGGTTGACAATGTGCCTTGTTGTTCCAGAGACTTACATTGGGTATAACGACTTGCCCATTGATTACCAAATATTTTTTTCACACTTCTCACAGAGTTGGAAACTTTTCTAAGCAATGTGAGGCAGCACTCTTCACCTGGGCAGAAGTCATTTGATGCTTTAACTGGAACAACTAAATGGCTGGCAAACAAAAATAAACTTCTGTGACCCGGAAATATGTTGCAACTGCTGTCTTTGGCTGCTACCTTCTCCTTCCTATTCATCTCAGTTATACAACCACAGAGACTATTACTTGATCTCTTGATTTTCTTTCCCAGGTGACACCTACCAAGGGTCTCAGTGCTACTATCAGCCTTTCTGGACAGGTTTTGCTGTACCCTGTACAACACTGTCTCCTTCCTGTATCGTAGAAGGTTTAGAGACCTTGGTTCAGTAGTGCAACAATTCCTACAGCCTATTGTGACAAACCAGTACAGAAATCTGTAAGAAAAGCCTGGTAGTCTCTTGGTGAAATCTGTGTACAGTGAGCAGGCGAGTCCCATCTATTTAACGATTTCTATTCAGAGTGCACTTAAGCAATCACCTCTGGCAGACACTCCATCTGCCCATTAGGAAGTCAGCTGGACTGGGGCATGTTCTTGTACTTTTCTGGAATGTAACCATGTAGGCACACTACTCTCTCTTCCTCTTTCACCCTGTAAAATCTCCTTGGTGATTGTTTCTTAAACTGGACTCTTTAATCTCTCTGGGGCCAGACGACAGCCCAAGCAGCCCAGCCCTGGTCCTGCAGAAGCAGGTTCCACTTCAGGAGAGCCATTCTGCTCTGCTCAGGGTGTTCCAGGATACCTTCCTGCCTGGAAGAGACTGGAACTCCCTTCAGAGAAACCTCCTTTGCTCCACAAAGCAGTGTCAGAAAATAGTTCAGCTGGCCAGACTGGAGCTACTTAATTCTCATTCTCTCTTGCTGCCTCTGAGAAGAGCAGGCACTTAACCCAGCTGGGTCAGCTGCTCAGGGCATGCCAGGGAGTTTGCCCCAATGGCAACCTCACCAACATTCTGGGCAACCAGCTATGTCCAAGGCATGAGTGAAGAAACTGCAGTCTGCAAGAAAGAGGATCACAGGACATTTACTTGAGAGCTCCTTGAGGTATTTTCCCACTCCTTTCTTGTTCACACTAACCTTGAATGAGGCTAGGGAGAGGCTTTCCAAGCTACAGAACACAACATGAAATACAACATAAAAATACAGGAAACCAAAAAAGATTCAGAGAGCTTGAAGTCTCTTTGTTACTTTATCAACAAAAGACTCCCTTCTACGTTAACCACATGAGCATTTCATTTTCTGAAGATCAGAGATGGGCATACATAAAAACAGTATATTAATCTCCAGTCTCCTGAGGTATAGCCTAACACATTAACCTAAGCTGTAGAGATCTTAAAAGAGTAATCTAAAGCAAAATTCAGTGGAAGAGATGTGATGATTTCTCATTAACAAAGACTCAGGCTTTAAAACCAGTCTTCAGTAAACTGTACCTAGAGAGTGGTAAGCAGTTTATTGCAAGATCATTCTTATCCAAGTTACATACCTGAATCCAGAGAAACCCCCAAGCAGAAGAGATTTAGCAATCCCAAAAGCCAGCCATTATGAAATCCCAGAAAAAAACCATACTTCAGCACTAATTCCTTTGCAGTAAAACACTCATAACTGCATCAAGTTACCTTTGAACATCCAGGGAGGTTTGTTTTCTAAATCATCACCTGCAAATGCTCGTTTCTCAACTGTTACAGGATTCCTTCCTCAGGTTCCATCTCTTTCCCTTTTACCATGGCAAGGTAATACCATGGCAAGGAAGCAAGCAAATGATAACTTTACTTTTCCTTTGAAGTGCAATAAAAGACAAACAACAACTCTACGTTACTTCTTGGACAGAGCTGTTTTGTGCACACAACCCTGACACTTACCTGTACAGGAGACACTGGTGTATCAATCCAACCTTGCCTCCAGGCTGCTGCTGCTTGGGCAGAGCAGGCTCCAGGCAGGGCCCTGGACACAGGGAACAACACCAGAGAAAGCTGCAGGGAGCAAGTCCCTGGACAATGTGCAGAAAAAAGGAGACACCGTGTACCTGCCAAGCTGCACTTCACAGAAGTGCACCTGGCACTGCTCTCCAACAGCAGAACCAGCACCTGCAGAACTGATCCCTCTGAAAGGGGGAGATAGTTTTGCCAGCACTGTGAGTGTGGGAGAGGGTCAACATTTCAGACAAATCCTCTTTTAAACACCAGGGCAGCTTCTTCAATTACCCAGCAATACCGGGGCATTCTTTTGAAGCTGAAGTCCACTGCAGATTACCATAAGACTGGTTGTCCAGGTGCTGTAACACTTACTTTGATAAACAGCAGGGAATAGAAGACTCTGAGAGCAGGGTGTCAGAGGGGAAGAGATTATCTATTTACACAATTTAATTATCTTTATTAGCAATTACCATCATCCTCAATTTGTATACAGTAGTTGAATGCAGAGGCCTTCATCAGGTCAAAACTCTACTGTATGCAGACTTTTACAAACTGCAATATGTTACAGCCTGACAAAAGGACACACAAAATGCGTCAGGCCACATGAGGACACGAAAAAGCAGAAGGCAATGAAATGGGAGGTTGCTTTAGCTCAAAGTAGTCATCAGTGAGAAAGAGCAAGCTCCTTCTCTGTCCTCCAGAGCTTGACTACAGAGACCAACATTTGGCCAAAGATAGATACTTCAAAGTTAACAGATGCTCATCATCACTCATATGCCACCTTCCAGCAGTCACACTGATCTCCAGGAATGCTCCTTGGCCTAAATGCTGGCTCCCTTAGAAAGCTCCCTCAGGCTTTTCACTGCCTGGATTCCATACACAAGGTTCAGGCTGATGTCGTAGGGAATACTTGGTCTACCCAACTTCAACCATGGTGACTGTATTTCCTGCTCCGTGCACACTGAAAAATTGCATTATTTTGCATGTAGGGGTGAGGAGGCTCACCTGCCAGCAGGACCTAAATGGCAGCGGTTTACCCCCTTCATATAGTGGCACAAGAGTAAACAGCTTTTCTTCATTCCCATCCTGCTGCTATTCCTCAAGAGTCAATGCCCCGTTTCTCCCCTAGCTGATCTAAATGAGGAAAATATGGGAGTAGTGAGAATGGCTGCAAATTTTAGAAAAGGCTTGATGGCCTTCCATGTATTGAAAGAGATGAAAGCAGGAAGAAAAAATGAAATGAGCATTCAAGGGCCATTTGTACTTCCTCCAAGGTTCCTATCAGGGCAGCCCTAAGCAGACATGAGGTAATCCGTCTGTTAGCAAACTGTTTTCAAGTTGACAAGACTCCCTGGCTCAGTATCAAATGACCTTAGCTGATGTTCAGGTGCACCTGTATCGCCAGGGCACATGGATGAATTGGGGGTCCTGTTTACCAGAACCCTCCCTCAATGCCACTGCCAAGATTTGTGAAGACTGAGAATGCAACAGCTCCATTTCTCAGTGCCCCTGTGCTCCGGCAGCCTCTGCAGTGCTCTTTGGTTCCTGTTCAGCTCAGCCATCCCCAGAGGGAAGTGCCTTACTCACAGCTCCAGGATGAGCACCACGTCTGTCTTGTTCTCGTAGATGTCATGCAGCTTGACAATGTTGGCGTGCAGGACCTGCTGCAGGATGCTGACCTCACGCTCGATCTCCTCGCGGCTCACCCCACGCCGGCTGGCCCGGCTCTGCCGCTTCTTGATGAACTTGGCAGCATATTCCACCCCTGTGCTTCTCTCCCGACACTTCTTCACTATAGCAAACTGCCCACTGTGAGGACAAGGACATAACAACAATGCTCTTAAGGCTTTTGTATAATCACAGCTTCCCAAATAAGTCAGTCCTACACAAAGCCCGATGCTGCAAGCCCTGAGCAGCACTGCTGAGCACTCCTAAGCTTGTTCTTGGTACAAGGGAGATGACTGCCAGGACTCTGCAGTCAAAGGCAGTAGAGCATAACAATGTAACCTCCTACTGTGTCCGAAATTTAGCAAAACCAAACAATGACTGACAAAAGGAGTTAAAACCTCTAAAAACAGTTCATGTTTAAATGAATGAGATCTGTCTCAAAAGATTCAAGTTACCACTACTTCACTCAGTAATGCTTAAGACATTCTAGTCTGCAACACACCACTGGGTGTTCTGGAAGGACACACACATACACTCTGAAATATTTGTCTTAAGAATAGTCCCTAGAGAAGAACTCAAAGGAATGATAACTCTTTGGAATTGCAAAACTGGCCTCCAGTAACCAATTTTCAAATAAAAAACATTTGTTTATTCACATTTATGAATTCACTTGATAATTTGGCTGTAAATATAACTAGAGTTAGTGCAGGTTTCTCACTGCACCTCAGGGACAAAGAATTTCCCACTGTACAAAATAGTACAGTGGCTGCATTAAGGTTAAAAGGCATGTACTTGCAATTTGCTAATAAAATTTTCCTCCCTGTGGCTCCTAATGCAGTCCAACTGCAAAATTCCCACCTTTTCTCCTAGGAATTGGCAGATCTCCAGTCCCAGAATACATATTTAGTATCAGATACTTCCTTATTCAGGACATGATATCCAGACTTGGAAGGAAAAGACTCATCTTACAGGTAACCATAACCTTCAGCTACTGTGATTTTATCAGACAGGATCTCTTTATAAGAATCACAAACAAACTCATTAAGTGCACCCCCCCCATGACTACACTTTATAAGCACTGAGCTCTTGTTGTTTTCAATGTTATTATATCATTCACTGGCTTGGTAAATAAGAAATGCAAGTGCAGTTGGTATTTAAATTATGCAGCATACACAGCAATTATATTCAGCACCTCATCAGATGCTGTACTTAGTGTTTCACCAATACAGACATCTGATTGGAGTCTGTCTTAAACACACAAAAGCAAGGAAATTAAAAATTAAGGCTGTCACTTGGTGCTCAACTGCTCTCAAAGGCTCACACCCTTTGGCAGAGGCAGCCTCTCATTTCAGAGTTCAAACAAATGCCAGGCAGCCTGACACACTTCTTTTAGGTTTTCATTTTCATACATATCCTAAACCCCTCTCAGGAGAGAGGCAGGAACAGATGGGACAAGTGTACTTATCCCTTTAGGAATAATCATTCACAAATGGAATAGAGACTGTGGCCATTTGTCACATGCTTTAATTGATTCCTATTTCTCCTGCTTTTATCATTACCTGGAAACCCTAGAGAAATCTCAGTACAAAATCCCCAAACTTGCCTTAAACATTCTGCTAAAAGAGTTTGTTTTGTAGTGCTGAGAGCTGCTTGTGTAAAACATCACAGGCTTCATGTTTTTCTTGTTTGTTTGACCGTATTTTGCAAGACATGCACCTTGCTGGGTTCAGACTTACTGAAGAAATATGGCATTAATGTTTTTGTGTTTGTTTCCTTGAATTCTCTCTAGGGACAAATTTTGTCACAGTTCAGGAGAAAGTAGTTTTTTATGAGTGCTGATTATGGGGATGAACACAGTCACTTTTGCATTTAGAAATTCCAGTGATACTGTGGATTTTGTACATTTCTGTTTATGCAAAAGCTTACAAAAGTAATAATGACACAGCATAATAATTCCTTTGACATAAACAATTGTCCCAGACTGTATTACAGCACCAATTCCCTTGTAATCCACTACTGCCCCCCTGCATGTGGGGCCACCAACACACTGTTGCTGCACATGTTGCACCCTTCATGCCATTTCCTATCTCCCTTAAAAACAGGCTATTGCATACAAGTCTTTACTGGGACAGTTTCAGACTGAGGAAAAGAGGCTGCAACCCACAGGGAAGGACACAAATGCACAAGTTCTTAGCCTGCAACATTTAAGATAGTTACAATGCAATTACCAATGAACAGCTTGTGGAGGCCCATTCAGCTGTGAAACAAGAGGATGCCTCACTGGTATTTTACCATCACAGTCAGACACTTTGGATTTCTTGTCAGCTACAGAGATTGTTAGGTCAGGACCAAGACAACAGTGGTTTTGTGCCTTCTCATGCATCTGCATTCAGACCATAAGAATCAAACTGTGTCAGCTTCCAAAACTTTTGACCTAAGCTAGGAAAAAAGCAGAAGAAAGCAAACTATGTCTCCCTGTCACCTAAGTTCTCAGCACTGAGAAATAAAGCCATTTAGATAATTTCACATGGGGCATTTGTACCTGATCTTAGACTTAAAATTAAATTTCACAGCTCAGATATCCAAATTTCAGCTAAAAGACCTTTAGAGAATTCATGGGTTTTAGCACAGCACTGAAATGAAGATGACTTGGATCATGAACAGAAGTATTTCCAGCACACACAAGATAAGCTCAGAGGCTGACACTCCTGGATGGAGCTCACCTAGACCTCGGTAAAGCCTTTGGCACTGTCCCCCACAGCATTCTCCTGGAGGAACTGGCTGTGCATGGCTTTCACATTGATCTTTGAAGTCTTTTCCAAATTTAATGATACTATGGTTCCTAATTTCTAAAATTACTTTTTCCAAGAAGTTACATTTGTTCCCTTCCAGAAATATTTTGGACAGCTATGCAACAGCCTTGTCACACACTGAGCATCCTCAATTGTGAAAACAGTTCATGAGTACGAACAACAGCAGCCGCATCCTGTGAGTTATAATTAGGTACAATATCAAATCTGTCCATCAGTAAGGATGGAATTTATGCCAGCAATGATGACAACCTATCATTTGCATTGCTACCATAATGTAGGAGGTTTGTCACTGAAGAAGAACACAGAGACAATGTTACTGAGTGGTTTTGGAGTCTATTTTCAGAAGCATGCTTTAGAAGAACACAAGCTCAGCTCATTTAATCATTATGCACTTCAGGAGAAGATGTGGAAAGGATGTGGGAAGAGGGAAGCTGGACAATCCGGAATAACAGGACAACTTCTTGCTCTTTGTCAAAGTTTCCTTTTAATACAGGTTCTGGAGAGTGATGCTCTGGGGCAGAATGTCACCAGAGAGCAAGAGCAGTGCAGCTGCCAGGCTGGAATGCCCCAGTGCCCAGCAGAGCTGCTGTTCCACAACTTTAGAATAAAGAGAGCCTTTAAGCAACTGCTTGCACAGGTATAGGTTTCTTCCAGTCTTCCTCCAATGTTCCTGAAACCCTGCATGACTCAGGAGTTCTTCTCAAAACACTGAACATATGTAAACAAAGTACTGAGATGACAGCACAGGTTACCTGACTCCAGCCAGGCTGGAGGCCTGAGGAGACTGAGATTCTGAGGCCTGAGTGGGGACAAGTCAGGAAGCTGATTCTGTCTGTCATTTGAGAAAAGCAAACCATTTCTTCCCCAAATACCAAACATATGTTCCCTTTCAGCATGTTCAGTCTAATTCTTTATGTTCTGTTCATATTCAACTTCATTTCATCCACTAAAGAATTCTAAAAAATTTGATGATGATGATGTAGTTGTTAAAACTTGAAATTCCCATAAAAGACATGATATATGTGAACACAATGACAGATACACTTTACACTGAAATATGTTTTCAACAAGTTCTTTGCAAAGTAAATGAACCTGGCAAAGGACAGTGCTCCGCCATTCTGCCAGTCAAGAGGTGACAACTCCCTATTTGAACCAGGACAATTTACTCAGGAACAGATTTGCAATGGATTTTAGGCAGCCTCACACTGACTTTAACAGTAATTAGGTTCCCACACACTTGATAAAAAATAACACCTTGGTCCTTCTGTAGCTAATTTCCCAAAGTCTGTAAAATAGAGTTAATGCTACAGGAAAATGAAATATTACATAGGGTAAGGATAAAAATTAATTTCATATCTCTAGACATCACTAGAAGTGCAATTATAATCATTCATATTTTATTCACAAGGTGTTCCTGCACAAGAACACATGACCTGAAAGGAAGCTAAAATAAAACCAAACAGCACCTAAACCAGTTTCTAACTGCATAAATCCACAGGCAGTACTGTGAATGCATGACAGTTTAAAAATACTAAAAATATATTATGAAATCATCGTGTGTACATGCATGAATTAATAGACATGAACATAACCACAAGAACAGTGTTTAGCCAACCTGAACATGGAGCTTCTCTACATTCGAGGCTAGTGTGTTTAGTTCAGCAGAGAGAGTAATTCATTCTCAGTTACATCCTTTGTTATTATGTCAACAGTTTTGTTCATCATGCCTTTTTGCCACTATTACATTTGGATTGGTTTGAACTGGTCATCTCAAGCTCAGAAAGTTTGCATCTTATTACTTTTCCATTTTTTTCACTCCTGTTTCTTTTTCTTGTAAAAAATACACTGATAATTTTATCCATTTATGGTTTTATTTTTTGCTAACTTTCAAAGTAAAGCCCTGGAGAATTCTTGCTGAATTTGAGGAAAACATTTTTCAGCTTTATTTTTTTTCAAGTGATTAGACCAATTGCTCAACCATAGTTTTATTAAGCTAAATACTCTCCTCCCTCTTTGCTTACACTTCACACATGACCTCTGCTGTTTGTAACTGCACTGCGTGCTCTTCCCAGCAGAGAGGACAGGAGTCTGCTTGGAACAACGCTGAGAATTCATTTTTATGCTTGCAGTTCATTTATGAAACACAGATCAACTAAAGGCCATGCAAGGTTCACAAAATAAATGCACATAAAATCACTCTGCTGGAGGGTTTTTGCAGGAAGTCTGTGGTCACAAGTATAAAGATATAAAAGCCTTCTGTAGATGACAATAATTTGCAGTACATTTTATTTTTTACAGACTTTTTGTTTTAGACTAAACCAGGATTTTGGTACAGCAGAAATTTTACCTAAGCAGTAAATAATTAGGAAGACAAATAGCACAGCATTTATAAAGAAATTAGAGTAGGACAGTTGAAACAGCAAATCAGCAATTCTATGGCAAGGTCATTGAAGGGAAAGTATCTCACTGCTCCCGAAAGGAATGTTTATGGAATAAAACTAAAATAAACCCCGAAACCTTCTTCTGTTAAATACTCTGACAGCACCTCTTGTAACTTCATAAAGAGTTTTAAAAATAAAACTGTCACAAATGTCACTGTATTTCTGTTTAAGTTTCAGATAAAATTGAGTTTTGGTTTATTTGTTTTTCTTTTCCCCCCAAACAAAATGCAAAGGAAGTGGTAACATCTGCTAAAGCAAATACACAGAACCTGAACTACCAGATGCCAGATTATAACAGCATGATTCAAAACTTTTTTAAATAGAGCATTTAACAGGAATTTTGCTCAACTACTAAAAAGTAGTAGAAAGAGAAAAAACAATTGGCTGCAACTTTTAAACATGCTGACATTTTCACTCACAACTCATGTTTTATTGATTGTGTCGTGCTCTAGGGCACAGTGACTTTGGGGGTAAGTTTCAATATTTCTGAAGGGAAGTGCTGAGCACCTTTGGACATATTCTGTCTCTGATAAAGTCCCTATCTGGCACCTTTCATCCACATCTCTCTAAACTCCACAAAGATAACCAACACACCCCAACCCAAAGGTGATCTCTGTGTCTAGTGCCAGACAAGAGTCAGAAGAGTAGAAGAATATGGACTCTAACAGAAGGATCTGGTTTACTGGAATAAGAAGAGAGCAGCTCATTTGAAATTCAAAGGAAGTTTGATAAATCTAATGTTTCTGAACAATGCTATGAATTATTACAAGCTATCCATAATCAGTAATCACTAGTGCAATTAATACCTTAAACACCTTGTAGGGTCCTCAGCCATGAGTCACAAGAAATTGTGCCACCTGCTGAATCATCACCTGCTGAAACATCTCCAGAAACTGTTCAATGTTTTTGGAAACTTCCCAACCCCGCATAGGCCATCAACGTGGCCCTTATCAGCTCCTGAGACTGGAGATGCAGAGTCAGCAGTGATAGAGCACGAGGCCAGCCGCTCTGGCAAGTTCCCAATAGCCTGGGCAAGCTTTCTGTGTAATCTGAAGCTCAGGAATAAAATGCACACAATGAAAAATCTTCCCTGCTTATCAGACTTAGCTTTTGGATTGAGTATCAGGGCTCAGAGTGGTAATGAGCAGAGTGCAGAGAGCCAGGGAAGGTCACAGCTGACTCATGCTCAGCAGGAATAGTTGATTTGATAAGCTGTTCCTCTCACCATGTGGAGCAGCAGCAGGGCAGAGGGAATGGGCATGAGGAAGGTTACACACTGCACCTGGGTGTTCAAAGGTCCAAATCCACCCAGATATGGACTGACAGTAATAGACCTAGGAGCACGTGAATTGTAAGAAGAGAGTAGTACTATGGTCAAAGAGTTAAATGACTTTTTTCATTTCCCATGTATCAAACACATGGAAATTATGCTGGCATTTTATTCAAGACTTTAGGAAATTATCCATAAGGCCAAAACTGCAAAGGGCTGCTGAAACTCCCATTTCACTGCTCGGCTCTTACAACAGGTCTTCACTCTGGTTCAAACTGCTGGTGTGGAATGTTAACAAGGATTAGTAGATGTCACCTGAGATAAATTAAGCTTGACCTCACACAAGTTCCTGTGAACTCTATTCTGCATCGGATGCTAACAATTTGTCCAGTGCTTTATCATTGTTAGAATTCAAGCTGCACTATGTTTATTTCATGTGCATTTTTACTCATAAGTAATATTTTTCATTTTAAAAGAATGGAATGAATATTATACAGCATATATTTTCTCAGCTGTTGCAATTTCCATCTGCTTTCTACTGCAATGCAAAATGGAAAAAATAGTTTTACAGAAATGGCAAAACGAAGATTGGGATCAATATTCAATGTCTTTTTCCTGGGATTAATTTCCTGCTTAATATTCAATGGTCAAATACATTACAGAATTTGAGCTTTGTGAGCACTACCACAGAGGTCATTAATCTCTAATTATACTCTCAAAGCCAGACATGGACTGAGGAGATACACTGAGATCATTTCCATCATCAAGGTGGATGCTGATGATAAGGAATGTGTGACTTTGTAACAAAGTAAGCCCAAGGCCAGTTCTTCTCTGTTACTGTAGGTAGAGCAACTTTGTTATTAGAAAAAAACCAAACAACAAAACCTTCCACTTTTTCTGCACTCTATATATTATTTTGGAAATAGTTAAAGTAGCATTGAAAATTAATAGGGAAACCTGCTAGAAGGACTAAAAAGAAAAAATTCAAGAACAATGACTGTATCAGACAGCTGATAACATGTGACCAAGTACCAGATGCCAAAACTGTTTCAGCAGAAGATTCACATACATGAAACATGACTTAAAAGATTTGTAACAAGAAACATTAACAGAAGTGCTGGATAGTCCTTAGGAATTGAATTTACATTTTGCATCAAACACATTTATTGTAGGATAAAATAATCCAAAGCTATTCTTCAAAATTTAAAGAACTAATTCAAAGTGCACACTACTCTAAGAACAGAGTTAAAGTTCATGTCTGAGAAAGCACAGTACTGAGCAATTTCTACAGTTAGAAAAAACCATTCCTGGTATGAAGATACTGCATGGTGTGAGTTAAGGGTAAATTTCCCACCTGCAATCACACCCCTCTGCTCAGCAGGGGGAGTCCAACTAGCTGGGTGCCATGACTTTTTTATCAAAGATTTCCAAGTTCCTGCCCTACAAAGAATACCTGGATTATCTCTGCTTTTTGTATTCACTACATAAGTAAATATTTAATAGTTACACTGTCAAAACAGTGACTTGTGCCAGGCTCCAAGGTCCCAGTACCACTGGTTAAAATGCTGCATTTGCTCTCCTTTAAAGCTTCACCCAGAAAACAGGGTTTCTCCTGTCTCAGAGAGCAGAGTAGATCCTCCACACACAAGCACAGAGGAAGCAGGAACTTGTGGCTGGTGATAGGGAACTACAGGAGGCATAACAAGCCACTGATGAAAGATGGAGCTTGGCTTTAACTATGAAACCACAGCTCAGGTCAGCAGGGGCTGAGAAACTGGAGGCTCAATTGTGCCCAAACTAATCAACAGAAATCACAGTTATTATTTTCTGCACAAAGGCATTGACTGGCCCAGGAGATGAGAGACGAGCATATTGTAACTGAGACAGGCAAGAAACTGGAGGGGCAGGTGGTAAGGCTGACCCACATTGTGGAGGAAGGCAAGCCCCTTCCCTGAAGTGAAGGGATAATAGTGAAGGAAAGGGGAAAATATCACTTCAAGGTTTGTCTGTTTTTCTCTGTTAAGTGTGAGTCCTTGCACGCTGAAGAGCTGAGCTGCAGGAGCAGGACACTGGCCCAGGACAGCAGTGCCAGGCCCACACCACCCTGCAGGAACACACTTTCTCAATGGGCACTGTCACAAAACATTTTGGGAAAAGCTACATGACACTTCCTACCCTCAGCCCCAACTTGACATGTAACAGTGACACTGCCCAGAAGGCACAAATGTCAACAGCTCTCACAGCCTGGTTGGCACCATATTTAGGTAACAGATTAATGACTCTATGGTACATCCTTTTATAAATCACACTGCAAATCTCAAATTCCAGCACCTACCACCACCATCAGTGTTTGCTGGCACCGCTGGAAATGGCTCCTGCACCTTTGTACAACACTTTTTGTTCAGTGAGCCACAGCTACCCATCCAAAACACAATTGAAACATATTAAAGGCTTTCCATGAGTTTGATTGCTACCACTTTCCTGGAAACTATATCCCTAGCTCAGCAGGGCAGTTTTTCTTTCTCTGGGCCTGCCCTTGATTTAAGACTTTCCATTCTTGGTTGTCTCCAGTTGTCACCTCCCTTGCCACAAGAACCAGCAGTTATTTGACCTGCTGCACATTCCCAAGAAGACAAGTGAGTCTTCACTTCTTCACATTTTTCAAGGAGTATTTCCACTGATTTGGCATTCCATTAACATCCCTGCAAATGGCTTAGGCCAGGATCCTCCTCAAAACAGCCTAAATTGTTAAAGCTGTTTTATTTCTTTATAATGGTAAAATTTGCTGAATTCACTTTAGAGAGTGCTCTTTTTAAGCATCCTTTCAGCTATGGCCAGAGAACCTCAGTCCCTACAGACTTGAAAGTGACTGATATTATCCTGAGAGAAGCAACACAGTTATATATGTATATTTGAATTATTGCACACATTCAGCATAGGCCATGCTAAGCTTCCCAGACAGAGCTGCTATAATGAACAAGGCCATCAGCAAGTTGCCTCTAGTGCCACATGCCTGACAGACTGTTCCCTGTATGTATCCTTTGGAGAAGTTGAGCAACAGAGGTTGGTGTAAGATTAATATTTGAAAGACTGAGGGAATGCTGGAGCTAAGCAGCTGGTCAGAGCACACAACTGCAGCCATGGAAAACCTGCTCCCCCTCTCTGCAAAACACCTTCTCTCACACCCCTGCCTTGGCACACAGGACAGCTGCACTGGCAGCCCCCTCCAAGCTGCTCCCAGCTCCGCAGAGACCACAAGGATGATCTGGCTGGGCAGTGCCCACGCTGTAAAACGTGTGCAGGGTTTTACACGGCTGGAGCTGGGCAGTTTTGCTGTGGTCACCCTCAGTGCTGCATAATAACAGGAGGTGCCTCCTTTCATCACCAGACCAGAGAGCTCAGCCTTTGCAGTCTGTAGTGGGAGCATCCTTTACTGAGTGCTGTGCAAAGACTTTCAGATGAACAGGTGCTGGCTCTGCTAGCGAGATCCTCTGTTTTATCTCAGGGCTGAATCCCAGCTAGAACAAGCATGAGGCCTATGTTAACAACTAGTTTTGTTCTCAAGAAGTGACAAACTCAGTGAGGAGGACAAGAACAGGACAGACTCTCCCCAAATGTTGTTTGAAAACGTTTGTTTTGTAAGTGACTTCTGCTGCCAAAATGATAATAAACGACCAACCTCTACCTGTCAGTAACTAACAGCTTACAGCAAACAGTGAACTAATAAAAAGCATCTACAGGTTCTAAGGGCATCAGTCAGCATTGGAAAAGATCAGTCACTGCAATCTGTCCAGCATCTTAACTTCCTTCTGCCAAAGCAAGATCCCAGTAGCCACTGGCCCTTATCAGTAGTTACTGCTCAGAGATGAAGAGCCAGGATGACCCAGTTGACACTGCACATGTAACACACAAAACCTGAAAGTGAAAATACACTGACAAAGACAGTGTGATACTGTCCATGCAGCCAGAAGAGGAGGAGGGCTGCTGTGACCACACAAACCTTGACCAGCCTCTCAGGCTTATTCAAGCAGCAATGGCCAGCCTTTGCTAGATTGTTTCAACTACGCTTCTCCATTCAAAATCCCCAACGTCCATCAGCTTGGAGAATGATGTTCATCATCTCAAAAGATTCCCAAAACCAGTTCAAAAACCAAAGTAAAAATAAACTACTCAGTCTCCAGTTTCTCATTTTAGTAGTTTGACTGTTTAACCTAGAGCCTCCTGGGTTAAAAACCACACCTTTTACACCCTGCATACACACACTGAATTTCTTTACTGCTCACTGTTGTCAGGTTTTCACTGTCAGACTGATACTCTCAGTACTAGGCAATACTTAAAAGTAAGCAGTTATAGGAAATTTAATAGTTATGGCCTTCCTGAGAGGGAAGGAAATGGAAAACAAATAAACAAACAAACAAACCTCAACCCCTCTCCCCTAAAAAGAAGTCTTCTCAATAGGTCTAAAAATGAAATAGTTGAGAGTGAAAAAATAAGATTCAGCAGGGACACAGCTTCAGCTGAAGAGTTTTAATGGAACTCAATTACTGGCACTTAAAAACGGGTGATGGCATATACACAGTTATACATCAGAACCAACTGCCAGACATTGGGAAAGAAGCCAAGCTGTGTATAGCCCTAATTTAGCTATTTGCATATTAAAAAGAAAAAATTAAAGGGTTGTACACTATATGGAAACCAGCTATCCTCACACCCAGATCACTGTGTGCTGCTCAGTGACTGGGAGAGCCCTGTGGTATCCAGGTCACAAACCCAGCAGTGTTTAAGCAGGTGCTCATGGTTAAGCATGGTAACAGTAATTAATAGCTGCAGATAAGCCTTTATACATTAAAAGCTATACAGAAGCATTAACTAGTCCAGCAGAAGATTTGAGAGGTAAAGCCTTTCAGGAATACATGCACCTTTTTTTTGCAGGCACATGTGATGTCAGTGCTTGGAGCCAGCTGAAAACAACAGTGCTGTGAGGTGCTGCTCAAAACAACAGGACAAGTGAAAGTGCCATGTCTATGGTGACAGCACCAGGGATTCCTGCTTCCCAGCTGGCTCCAAGAACAGGCACCTGAACTCAAGCCTAAAGCACGGACACAGGTGACACCTATCTACGAAAGACAATGCAAACATACCTTTTGCTGTCCTAGTTGCAAGAAAAGAAACGGGAAAAACAGTTAGTATATTTAATCTAAAGAAAAAAAACCCAAAAAACTACAAAAAAATCCCATCCAAAGTGCAGTATTTGTCAAGGTGTGTGTTGCTGTTGCTGTATATTGTAACTAGGCTATTGTGATCTAGGCTATCACACAGAAGGCAGTACAAATATCCCCATGTGTCAGTTTTTACAACCACGTGGTGTCATCAGTATGACCTTACCTTCCCAGCTCTTCCCCAATTTCATAAACATCCTCCACCTTCTGTTGCTTGAAGAAAGCCATACTTGGTCTTTCA
This sequence comes from Drymodes brunneopygia, assembly GCA_013400955.1. Classification (NCBI taxonomy): domain Eukaryota; kingdom Metazoa; phylum Chordata; class Aves; order Passeriformes; family Petroicidae; genus Drymodes; species Drymodes brunneopygia. The sequence continues at coordinate 268,688 of VZTZ01037631.1, read as the reverse complement.
TTGATGCTTAAGGATGATGCAACTAGAATATTAATGAAGAATGACATTCATTACATCTTGCAAGAGGCTAAGTCTCAGTAACACACATCTGTGGTATAGGCACTTTGGATCCATTGCAGCTCATTCATGGCCAAAGTTACCACTAATCAATCAAAATAACTCACTCAGCCAAATAGTGAGGGTTCAAGTCTGGAAAGAGATGAGCACCTGTAAGTGAAGGAGATTCTTGGCCCCCACTGACAAGCAGACACCCAAGCACCTAACTAACTCGAAGCACAGAACACATCATGAAACACAAATGTGATGAAAGGAAAATTCATTAATAATTTGGCAAAGTTCTGGACAATAAAACCTCCATACTACACTAAAGAGAGTCAGCCTGAGAACTAGCACTATAGACATCCTAAATAAAGTGCCACCAGACAGATCCTGAGACCAGGAGGCAGAGCTTCCTTTTTCTCAGGTCAGGCACTGCTCCTGAAGCACACAGGCAGGACAGCACACAGACATTTACACTGCTGCTGGAAAAAAGAGCTGTGATTCCCTCTCCAGAGCTTTCAGCACATCTTCCATCATGCACATCATGTTTGAAATGAAAAGAACACCAGCAGCATCTGCTGCAGGTGTTACTCTGTGTAATTGTGCAGTTTGTTTCCTGAACACAATCTTCTAAGCTGATAAGCTCTGTGAGCTCTGGAAATACAAGCCTCACACTGGTGCACTGGAACATCTGTGCATTATGCTGGGCTGCTTCTGGATCAGAGAAGATGAGAAATCACATTATTCCTTGGGATACACCTCCACAGCAATAGTAACAGAATGGATTTGAACAGAATAATCAGCCAGTCAGGTCATGAGCTATTTGTTGTTCCCTGTGGAGATGTACACTGGCACTATGCCCAATGGCCCAAATATCCACTGTTTAAATCAGAACATGTAAAATAGCTGTAAGGCTTCTAGCAGCACCATAAAATCTAACTACATTGAGACATATAGCTATTCTCACAAATCTCTACACTCAAAAGCATATCTGTGCTTGTCAATATAATGTGCTTTGCTTCATGAATCCCAGATGCTGCTTGCTTCAGATGCACTGGGGACTTCCAAGTTCTGTATCCCTATACAGCTCCTGCATATTTTCAAACTGCAGTCATTAGCACCTGACAGGGGCATATTGTGAAGCATATTTCACAAGCAAACAAAGCTCTATTTTGATCCTTTAGAAATAAGTTCAATTCAGTGTTGCAAGAAGATTCAGCTGTTTTGATAGATCAGCAGACCTACAAAACAGGACTAAGTACCAATCAGCAATTGCAGTATTCCCATCAAACCAAACTGGACACAAATTGAAGATTTTTCTCCAATAAAAGCAGGTATCATAAGCAGAAAATATATTGTAAAAATCTAACAATTCCTCAATACACACCCAAGCTGTTGTCATTCACTCACCTCGGAAAAAAAGGCTGGTTGCTTTGTTTGCCCCACCCTTTTTACAAACCACGGGCTTCTAATACATGGGTGGCATGCTGAGTATCAATTCCTTGCCAAATATGCTCCTTCTATTACTTCAAAGGAACAGAAAGTCTCCTAGGACTTGTACATAAATATATATTTTTAGTTGATGTTAGCAAAACCTAGTTAGGAGAAAAATTCTTGGATTGCTTTGTGTCAAGCAGAAGGGCTACTACATCAACCCTTACAGGCACAGCTTCAGAACTGTCAGAGGATGAGGAGAGCTTCAGTTATACACCAGAACTATGCTCTCTGAAGGGGTGTATCTGCTCAAGGGCTCTGAGGCTGCTGCATTTCTATTGACAAACCTGCTCAAATCGCAGGTTCAAAGCTCTCCAGTAGAGACAAACATGCCTCCCTTGCTCTGCTGTGTAACAGTGCTTTAGCAATCTCTCTCGTCCAGCTACCCAAGGCAAGTGAGAGAAACCACGCAGGCTGTGACACTGAAGGTCAGGGTAACCACCACACTATTAAAACACACTGTAGAAACCAACACTTGCATTGGTGAGCATGATGCACTACAATGTGGGTTATTTTTTTTTTTTCCACCTTCTCTCCTGGCTTTGCCACAGTTTTTCAAGGTGAAGCCAGGTGAACTGTTCTCTTAACTCTTGCTCAGTAATTTCCTTCCCAAAACCATGTTCATGCCTGGGATGAAAATATCTATTTTACTTCTCAATGAAAACAAGCAACCCACATTTCACTTTGCATGCAAAGTACTATATTGTTCAAATAACATTTTTATAATCTCACCAAAAGATCACTGACCACTATTGCTCAGAGCTTGAAACTACCATCAATAAATGCCTCAGTCATATTTACAAGAATGAGGACATCTCTGAGCTATTTGCTCCTTACTAAGTTTATACAATATTGCTTGCTATTGTTCAAAGCAGAATTTTCTGAAGTGCTGGTTGAGTTTAGCCTTCACAGACTTCAAAAAAGCAAACAAAGGAGAAAGCCAAGCCTTGCTGAAAACCCCAAACTTTCACTCACCCTGAATTGCAAAATTGCATTCTGACCACATGCAAAAGTCAAGTATAGGAAAATGCCTAGGTAATAAGAGATGCTGCTGAGACCTTTTGCTGAGTCCAAAGATTCTAAACCCTCAAGCTGACTACTCCCTTAATCAGAATCCAAGGTACATGGTTATAAACAACATTAATGCAAACACACGTAAAAAGCCATTGTTTTAAGAAAGAGTTCATTGCCATTCAGAAGAGCAAGTTAAAAAGATTGCTTTGAGAGTGTGGGAACCCACTTGAAATGCCTCTGTGAACACAATCACTTAATGTTTGATTGACAAGTTCACTCATTTCCCAGCATCCTCCAAAGAACACAGCTGATTCTGCAAAAAATAACCAGGAAATTCTCATCCCTTCCACTGCTCTTTTAACTTACACCCATTTCTGCAAAGGTCAAAGCAGTAAGTTAAATCTCCCATGGCGGTGGAAATCAAGCCCAGAGCCTTGCTTTTGAAGGTTGAAGACAAAAGTGTTGCACAGTGTCCAGAACTCCAGTCATGCCTCTGATGTGTTGGTGTTTCCCAGGTCTATCACCTCATGTTATCCTATCCTGCCTTCCACAGATATCTCCCACTGGCTTTCACCCAACAGTCTCACTTAGCAAACGCCCAAAATAGGTCATACTCTTCATGACCCAAAGCAATTGTCATTAGCACAGCACAAGGGGGTAAGCCAACAAATGATAACCTTCACACGCTTAGAATTCATCTGAAATACAAGTGCCATACACAAACACAGGTGTTACCCTTCTCAGACAATATACCCTCACTTTAGGAAACTCAGGTGATTTCACTCTCAAAGATTTCTTATACTACAAGGTTTTTGTTGGACATAATTTACAAGTACAGAGCACAAGTACATCAAAGCAGGAGTGAGAGCCTTAATTTTTTTTTCTCTTGTCAGGTAGTGGTCTTTCTTATGGTGGCCAGTGAAGAATTAAAGATAGACATTCATCTTGAACTCAGAGAAAAAGGTTGTTCAGGATCTGAGGAAAGAGCAACAACCAACTTTTCTCCTGATACACACCTTATGCTAACACTTCTGGGGCATGTGCCCAAACAATACCACAATCCAGTGAGTCAGGGCCATTCCCATCACTTAGGATCTGCACCAGAATTCATTAAACCCAGGGCAATGAAGGGATCTGCTTCAGTGAGTTTTGAATCGGACCAAAGGCAAGCTCAGCAGAGGAGATGAGCTTCTGTGTCCTTTCACAGAACATACCATGTCTGTTCCTCAACCATCCCACATTGGGGCCACCTCTCCTCTCCTCATCTCTTTGCTCTGGGATTCCTCACAGTGAGCATTTTCAGACGAAGGCCAACTTCTACTTAGCACTTATACTTCTGTGTTTCCATAATGATACTCCATAGTATAGTATATGTTTAGTATAAGAACATAATACTTCACCTTTTATTGCTGTATCCAACTCTACTTAACAAAGGCCAAATACCACAAGGCAGCAAAGTATTGCTTATCCTGTGAGAATGATTTTACTGCAGGCATGTAACAAAGCCATAGCAAACCCAGAAATAGAATACAGGCTCTGAGATGGCAGTTCCAAGCACTAGATACACATCGTGCCTCATCTCTTCACATTCCTCCTAAACTCTGCCCTACCATAAAACAGAATCATATTTATCCTAAAAAATCACAGTTTCCCATTGTGATCTAGGGCATATATTTAAACACACATACTTTACATCAGTACAATCCCTGGATATAGACATTCTTATTGCAGTACAGAAGGGCCTTTTCAGTGCAGTTTGTGCTGTGTGTAAAGGACATCAACGTACAGAAACCCACTCTCCTGTAGAGAGTGACAGAATCCCTCTCAAGAGGAGCAGAAGAAACTAAGTTCTACTTCTCTCCTCTAATGAAGTTTTCCCTGCACAGGTAAGTTACTAGCCTGTCATTACCAAACTGTGTGACAATCATTGACTGGTTTATACATGTGAAACCTGTGATAAATGTCCACCCACCAAGGAACCAGAGCAGAAAACAGGTGAGAACAAAGCTGTTGGAGCACTTCCCTTGCCAACTACTTTGTATTTTTTTTTCCTTAGGGTATCTTCTGTCCTAAGGAAACCAGTTTCAAGTGACTGAGGTAACAGCTGAATAATCTGACTTTCTCAAGTACACCTGACTTGAGTTGAATCACTAAAGCCTTTGCCAAACTCAGAAGCATTCCCCGTGGCATGCTTTTATATTACAAATCATTAGTTACAGTAAACCAAAATCCCAAACCCATTAGAACAGACCAAAGTAAAAACTTCTTGTATGAACTGTTCTATAATACTGAGAAATGACCAAAACTAATTTAGAATCTATACTGGACTGTTTTAAATTAATGTTCTGGAAAAAATCCCCCAAAAAACCCAAACCCGCTAAACAAAGTTATATTGTCTTCTAGTTTTGGTGTTTTATGCTAAAACTAAACAAATTTTTATAAGCATTAAAGTATTTTCTTCTTTCACTTTCATTCCTTTTTTCACCTTTTTCTTTCTCTTTTCTTTTATCCCACAAAAGACTAAACAATTCCAACAGCAAAAAAACCCCAAACAACCCAAGTGGGTTTTACCCTCTGCTTTCAAATAAGCGTAGCACAATTAAAAGTTCTATTAATTTCAGCAAACTCTTATTCTCACTTAAACATCTTCCTGTCAGAAAACAACAGTAGCCTAAAAATTTTTCTGCCAGGAAATTGAGGCAGCTATTACTACCTGTGTGTCTATAAAAAACACAAAACACACCCAGCGTCTGAGCAATTCAGCCCCATTATAGAGCCACTGCTCCTGCCACTAACTCTCAAGGGCTCCCTTTCTGGCCTCCCAAATTTACCCTGCAGTAATTAGATATGTGGCAGATGACCCAAGACTGTACTTCCAAGCCTCTGCTTCAAGCACACGTACCAACCCCATTGGCTCTGCAGCTAATTCCAGCTCCCAGCAGAGGCCAGGGATCCCAAAGCCCGGCATGCCTGAGCACTGAGCAGGGTGGGAGCACAGCCTGGGCACTCAGGGGCAGGGGAAGCCTGCAATGCCAGGCACGCTGGCAGGGCATGGGCAGAGCCCTGTTCCCATCCGTGAGGCGCCGTCAAGGATTGCTGCTGCACATAACTCACATCACTGCCTCAAAGCCAAAGGAGACCTCGCCTCTGTGATCTGCGCTTCTTGTACAAGCAATTGAAAGGCACAGGAAAGTCTGAAACCAGGTGATGTTTCAGAAAAGGGCCACAGTTGAGCTTTTCCCTCACGCGTTAAGCAGGTGAGCTCTGCGATTTTGGTCCTTTTGCAGCTGGTGATTGATCAGCCAAAGCAGGAGCAACTGCCACACATTTTCACCCTCTAACTCACATCTTCCTTCCTGATTGTCCTCTACTAGGATGCAGGCCAGGTCAAACCAGTCCCCTCCGTGCTGCGTTGCTCCAGGACCCTCGGCTCACTGGCCAGAGGAACAGGTGTAAAGAAACCCAAGTGACGCTGTTTGAGGGAAAAAGCAGGAAGAAACTTGCAGATAAACGATGGAAGTTGCACAGCATTCGCTGAATGGTATCCGCAAGTTGAACCTGAATCCCGGACCGACCGTCCCCGATGGCCTTGGACAGGAGCGGCGCCAGAGCGAGCGGTGTCTAACACCAACAGCGGCACCTGTGGAACCGTGTGTTCCCCGGCCCCCGTGGGACCTGCTCGGGGATAAAGGACAGCTGCTCGCGGCGGGGGAGCTGCAGGGAGCTGCCTTTCCCCCAGCTGGCGGCTGCGGAGCCAGCGAAGACACCGTGAGGCGGCCGAGGGTCCGCGCCCCGCCAGCCCCACGGGACGGACCCGCCGCCTGCCCCGGAACTGCCCGGCCAGAGGGGCTGCACAGCCGCGACACCTCAGCCTCGAACCGCGGCACAGGCGGGACACGGAGCTGGAGCGCCCTGAGGGCGGACCCAAAGGAGCATGGAGAGGGGAACCTGCGGAGGCTGAGGGGGCAGCGCCCACTTACCGCGGCCGCCGGGCTCCCCGAGCGCGCAGGGTCGGGCCGGGCGGAGGCTGATGGGGCGGTGGGGCCAGGAAGGCGGAGGAGCCACGGGGCCCAAAGGGAGGGCTGAGGGAGGGGCCCCGCTCCGCGCTCCGCCCAAGGCAGCCCTGAGAAGAGGCGGGGGTGCTGGGCTGGCAGAAGGGACACCGGGACAGCGATGCTGTCTGGATGGGAGTGCGGCGCCGACCTAGCCTCCAGGGCAGCCGGCACCACCTCGACTATGCTAGCCCTGCAAGTGCCCATGATGGGATGCAGATACCTCAAGCTGGGCCAGTCCAAAGCCTTCCAGACCAACACAGCTCACCCAGGCTGACTGGGGAACATCTCAGATGTAGAATACGATTTCCTTGCTTTAGTAGATACAGGATATGTGAAAGCAATACCGAGAAAACAAGGCTGAGGAGTCAAATCCAGTGGAGAGGCACTTAAGTTGTATAAGCATTGTTCTGTATTCTATACAAGCCGAAACACAAGCCTAGATTGGTTACTGCGTGATCTGAAACTCACCGTTACCCCGTGAAATCGTTGTTTCAAGAGACCGCTGTGACAAAGAACAGCACAGATACCCAGAGCACACTGTGCAGTTCAAGCTGCATTAACATGCACTGCTTTAACAAACCTCTGTCATCCTGCTTCCCAAGCTGCAGTAGCCCAAGCGATGGCTTCCAACAATCATCTGTTCACTCTCCTATCATTAAAGACATCCCCAAAACCCGTAAAACTGGGATTTTCTCCCCCTTTATTTGGCAGGCAGCAATTGCAGTAAACACCCTTAGGTCTCCTTACATTTCTTCGGGGCAAGTTAATACCCATCATTTGCTAATGAGAAATGATGTGGGATTGTTCACACCTTCAAAATAAAATACAAGTGCCAGGTTGCCTTCACTTCCAATCCTCTGTGTGATTAAGGTAACACAATGGTAACAGCAAATTATCATACATAAAGAACCAGGATGTTTTCCTTTGCAGTAAGGTGTGAAGATAAAAAAATTCAAGAGTGATTTTATTCAGGCAAGTGCCTAAAGGCAGTGCTTTATATTATCGAAGTTAAAAAGAAACTTGGCTTGTCCCAAGTCAAGAGGACTGAACTGTGCCCCTGATCGCCCGCCCTGGCAGTGGTGTTCACAGCCCATAAATTCCACCCAGCTCTACCAACTCCAAAAGGAAAGTGGCTGCATCTGAATACTACACAGGGTGGAGAACAGGAAATAGGAGCAAGAGTAAAGGTTTCAAAGGGCAGTGGAAGCATTCAGAACTCTCTCAAAGGGAAATAATGATACTTAATTTCTCACCTTTAGTTCTACAATGGGATATGATCACATGGAAGTCACAGCAATCATACTACAAAATTCTCAGAGCAAAGGGCACATGAGGAAGGCCACTGCTTTTGTTTGCTCCTAGCTGCAAGGAAGGGAACACCCTGAGAGGCTACAAATGCCTTTTCAAACTGAGGCAAGCTCTTTCCAGACACAGAATAACCTCACTTTGAATAAAGGTCTTCAAAAGCAGCAAAGGTAGATTCAATCCCAGCTTTGGTGCCATGTCCATAGGGCTTGTAAGCCCAAATACAGGTTCTGCCTAAGTAGAACGTTGCTATTGCATGGTTCTGCAGTTATTCACCCTTAAAACACTAATTCAAGACTTCTTCGTAATACCTTTGGATGAAGGTAAAAGCCTTTACGTGCATTCAGGGCAAGAACAGAAAGGAAAACTCAAACCTGAGCAGTGCTTCAGGCAGGCAGCACCAGCAAACACTGCAGCCACACATTTGCCAGCCTCCTTTAGAAGTGACAAAGTAGGAAACCCATATCTTATGTTCCAAAGGCGGAGTTCCAGGATTAAAAACCAGAAAAACATCACCTGCATTTCTTAAAACAGGCAAATAGCTTATTCCACAGTTTAATCACCAATCAAGTGCCTGAAGACATCATTTGATTTCATTCATCAGCTCAAACCTGACATCTTAGGGGCAACTCACTGCAAAACCTAACGAGTCTGTACCCCCCCAAGGTACATTGCATTTGAGAGACAAAGGCAGGATGCGGCTGCTCACAACTGGGGGAATCTTAGTTGGCCAAACTAATCTTCATTTATCAGCCATATTCTAGTATTGAATGTTTTAATTACTGGAGATACATATTTTTAATAACTGTGGTTTTTAAAGCCACATTCAGCATATAGTCCTGAGTTTTGCTTTCTAGTCTCATGCTCTGAAAAGCTGGCACTACAGGTAGGCATCCTTGAACTGCAAACAAATGTGGCTTTTACAGCAGATCATCACGGTGAAAACACCGCTCTGCTAACCAGGGGGGAAATTTCCAAGGCAGAGCACACCCTTCCTCTGCATTATCTGAAGGAACATACTTCATGAGTGGGAATTCTTAAAGCTTCAGCACTACATGGATTCTGCTTTCTGTTGAGGTCAAGGAGCTGCAGATAAGGAAGCTGTTCAGCACATCTGAAAATCCCACAGAAGGAACACCTGATACCTTGTAACACCAGCAGATTCAGTGTGTTCTCCGCGTCTCTTGAGGCACCCAGAGCACAGTGCGACTGTGTAGGTATTTGGTCTCCTTTCAGAGCAGGCCAGCTGTGTTTATCCTAAGTTATGCATTTCTTAGGAACCAGGTTTTTAACATACATCAGCCACACTCACATCCTTACTGCATTGCAACTGAGAGCAGATGCTTCAAGCTTAGTCCTAAGGTGCAAATGGGAGTCTCAGCTGTTCTTTACAGGCCCCAGCAGCTGCTTAGGGCAACACAACCTACTCAAGCTAAACATGCCAAGTATCCAAGTGAGGACATTGCTCCCCATGCACTCTCTTCCCAGAATTTTCTGTTTATTTCTCTGACTTAAAATTTTCAGTATACAGGACAAGAGGTCCTTAGGCCATAGTCATGTTCTGCTTCAAATGCTGATTTCTATCCTGTTTTGCAACCGCTTTGAATAGATTTCCAGCTGTGCCAATATCTACTCCTACAACAGCTTGCCATTCTGTAGCAGAGCCAAAGGACAAGAACTGCGCACTATTCACCTCTGCTATGAAAGATATGCTTGGATATGCAATTACAGTCATGTCCTAACTCTTATTTTTTCCTCCCTTACATTTAGCTACTAAGTTAGATATCTGAAATAGCTGAGGTATTCAAACCTCTTTAAGGGAATCAAGCAATTTCAAAATGCAAAATTCATATCTGAAAGACAGATATTGAGACTTGATTTCTAAATTAATTGAGTACTTGGTTAAATTTACAAAATAGCTGAAATTATTTTACTACAAAAGACTTTGGCAGAACATCAGTACCAAGCCTCCTAAAAGAAGCTTTTGCGGTGTCAGGAGATATCATATATATTTATGTTTCCCAGAAAGTGAACTCAGAAAATTCTTATGAATGCTCATGCAAATTTTGTCTCCTCCCCACTTCTCCCAAGAAACTAAGGACACCAATGACAAGTTTACCCAGTCAGCATCAAGCGCAAGCAACATGTCTATGGCTCATGTCTTCATGCTTCAAAGCCAAATTTACATGTATGTTCCTTTACAGAGATTCTCTCAGACCTCATCAGACAAAAATACAAGCTCTACCACTGGCTTGTACTGATGAGACCTGCAAATATTTCTATCTGTTATGGGGGGAAAAAAAAGAAGCAGAGCAATCTATAAAGTAATAAACAATTTATTTTTTCTTTACATCAATCTTTATGAAGATAACATCACTTATGTTGGTGATTCAAATTTCTTGTACCGCATATTGCTGCTTTTAATGTGGCACTTAAGGGAACAGTCACTTAAACAGCTACACAATTTCATTAAATTAATCAATTCGCCATTTCTCAGTTATGTGTCTGAACATACAACTCTCAAATTTAAGACCATTCATTCATTTCTGATGTTGTATAAGAAAGAAAAAAAATCTTTCCCTTTCTGCTGGAATACCTTACCCTGTTTACAAAGGCTGAGGGGAAGGGGAGAATCTCTCACAGAAGACACCCAAAGGGCAACAGAAAAATCCTTTTTATTGATTACATAGCTGGTAAAAAGAACGACACCAAACAATGTGATAACACTGGATGACAACACTACCTGTACACGTGTACAGGTCAAGTTGAAATACTGTGCAGTTCTAATAACTAGAGGTGTAATGCACCAATGTTTTGCCTATTTAACAGAAGATAACAGATCCTGTTAAACAACTAATGAGAAGTTTCACCGGGAAACCATGCACACATGTGTGAAAATGGAGGACTATTCTGCACGATGCAACTTGGTGGTCTGGATAACATCACATATTCTGGGAACCATGCAGGAGGAACTCTTTGCACGTTATGTGCAAGGCCTTGAAGTTAAAATATTGTCTTGGCAGTTGTTACACGCATGAGAACAGGTCAATTGCCCACTGCCTGGCTGGCATGAATGGTAAACCTCATGCATGACTTCAGGAGTTCTCACACAAACACAAACTCCTGGGCTCTATGCAGTCCAGCTTTGGCAGGTCACTGAGGCACACTCTATTTTGGCCTGGTTTCATCAGGTTTAAATACTGTCTCTGTATCCTGCATGTCCCTAATGAGTTACTGCTCTCCAAGGTAACCAGATTAAGCACCACTAGAAAACTAAGTCACACCATGACACTTGCAGCAGCAATCAAGGCAAGCTCCCCTGATGTTACTTCCTGCTATGCGCATCTTACTTTTATTCCGCAGAGACTTCTAGTGGCCAGAGGTGCGAAGTCTCGGCAATTTTTTGACCTTTTAGCTCATGGCTAAACCAGTAACAAGGCTTAACAAAATGAAGCCAACAGCTGGCTGGGAACTTGAGAATAACAACATCAACTCATCTTGTATCTGCAAGCTGACAAAATACCCAGAGACAACACAACTTCCACAGGGCTCCTAACATTCATGGATGGCAGTCACACTGTAGCAGAAGAAACAGAGCTACTTAATTTTACTGCACAACTGAAAACAACTTAATAGAATGAAACACAGCAACACATGCACACACAAACTGAACCGTCAGCACAGCTTTAACAAAAATGGTCCTGGAATATTGCAGGTCATGGTTTGTCAGCTAAAGAACCTCCTGAACAGTTGCCCTAAAGTTAGTTTTATCTTCACAACCCAAACACTTCAATGGAATCAGTCTGAAAACATCTCCTGAAGTCATAGGACTAGTTCATAGTGAAGACTCAAAGCCAAAGAAAAACGAATTGTAGGAATAGGGTAGGTACAAGTATCTAAATTCTTCTTACTATTTCACTTATGGTCACTGAAAGGAAGATCTTCACCTTAAACAAATTCATTTAACACGTGAAAACAACAACAACATTAAAACAAACATACAAACAAAAAGCCTACATTACATATTGATTTAGAGACCAGCTCTTTGAAAACCAAGACAGCATAACTAGAAAATTAGAAAACCTGGTCCCATTTTTTTATTCAGATACTGATTGTAAGTAGAAAAAGAATACAGTACGTGCAATAATATCAAAACCCTGCCCGTCCAAACACAACCAAAAGTAACCAGGGAATTAGAAAAAAAACCCAACTACTGCCTACCACAGACAAGGTAGGGGATGTTTTAGAAGACTAGTAACATATAAATCAAGATGATGACACTACCAGTTCCTCAATGGCAAGGATTTGCTGGCAAGGTAAAAGTTATGTGTCATACAGGAAGCATAAATTTTGTATCAAAAGTAGACCTCTAAGTTACAACTTCACCTCTGATTAAATAGTTCCCTTCCATATAAACTAACTTATAATATGGTTACTTAGAGAAGGCTACAACTACATTATCTAAAAGAAAAGTTTTCTAAAGGTGCTGTGAAACAGAAGCAAGATTTCTCTCTGCACACACTAAAATTGACTAAAACAATTGTATGATTATACCCAATAATGTACTACTACTTCTAGAAAACCAAAACAGAACACATAAAATACAAGCTTGATGCACTCAACTCTTCCCAATGATTAGTTTTGTTTTTTGCCAATTAACCACCTCCCCAGAGCTCAGTGATTTGCTGCCTGGTATTTGAATCCCAGTTTTACCATCATGACACATTATAGTCAATCCAACATTCTGCAGATCCAACAGTTCAAGAAAAAACATTGCAAAAGTCCAGAGAATAGCCAGCAAGAAAGAAAACCTTCCTTCTCCCCAGAACCATCTATGAGCACAGTGGGTCACCAAATGAGAGCCAATGGCCCCCAGTCACACTTCCACAGCAGAAACACTACAGCTCAACAGCCCAGATGTTGCTCCTTACAGCTGTCTCACAGGATGTGTATTCAACACTCACAGTAAAGCTGAGAACATTAGGAGAATATTGCGTTTTTCTGTTGGAAAATATCTTCAGTTCTTGTGTGCATGTTGTGATCTTTAGGTTCCTTTGATTGATTGGTAAATATTTGTTTTATGAGCTCAGTCACTACCACTATTGTACAATAGTTCTACAATCATGCAGAAAGAATGCCGTGTTTCTTCTTAAAGAGCAAGGCTTCACCTTAGGGCCTAAAGAGGAAGAGGCACTAAAAGAAAAAAAAGCCAACAACAATAGAAAAAAAAACTCTCACAGAAACAAAAAACCATAACAAAACAAACCTCCAACAGATACAAAAAAATTAGCTACTAAAGCATGCTACTCCTGTGACAAGCTCCGTTCTTCCACAATATCTGGAGTTTGGTTGTGGCCTTTTTGAACCATTGCAATCAAAAAAGTGAATACAAATCAAATTTACTAAAGAGAGTTTGATCTATAAATCCCTTTGCATTAATGAGTGTCTTTATCAACACAACTGAAAAGTAGAAATGATGTTTGCTATCACTGTTTCGGTACACACTCAACAGACAGTGACAAAAACAGGTACTTATTTTACCTTTACTTTGGAGTACATATATTCAAGTGTTCTGTTTGGTGATCCATTGCATGACACTTCAGGAAAAGACAAAGGAATCTTCATCACATGCTTTTCTAGTTAGTGACCACAGGAATGGCCAGACTGAACCAACCTGAATCCAACAAATATGATGTCCTCTCACACTGAGCCTACACTACAAAAAATACGATTACATCAAAAAACCCCTAAACTCGGAATGACAATGAATGTAACAGCATGGACTTTTCTTATTGTTTCACATCTAGGCATTAATGGTGCACTGTGAGAAAACGACTGTCAATTCAGCTGATTGACTAAACTGAGACAGATATTAAGTGCTCAACAAATGATTCCATGAACATAAATGTAAACAGAAGTGTTTGGTCTCCATACAAACAGGTATTTCTGAAAGTGCTGGGATTTGGAAATCTGTCCTGCATATTTCCAAAAACAACTAGTTTACATTCTGTTTGACAGGATCAATAAAGTGTTTTGGTGGTGGACTCACTTTGGTCACGATCCCAAAGAACAGTTTGCATTAAGCAGTTTCAGCTATCCTCCTCATCATCACTAATGAGGTCCCTTTTCTCTACGCAGGTCTCTCGCTCGCGCAGGAAGTCCTCGCGGATGGCCTCCAGCTCCGTCAGCTCCAGCCGCACCTTCTCCAGGTGATAGGCCCTGCGGTTCCTGATCTGCCGTAAGGGAAAAGGGTTCAGGTCTCCAAAAGCAATAGCAGTCAGTTTCCTGCAAGATTACACAACGGTAGAAAACAATCATTCGTATTCAGTGGCATTTTAAATCAGTTTTTAACTTCATCCATATCAACTTCTATCATAAGTCACATATATTTGGTCTCTTTCACACTTGATAGCTCTCAGATGTTATCAATATTTCAAGAAATTTCTATAAAGCATTCAGGCTTAAGGTTATTTCAAGTGATAAAGTGTAATCAAACACTCAAGAGTTCCCCAAGCCACCTAGAAACTCTGCTATACAGATCACAGCCATCAAACACTGAGCTGAAGACATAAGCTTGGGTCATGGGAGCTTCCTTGGCTACACTGAATACTTGGTACATCCAGATACCCTTTACAGGCTGGGTAACTTCCTCCATAGAACCCTCTGCAGCTCCTTCATTCCCAAACCAGTCAGCTCTCCATTTAACCAAGATAACCTGGCAATTAAGAGACCAGATAAAGCCAGGAACAGCACAAACACAAAGCAGGATAATACAGAACATGGCCAAGCCAAAGTTTCCAACGCAGTGAGAATGCTCTGGAAGTTGGCTGGCTGGAGCACAGATGTCTGGGCCAGAGTCAAGTCAAACTTGTCAGGGCACACAGCAAAGCACCACGGAGGGTCCAGCCCCCTTCCAGAATCACACTGCATCCATCTATCCTGCAGTCTCAGCAAACCCAGCAACTAATCAGTCCAAAAAGACTACATCCAACTACATCATTATTGCTGATCTACACCCAAAAATCTATCATTGCTAAGGAAAAAAGGGGAACTGGAATATTTGATTTATTCTATTTGAATTATCAGAAATAAATATTAAGGAAACTTCTTTAGACAGTTTATTTAAGGGTAGGTTTCTATTTTTGAGTGATCAAGGAATCATTTCCTGCTATTTCTACACAGAATATATTCCAGCAGCTTCTCTACCTGTGCACAACATGCCATGGTTCTGTAGAAAAACCCAGCTATGACATTTTGTAACTAGAATAAAATTATTCTACACATCTGTAGAGACCTCTTACTACAGAGTTTGAACTTAGAAACTCTGTGCAGAATGATTTTTAACCCATTCAGAACATCCATGAATTCTATACAAATAAATATTTCTAAATTTTTCCTCTTCAACAGGATGATTTTTGGCCTGTATCAGGAAAGACCTCATTGTACATGCTTTGGTACTGCTCAAATGTTGATGCTGTAAAACTTGTACAAACATGGCAGAATAAAAAAACAGGCAGTTTGAATCCTGTCTTGTCAGTCTGAGCAGGCAAATCCATATTCCCTAGGTGGCACTACACTGCTTCCACTCTTACAACCCCAAAAGACAGAGACTTAGAGATCAGCACAGAGCATATTTGTATTGCAAATATCTTTGATGTACTGAATTCTGTCCTCACCTGAACGCCTCATCTCCCAATGATCCCCAATTAGTTCATTTTGTTAACACAAAATTACAATTTAATAGCAATTTTAGAAACCTTTAAAATAGGTTATTTCAGCACCGAAAAGTTTAGAGAGGAGAATCAAGACATCATTTCCGTAAGTGGAAAAGGAATGGAAAGCCAAATCTTCACCTCTGATTAAATATCAAAATATTGTTCAAATTAGGTAAGAACAAAAATAATTTAATTTTTTTCTCTCTGCATCAATCCAAGCAATCCCTTTCAAGCACAAGATTATTCAGTTTTAACTTCTCTCCAGTCAAAACTGAAACATAAGAAGTAAAAATGATAAAGCTCTTGCAGCAGGAGTCAAAGTATAAGCCTAAACTTACGTGGAATTTATTACGTTAAAAAAGAAACATCTCAGATTTCAATATACAATTTTGCTAAGAATTGAAAATCAGTGAGCTTCAAAAGATGTGCAAAACATTTTCAGACATTACACCAGTCCTAATATGACTTTTCTTTTTAAGGTTAACCTGCTGCTCTACAGTCTTGAAATCAGCAACTTAAAAACACTAGACACTAATTTACAAACTATAAGTCCTACATAAGGACTGCAGACCAGAAGAGCATCTAATTTGTATTTATTCTCTGCTCCAAGCATGTCTTAAAACCAGCTGGAACTATGTGGCAGTAGCCTGTGTATTAACCATGCATAAGAGATCTAAGCCTCGGGGGACAGGGCTTACATCTTTAATGCTTGAGCCAGGATGTGTTTTTATTTATCATAAAACATTTTACTAACACATTACAACTGCAACGCAGAGGGAAACTTCACCTGTGGTTGAAATTCTGATGTGTTGCTACCATGATACAACACCTAAACAAGATAATCTCTTCCACCCAAAAATTACTATTGAAGCCTTCATCACTTCTGATTTATCTCTGCTAGATAAAAGTGTTCATGACAAATCCTACCAGCTGGCTGCATCTCTGGTTGCTTTGTATCTGAATTAGGATGAAAACAACACCAAAGCCACAAGACAGACATCTCCCACGGCCCACCAAAGGTCCTTCAGTGTCACCCCAGTGTGAGTTACCCACCTGGCATCAAGGATGGTGCGTGTGAAATAGCGAAGGTACTTGAAAATGGACATCGAATCTTGCAGCTTTAAGATTTCCTCTTCTTTGTATTTAAACAGTGCCAGGGCAAATCGGAATATTACCTGACAAAAATACAAACAATATTTGGTAATTTGTAAGTACAGAATACTCTGAGTCTCATTGTTATCTTTATAAACTCCAAACAAGAGTTCCTCATGCACAAGCTGCACTTGAGCCCTCTAATCACATCTCCCTCTATCTCCTTTCCCTGCCCCAGCCCCTATTTCCAAAAGCTGGAAAATGTTTTGAATGGTTATTTATGAACAGTTCCACCCTTGTTTTTTTCCTACCAGTCATTTTAACTGACAGGAGTTTTGCAAAACAACCTTCCCTCAACCCCACACCCAGTAACACCACAGTACTTTGTTATCAGGTAACAAATGAACAAACTCAGCCCATTCCATTCACCTTTGGTCCCTCATAGAGGAA
Organism: Drymodes brunneopygia; assembly: GCA_013400955.1. NCBI lineage: Eukaryota > Metazoa > Chordata > Aves > Passeriformes > Petroicidae > Drymodes > Drymodes brunneopygia. The sequence continues at coordinate 251,524 of VZTZ01037631.1, read as the reverse complement.
GGAGTCCCAGATTTTGAAAAGGATGTCACTAACCACACTGTCCACAAAAACCACAAGAAACCAGTTGAAAGTGATAAGAGTATAATCAACTTTATTCTGGTCAAAATGAGCATGTAGTCGTGGAAGCTTCTCGCTCATTAAATCCTTAAACACTCGCTGATCAACCTGAAGAGATGACAGACAGGGTGTTATTGTTCCACTTTTCCAGCACATCATTCAGACCAGGGCTGTTACCAATCTGTAAGCGCAAATTTTTCCAGAGGTAACCAGGAAACCCAGGACTGTCCAGCTGACACTTCCAAGCCAGATCCACGCAAAGCATGCACAGCCACCCCCCTGCACATTGCCCTCATCTGCTTCTCAACCCAGCCCTGGTCTCACAGGGCTCCTCCCACACAGGTGGAGTGTTTCTAGTTCAGGTACCCAGTGCTGCACTGGTGCAGGAGCATGGGAACAGAGAACATGCTGGGCAAACACTCGGCTGGAGGAGGCAGCCTGGACCACGGCATCACCTGGGAGCAGGAATGCTACAGTGGCTACTGCCCAAAGCATTGCAAATGCATTCCCAGCCCTGCCCTCCCAGAGCCCAGCACCACCATGCCCCAAATGTGAGGAAAGAAATGGTAACACAGTTCACATCGTGAAGCTATCAGTGAGAAGTGGGGTTGAGAACTGCAGCTCCAAGCAGGACACCGAACAACAATCTCACTATTAGAGACCCAAACAAGGGTCCTGGTGCCTGGAACCCACCCCTGTCAACTCCACTCCCATTCCCTTCCAAAGAGGCCTATCAGATAGCCGCAGAGGAAAGCTTTTGCCTGGCTGCAGTTTACAGGACCATGCTTTATCCAGAGCACATACCTGGGATCCCAGCAGTGTCTTAGTATAATAATCACGAGGCATAAAAACTTCCACTATTGTTACGAGACACCAAAAAGCATCTTCCTGTTCCAAGTACAGAAGCGCAATTGCTACCAGCCTGAAAAAAAGGTTTATTTGGAGGAGATTACTATAGTATCACAAACTATATTAAGAATCATTACAGCAAAGTATTTGTTTCTGTTCAGCAGAGATAAATGCATTAACAGCAGAGTACTGAACAGCAAAACTGAATTAAGTTTAAGATGGGGCAAAGCCATGCCTTCTCAGCCACACCAAGGATTTGTATTCAGCTAAATAAGAAAAGAGAAAAAGTCAAAAGCTTGCTCTAAGAATTTCCTGAAGTGTTGGTGTTGCCAATTTTAAGAGCTCTCTAAACACAGAGTCTAGTTTAGAAAGGAGATGTTTATTCTAAGGGTGTTAGATGGAGGCTTCCACATTACTACTACTGCTACCACCACCGCCTCATCACCACTACTACGTTACCCACTGCTTCTGTTCTACCACTTCTCCAGTGCTATTTCAAATGACAAAGCTGCTTTAAGTTCAAAAGTCTATCCTAGTACATAAAATAGTGCACAAGTGGACATCTATAGTATTACATCACGGGAATGAGACAGGATGTTAGACTAACACACCTGCTTCAAGTAGCACCTTCTTTTACTACAGATCTCCAAGTAGCAAAGCTAACCTGGCAATGGCCAACTGCAATGAATCAGAATTTTTCTTAGCATTGTAACACAAGAATCCCCTTTAAATTCTGCAATTCTGATTGAAGATATCAGTGGAAAATGCTGGTGTTGCCTTAGCAATACAGAAAAAGCTTTCAAGCATTTTTTTTTCTGCTTGTGTTAAAAGAAGAAAAAATCTAACAAATTCTTGCACAAAGAAGCAACACAATGCCCTACAACTGACACAAAGTCAGTGTAAAACTACATTTAAGTAGTTCATTTCTTATGAGTAAATTCCAGTTCCAGTTTTGACGTCAAGTTGATTTTACAAAATTTATTATCCAGGTCAACTGCTTTTTTCATTGGTTTAAAAAATATGATAGTTATTTGTTTATTATAAATTATGATCATACAACCCATAAGGCAAACTGCTGTTTGAAACCATGTTGCTGTACACGTGATTTGAAAGGCCCACTAAGCATTTCACTGCATAGTTATTACCCAAGATTAGCAAAATCTTACCTGTTGAGCCCTTGGCAATATCCTATATCAGGATTTCTCCAGGAAAATGCCAGCAGCACATTTCGCAGCTTCTGGATCCCTTCAGATGTTGGGGAGGAATAATGTTTGTTGTTTGGCAAAGTCCTCAAGAGATCCAACTCAATCTGTTTAGATGCGGGATTTGGTTTTTCCAGAGCTTTTTGAAGCAAGGTTTGGAAGTAGCCAGGAACAGCACTGTCCTTGAACTTTTTAACGTGGAGATTGACACACCATTTCCACATCTTGGAACGGTGCTCATGCGGAATTCCCGACCGAATGAGGTTCTTCAGCTCCACACAGCGCATCATCTCTCTGTTCATTGTGCTTGCAAGATAGTTCTCCCATTTCACTCCTGTGGAGATCTCTCGATTTTCACTGAGTGAAAGTGATCTCAAGTCCAAAGCTCGTGATTTTGCTACTAGTTTCTCCTCATCGTCATCCTCTGGGACGGTCTGAAAACCATATATATCATATTCACTGAAATGGAGAGGAAGAAAAAAGGCTTTAAAAATATGTTCAGTAGCCGTGAAGCTCTCAAGTTCCCACCATGAAATTACTTCAAAGCCACTCTCCACAGGTCTCAAGTTTTTATTATTAAACATTTTTCTGAAGTATATTCTTCATTTAACAATTACTTGTACAATTCCATATACAAAAGACTCGGTGCCCATGTTCCTGTACATATTACTACACAAAGTAAGCAATTTATTTAAGAACATGGTCGAGTTGGAATGTATCCATGTCCTCAGCAGCTCACCTTCAGCAGCCATAGGGCAATATCTTTGTCTAAGTTTGATATTGTACCTAAATTAATGAATAAATGTCAGTGAAACTTCCCAGTGTGACTATTCCCGAGGCTCCTCGGCAGCCACACTCCCAACAGATACTGTCACTGCTGTCACTGCTTTTATCCCCTCACAGTCTAAGCCTTCCCAAGCTCCCCCTCCTGAGTCCTCTCCTGATGTCCCTCCAGCTGGTGCCCCAGGCCTTGTGCCCTTTGTTATGTAAAGAACCGGCAGCTCATGGCCCCTTATCTCCCAGTTCAGACCGCCCAGTCTGTGTCTGGACCTGCACTAGATGTATTCCCCAACACCATGTTTTAATACAGCTAAAAGGATTTCATTACCATTCCTTCATTCATGAAGGGAAGTACAATGAATAACCCCAACCTGCAAATATATTCTCACTGTCTGTTTTCCAGTGTTACAATAGAGCCCACTGGCCAAGACACACATACATTTAATTTAATAGGGCCAAATTACCTGACCAGGCGGGGTTTGAAAAATGCCTGCTCTGGTTGTTCACTAGGTTCTGCTTTCAAGGCATCTTCCAGTAGCTGTGTGATGACCTCACGAGCAGGACTTTGATCCTCAGAACAAACAGGAGTTTTCATTTCTTGAAGCAAGATCAAGTATTTACTTTCAATCTGGCAGAGTTTAGCTTCTAAGCTGGTATACTGCAGAAAATAATATATGACATAAATCTTCATATTACTTACTTTGTACTACGCTTCTTTTAAAACCTGGCTCAATGCTATTCTATTGGTTTATGCTGCTTAGAAACCTCTAAATCAAGAACAGTCAGCTTTACTTTCCCATTTTTGTAACACTGGGAAACATAAGGCAGCCTAGTAGACCAGATGTTTTCCACCATGTGTTTTTGCCTATGGAAAATCTGAGCAAACCTCAATTATCACTACATTGCATGAAATACCTTAAAAGAACAAACTGGTTGCACTGTAGCAGTTTTAGTCTGTACATGTTTGAACAAGAACAACTTAAGTGGCATACAAGTTAGGTAATAGCATGTAAGAACTGTAAACACACACCTCTGTACTAAAATTACAGCACTTAAGCCTGGCCACTGAGTGCATGGCTTCCAAAAAACCAAAAGCAAAGCCTCCCAAACCACAGCTACGGGTGTCTAGCCTTAGTTACAGATGTGTGCATTTTCCCTAGCCCCAGGCACTGGAAATCTTCATTATTTACCTGCAACACCTCCACACTCAAGTTCACCCAGACAGAAACTCCTGAATTACATTCACCATACCACAGTCATCCTTCATGCCCAGGAGAAAGCTCTACTCAGTGACCTAGCAAATCCTTACACATTCCGTCCCTGACACTTTCAAAAATATCATTACAGCCTTAATTATAAGGAAACAATGTTTTCAGACATATACATGCCTTTGTTCATAAGTTATCAAAACATTCCACCGGGTCACATAATTTTAAAAGCAATTTCTTCTTTCAGTAATCCATTCAGAAAGACTGGTCTGTAAAGACTGAGAGGACATTTTTTTTAAGCTATCATATTTAGTACATTTAAATTGTTCCATTTCCTGGGTAGATTTACAGCTAAAGTATGGAAAACTGCTTTAGACATGGCCAAGTGAGAACATGCTGACCTTTGCCTGCCATTCTCTCTCTCTTGCTTCTGCATTTCTTCGTAGAGCAGAAAGTTCCAAAATCTCCTTATTTAAAAATTTATTCTGGGTCTTATAACCCTGGAGATTGTCCTGTTGATTAAAAAAAAACCCAAAGTGGATTATGCTTGTCAGACAAAGATCACCTTAGAGCATAGAAACAGCAGCTACTAATAGGACTTACAATTAAAAATATCAGGCTCAAATCATATACTATTTTTGGACTTCATGTCAATGAAACACACAAGCCAAATATTAGCACAGGGTGGTGCTGTGCCTCACCTGCATCCCTTCCAGTGCTCCCCTGCCTGCAGAAGGGGACAGGCAGGGCACATGCAGGCTGAGGCCATCCCAGAGGCCACAGCAACACAAAAAAGAGGAGATAAATGCCCTTGGGTTTTCACTACCCTCACCAGCCCTCATTAAATGTACAAGTCTCATGTCTGCCTCCATAGAGAAAGATAAATCCTTAGCAATGAGCTTCCCTGCCTAATCCACTCAGATCCTGGCTACAAACACTGCCTCTGACAGCTGAGCTTGTGGGATGGGGCTGGGACCCTCAATGCTCTCACTCCTCAGCATCTACAGCTCTGTCTGCTTTCTGCCAAGACCACTGACTTCTAATCCCACCTTTAGTTTTTAAAAAACCTACCAGGCTAACATACAAGAAAGAAAATTATGTATGCTTATGCAAATTTTACATGACTTATTTATATTCCCAATTCTTTGGAATGTTATTCAGTTTGAAATACAACATTTACCCAAAGGCAAGAAAGATTGTTTAGAGCAAAGTGGATAACTTCAACAACTCCATTAAGAACTTGTGACACATTCAGAGAGGTATGTTAAAGAATAAAAACAAAGCATTAGTAGGAGCTGTAGCAGCTTTAGTAAAACAGGTTCTTATACTCCTCCCTCCTTTTTTTCTCCTCAGAGCTTCCCTTTGCTTTTCCACATGCTCTTTTGTTGTCTCACTTTTGATATGTAAAAATCAAAAAAATACAAAGCAAGCTGTTTGTTTTCCTCCATGCTTATATTTTCCTCTTACCCTTAATCCTTCTTGCTTCTTTATTTCTCACATCCCATCTGCCCCACACCAATGATTAATCTACTGAAAGTACAAGACCCTGCACTAGAGATGGCCCAAAGGAAGGAAGTTCTGGTTAGATTGTCACATAACAGCTCAAAGGGGAGGTTCCAAGCTGAGAAAGCCCCTGTTGGTGAGTGTCCTGAGAACTTCAGTAGTGATCTCAAACAGTACAGCAGACTAAAAACTACTTTTACAGGGAGAAGAGATTCCCCTACACACCAAGACAGAGACAGTACTCTTACTTTTAGTCTGTCCAGCTCCTGTAGTTCCTTATTAGTACAGGTGGCCGTGGGAGAATTTACTGCTCCACTTTGAGAGGATGTGCTGTCCTCACATTCGCTGAGTTGACGGGAGAGTTTCATGATGATTTCATCTTTAGCTTTAATAGTTTCCATCAACATTCCCAGGCGTTCATTGAGTTCTCCGACTTTACACTTCAGATTCTTGACTTCCTGCTGGACACTATCTTTTTCCAGATTTAACTTTTCAAGCTGATTGTTAAGGCCCAAAATCTGGTCATCTTTTTGGTGCAACAGGTCTAATGTATCTTTGGGAACCCCCTCACAAAGGCGACTTGCAAAATATTTATCATATTGGGAAGATCGGACTGTTTGCTGCAGAAGTCGAACAAGTTCCTGAGAATTAAAAAACAATAGCAAAAAACTCAATTATATTTTAAGTTTCTAAATTTTATAGCTTAGAAATCGAACATCAAGCAAAACCAAGTTTTTGGAATGGGTTGAGACCTCATGCTGGTGTTTCAAAGAAAAAAGGAAATTCTTTACGATATGATTTCTAGCAGGCTAACACCTTACAATGACTGGCCTACACAGATGGCTTCAGTGTCCTTCACCAAGCTAAGGATCCTGCCTGAAAAGGCTACAACAGGTTAAGGAAAAGTAGTGGACAGCTGAAGCCCAGCAGTCACTTGGAAGCTGAAAAAATCCCTGCTTGCAAGCAGCCCTGTTGTAAGATGAACAGGAAGAGGCTTAAGCCCAAAAAGTTAACAGGAAAACGTTACAGAATGGAAAAAGCAAAGGTAACTAAGAGCTCTCTTCTCTAACAGATGCAGAGAAAATAAACGGAGGTAAAAAACAAATGCTGCTTTGCCAAAAAGGAAGTCTTTGAAAGGCTGTTTAGAAAATCTTACCACAGAAATTACTACCTAAGACATCATTATTCTTTTTCGTCTTATTAAAACAGAAGCAGCTGTGAATACAGTGTTGCACTAAAACAACGAGATAAGTCACAGCAGCGGGCTCAGAAGCTCAAATATACTCCCAGGAAAGATAATGCCTAAAATGAGTATTAATATTGGGCTCAGACTCCTTCTTTGGTTTCCCTTTGATCACCTCACACAAAGGAAAATACAAATAGCAGAAGAAGAAGCTCTGTATAAGATCTAAAACATTTTTCTTCTTAAAATGAGTAGAAATTCTTTTAGATAAAACCATGGTATTGAATAAATTGGAGTTCTGAGGGCACACTAGCATGAACACCATGTGAGTACAGTCTACATACACACATTTTGGTTAGGCCTATCTTACAAAACTACTCCTGAGGAGAGATAGAAGCCAGGTCTATTTCTCACCCACTGCACTAGCACTGAAAGAATCAAAAGACAAAAAGAAGTTGAAAGGAGAAGTTCCTCAGATATTTTATGCACATATGGAAGAAGAAGCTGTGACATCAGCCAGGATCCTGGCAGACAGTGAACAAGTCAACTTCAGAGAAGAAGGAAGATAGATAAATCAATGTAATGAACATCATGCAAATAGAAGTTTAATTCAGGGATCTAATCTTCAACAGATGTAAAAGATGGTCCTTCCTGTATCAAGACTTTTTGTATACAAAGGTTTGTTTAGAACCATCATTTTATACCAACCAACCAGGTCTTAACGCAGTGAGATGGCCAGAAAGGCTAAACTCACAGTCACCTGCCAGACCCATTTGCTTTGGTGCACTTTGCCTGAAGGTTTAATTACCTTTTGGCTCAACAGATCTTTCTTTAGCTTCTCCAGCTCTTCCTGCTGGCTTTGATACTTCAGTTGCAGTTCAGAGACCAGCCTGTTCCCATTGCCAGAACACCACTCTGTTGGGGAGGAGTCACTGCTGTTGCGGTTTTTGCTCGATCCGATCATATCTTTCAATGGGCGCCTTGCTTTGTGTGGAATGCGGCCAAAATCAAATGGAAAAGCTGAACTAGTCAGTCCTGCATAAAACAATTTCTTCTAGTTCAGTTCACTTAGTAAAAAGGCACTTCAAAGAATTCAGATATCCTTAAAAAATATACTCATTAACATTAGATTTTGATCAGCTTCCAAACCACTCAATACAATAGTGTTAACCATGCCTCATTTTCCAAGTTGTTTCCTTTGGTGGGAAAAAAAAAGCTCAAAATCTTCTCCCCTCCCAGACAAAAGACGTGGCCCATAAATTAACACTTCTCATGTAAGACATGAAGAGAATTTTACAATTCATTACAGAAAATAAAAGGTACTCCTAATTACAGCAAAGTAAAATTTGCTTCAAATAATCAGAGCAAAATCATCTCTGATATCACAGCCTACTGCTCCTGTAAGAGGATTCAATGTAAGGTTTCACCTCCATGTACAGGATATTTTCTAACAGATTAAATCACTTGGATGTCACCTAAAGTGCTCTTAAAGAGACATAAAAACATCTTGACAAGGTTATTGCAAAGACTGGTCAAATCTGAGAACCAGCCACAATAGACAGAGGAGCTATTGCTTCATATCCATCCCTGCTTTTGGCCCATTTCAGAAGCAAGCCAATGTAACAGGTACACACACAGAGTCTAAAGGCAATTCTGCTTCAGTGGGTGACACTCAAGTGAGTAATTCTGAACATCAGCATTTCCCTTCGCCTTGCTACTTTGCAACTCATGTGACAAAACGAACCAGTAACACGCTCAGGAAACCCGAAACAGGGGATAACAAGGCTTTGTCTTTATTCTCTTATATTTGAATGGCAGGGGACCCCAAATTCATCATAAGGAATTGATTTTTTAAATAAATAGTTTACAGAGCTGTGGATGTGTTTGTGAAGAAAAGATCAGCTTCTACTCACTTCCTAGAGGCAGATATAACATGGTACTCTGTGCTAAACAAGGTAAGGCATATGATCTCTTTCCTTCCTCCACTTGTACCTTTATTTCCTTCTGCCAGGTGTTTCCTCTTTTCTTCCAGGGCCATTGAGTCCTCCAAGTCTTTTGGGGTTGGATCCAGCAGCTCCCACTCCTCATGAGTATAAAATACACTCTTGCGATTTTCATTATTACCTTTTCTTAAGGAGGACATGGAATTTCTGTGAAAAAGGCAGCAGGAAAGAGTGACAAATATTTCTCCATTTTGCATTCTTTTTATAAGGGGCTTTTCACAGTTCAAACAGTGCAAACTAAAAATAAGCTAAAAACACAGACAAAACCAATACCAAATAAAAGCTCAAAGAAAATAAGGCATATGCTACCAAATAGCACTTGCAATCAACAGTGCTAAATCCCAAGAAGAGAAGAATTACTTCGCTTTAATGCCATGGTCTTTTGCATTCCCCTGTTTTAGCCTTGTTTTTGCAGCAGACAATTACAAAACAAAGTTAGGATTTACAAGCAGCATCTCCTTATTGATGAGTTGTAGTTTAGAATTTTAGGGTAACTGTCAAGCATTAAACTGAACAGCATGCAGTCAAAACACACGTATGTTATAGGTCCATTCTGGGGATTAATGGAAAACTTGGGATCACCCAAGAGACCTGCTGCAGCTGAAACGCTGAGGACAAGACTTCTTTGCAGCTTTTCTTTCCTACGGTGGAACATATCTGCAAGAACATTTCAGGGGCATCCTCTGAATTCCAACCAGATAATTCTACAGGAGAACAATACATTTCCCAGCAGGATGAGATTACCTCATCCAGCTCCCCCATAACCATCATTCACTCAGAAATGTCCACTTTAGTGTCCATGAGTATTAACATAGCTCAGTATTGCAAAGCCTTTGTTCAACTACACAAGGAGATTCCAAATCAACCCCTAATAAACCAGTTTAATATTTTAGGTGTGAAACTGGAAATATATTTAGCATCTCAGCATTTTCCACACAGTCTGTGCAAGCTCACAAAGATGCTATCACTCAATCACCCACATTCTGTCTTCAAAACTTAAGCAGAAAATAATCCATATTACACTTTCAAGATAATTTGATGATCCAAGTGTCTCTCAGCTTCCAAAGAGATTTAAAATCTTATCAACATGAACTCTAAGCCAATCATTAAGCAGTGCACAACTTTTATAATCTGATGAACTGATAAATATTTACAATTTTAAATAATCCTAATGGTTATTAATAAAACTACTTCAGCAATCAATTTACAAGCTTGGCAAAGATTCATTTATACTACAGATTTCATTTTCTTCCAGAAAGAATCACAATTCTTGTTGGGGGCAAGAAGCCTAATTTCTTTGTTCAGCCCTTCCAGACAAATTAAGAAGATCAAATTGGGCGATGATAGATTTATTTGCTGATGATGGATTGGGCACCCAGTTTCAGTGAGTGTCTCAGGAAGTGTCCCCTGGCCTCTCTGTATCTCTTGCCATGCAACTCCAAACTGCCTGTTCTGCACTCACTCAGCCTCAGCATTTAAAAGCCTGTCTGAACACCACCTTCTGAAGCCTGAAAAAACCACAAGGAACAAGTCAAGTGACTTCCAGAAAAGCTTCTTTAAAAAATGGCTGTTAGGCCTATGAAAAATCATAGTTTATGCTGAGTTTTGTAAAGCCTTTGCACAGGTTTGTTCAGGGCACTCAAGCAGGACTCCTTCATTGCTTTCTATTAGATTAGAATAAGATGAAAGATTAAATAGATATATTGGAAAACAATATTTATTTTCCTAAGAACAACTGGACAACCTATGCAAGAGCCAATCACATGATCTAATGAGTCTCTATTTTTAAATGCTTGGGGTTTCAGTCTTATTTTATGGTTATATAACTGGAGGTTACTATAATTCAATATGTTTCCAAATCTGTATTCTGCATAAATAAGTAGCTGAGAGCATGAAAATGAAAAAAATTCAAGCCTAAATGTCTGTATATATCAAATAGTATTTGAAAGCATATTCTAAAAAGAAGAAAACCATATTTGAACCTTAATTACTGTAGATATATACGTTCCTTAACTCCAAGACATATTTTTCTTTTTTTCCCATTATATCACAACTGCTACCTAGGATGAAAATACAGCAATTATAGCAATATCACAGTCACACTGTAAATGTGTTCAGGAGCAGGGACAAGGCTTTGACTGAGACATCTATACACCTTAATATGAATTATTAAATATAAGACAAAAATGTGCTCACAGCAAGAAAGGAAACTCTCTGCAGTTTTAGACACGCTTTGATCCATCCTATTACACTGGGGCTGTAACTAATCACAATCCAGTAAGACACTGGATAAGGCACACATATTCCAAAGGCTGTCAGATCATCCCCCTGCCCCAAATGACACAGAACTGCTGGAGAAGGGAGGAAAACAATCAACCACAACACTAGGGAAAAAAAAAACCACAGCCAGAAAAAAGGTCAAAACCGACACCACTTAGTAATCTCTCAGATCTCTGTGCTAAACAGGAAAGCTTTAAAAGGCATCTGTTTAACTTGGCACTGCTGATGAATATGAACATTTTCCTCCCAGCTCAAGAAGGAAGTGGTCTGGTTAACCAAAGCTACATCTCTGCTTTGTGAACTGCTCTGTACTAGCAGTGCAACATGCTTTAAGTAGAAGTGGAAAATCCATCTATGTGGGTAAAGCAAAGCACAAAATCCTTTAGAAAGAAACCCAACAAGAAAGCTGAAAACCAATGCGAATGCTTTCCTCAAAGCAATTAATACTAAAGAGTAAATTCATTATGAATGAGGGGTTTTGATGTTGTACAGAAGGGGTCTGCCATGTTTTTGGTCAGGAATTCAAACTACATCCACTTTAAATCTGTGCCCTGTGCTTTCATTTCTTTTAAGAAGAAAACAAAAAAGAAGGGTTTATATTGGTTTGACTTTCATCGCTAAAAATAGTTCCTATGCACTGAGTACTATGACTCCTACAATGCTGGCAATTGGCAGCTCCATGAAAAAGCAGCAGTGGCTGAGAACACAGCTCAGCCTCAACAACTCAGGGATTCAGAGAGCAAAGCCATCACTGGTAGTGCTGTACAAGACTCGAGTCTCCCTTTCAGGTATCATTGATGCTACACAATAACATTCCCTTACACCTTCAAACAATAAATAAAGAAACAGTTTACCTGAATAGATACAATACAACACACAAATCCACCCCCATCACCACCCATCATTCTAAGCAGCTCCACTGACCACACACCGATGGAGGAAATAGTCTTGGCCAGGAATTACCAATCTCATGGTAAATCTTTCCCCCAGGTTCCCAACTTACTTGATCTCAGTACTCCACTGTTTAAGTGAGAAATTGATGGCACTCGCTTGGGCTGGTGCAGGCTGGGAAGCTGCTTGTTCCCCCACCAGGTCTGTAGGAGAAGTCTCCACAGCAAGAATATTTCTAGCTCTTTCAGCTGAAGCATTTTGACTTAGGATACTCAAATCTATATTAAAAGGAAAAAAAAAAGAAAAAAAAAAAAGGGAAAAAAAAAGAAAAAAAAAGCATAACCTTCAATAAGTAAAAGAATAGTGGCTATGTAAAGTCATATACTGCTAAGTCTGCTCATGACATTGTTCGGGTTTTATTTTAAATTGCAAAGGAAATTATGCATAATTAGGAAATTATGATGCCCTCTTTTATCACTGATGTGTCTTTCAGCCTTTGCTCTGACAAATGCTTGGCATCAGCAGCAAGACCATTTTTAAGCAAAGTGTACCCTCCAATAACTCAGCAGTGGGTTACTTTCATCAAGTAGCAAAGATTAGAAGCAGAAAGAACATTCTGTGATAAAGAATACAAAGTACAAAAGATCACTGACACTAGGAATCTCTCAAACCCCTGAAAAATGGTATCTGACACAGAAATGTATCATGTCATGTTTCAAGTAGAGGTACAAGTTACACTGCCTTGATTTTTATGAAGAGATGCTTCAGGGTCTTACCAGCCAAAGTGAATTCCAGGTTCTTTTGGACCATGGCTGTTTGAATGCTAAACATTCAAACAGTTCAGCTAAAATAGCTTAGATAAAACTAAACATGGGATCATATTCACTGTCTAATGAAGAGGAAAGATAATAAGTAGGTTTTAACTACAAAATAATAATTTAAAACAAAACCAAATCCCCTGCCCTGGAAAACCCAAACATTCCAAAAGAAAAAAAAAACCCAACACACAACATACAGACCAAAAACTTATGGACACTGAAAGCCAGGGTAGAATAATAACATTCTGCCTTTATACTTACAGGTTATTTCACCTCCTACCTCTCTGAGTCTGCAAAGTCCCTTTAGAGGATGGCCAACAAGGGAATTCCCAACAAATGCATTTCCCCTGCCAATTGTCTGAATGTGGCACCCTGAGGGTGCTCATTGGACATCACCCCCCACCCACAGCAGTCAGCAGCTTGGTTAGAGGCATGGACTGCACAGCACACACAGCACAACACACACTCATGCAACCTTCAAGTGAGAAAAAGAAATCTGGTTTTGGAACTTAATTCAAAACACTACAATCTTATAAATGCATGGCATTGCATGTTTTATTAATGTAAATTAAGAACTAAAATGATAGAAACTACATTAACATTCAATTGATTTCAAGAAAAAAATAATAATCCCATATCCTTTAAAGAATAATTTATTTGACTTCCATGGTAGTAAGGCAACCCCACAAAAAATCCTACAGTGTAATTTCTGTTAATATTAACTTTCCCATGTCCCACTCTGAAAAACACTTTGAAGTATTTTTCACTACACTGAATATTCTTAAAAACCTTTCAAGGCTGATCCACAAAGCAGTATCTAGTTCCATGTATGCCCCAGTTAGTCCAGATTTCTGTACTGGTAGGGGAGAGGATGGGGAGGACAGACAGGCAAGGCTGCAGTAAGCAGTTCTGGGTTTGGGCTGAAGACAGACCACTTCCCCATTTAGAACATTAGTGATAGCATCTGTACTCAAGCACCAGCAAAATAAAACAATTTCTGTGGTCCGGTATAAAGCACATCACTGCATGCACATTCACTTCTTCAAAAAAGGAGAAAAAAAGCCACAAGACACATATCTTAGTCATCAACATGAAACCAGAACCTTACAGAATCCCATAACTGTAGAGGAAACTCTTGGCGTACTTGACTAAACAGAAGAAACAATCATCAATCATTCTGGTTATGTGCATTTTTCCCAGAAGAAATCCCTACTTAAATATTTCAGTTGATGATAAGAGACACCACTGTGATTTGTCTAGAAAATGAGATTCTCTAGATGCAGCTCCAAATTCTACATAATGCAATTTAATTGCAGGCTGCCCCTGAAAGGGATGGGCCTACTCAGCCCATGCATTTTATGTTGACATTCCTTGACCTGGATATAACAATAATAATTTAAATTAAAAAAAAAACAACACATGAAGAACTTCAGTTGGCTCATCCAGAAAGCTCCCAATGACTTAGAGGAAAGGAAAATACCAGATCAGTGATTAAATGACTGGATGTGATGCAAAACGGGCATGAGGGAACAGCACCTGCACAGGCTGCAGTGACAGAGGCTCGTTTCACATTGTACCCAAGCTCTGAGGGAAGGAGTACAAACAAGATTCTGTGGCCAAGTTACATATTAAGAGTTGATGTGATCCAATGCTCTGCTGCCAAGAGGGCAGGCCTGTCTACTGCTTTACTCTGCCTTCCTGGATTTAGTCACTGTGCCTTGTTCCCTCCTGTCCACCAGCTGTGCAATCACCCGACTGCATACTAAACACATTCCACTCATCTATCCAGCAGAAATGAAAAATAAGTCCTCCTTTCTGGCCAACATTTGAATCCAATCTACTCAACACAAGGTCAGTTAAACACAACAAAAAAGGGAGCTTGTGCAGCAGAGAACAAGAGGCTGAAGGCAGAAGGACAAAAGGCTGGAAGAGCCAAAGGCTGCTCCCTTTTGCAACATTTAGATTTTTGCCCACCAATACCGTGCTCTGGAGCATATGGCTTGACAGGCTGCTACCCAGACTGGTTGCTGCCAAAAAAGAGGTCTCAAACCATCCCACCTGGCATTCCCAACAATTCCCTTGGGCTAATCCTGCCACTCTTTACTGTCCCTACAGTACACCACTTCTGGAAACTACACTGGCCAAAAACTAATGTGGAGAAGAGGATTTTTGCTGTTGCCTGCAGACCCCGCACCAGCACTGGGCAAGGCCAGCCCTGCACCAGCTCAGGAGAGGAGCTGGGCCCTGCCTTCAGCAGGGACTGCCTGCAGAGGCTGCAAGGCCCAGCTGAGCCCCTAGCAAACACACAGGAGGCCAGCTGTGCTGAGCAAGCAGCCACAAGCAGCATATTCTCTCAAAGGAGCATGGCAAACTGGGTTAGAGGACAACACTGCAACGGGAGCTGAACCTGAGGAGGGGACAAGGTGTGACAACAACAGCTCAACACCACTGGCTTTACAGCGGGAGCAAAGCAACATCAACCAAATGTGACATCTGTTGATGAAACATCTCTGACCTCGAGATTCTGCTTAAACCCAGGAGAGCCTTACTAATGCCTAACTTGGCACAGAACTGCATTTTGCTCAGTCTTATGGATAACAGAAATCAGCAAGGAATCCATTTCTGTAGGGACTCAGGAATAAAACAATTCACAAGTGCCTGCGCAAGGTAGTAAAAAATGCAGAATAACTCTGTGTAATGCAGACATTTTTGTAACTCTGACACTAGTGTAGAATTACGTTTTCCTTGTCTAAAGGTGTTTCAGAGACTGAATTTCACTTATGTAATATCAGAGTAGACTGTCTTCCAGTTTTGAAATGCAGAGCATTTTTATCACAGTCAGATAGATCCACCACACCACACCTTTTCATGAACAAAATATGGTCATTCAGAATGCAAAATATACCTGTTTCTATAAAAAACTGGAGTTTACATCTCAGGATATTTACCATACCAACTTTTTAAGATATTGCAACCACTAAAAGACAACTTACCTAATCTAAGCTGTACTTAATGAAAACTAGTCCTAAGACTACACCATTTTACTTAATTTCTAAAACTGTTTTTCAAGAAATCAACGAATTTTGTAAAAGATAGAAACTCACGTATAGAATTACAGTTATGTTAAATAATTGTAGCATATGCAAAGTTTACATAGAGTTACTTGATGAACAGATGTGAGAAAGCTCTTTTAAGACTGTTCTCCACCCCTTGTATTGATGAACTGACACTGGAAAGAGTTGTGCCTTTTGCTCTCACTCAAGTTCCCAACCTACCTGGGTTGTCTTTGGCAACAAGACCTTTGGAGAAGTCACTGGGTGTGGGGGAGGTCCGGCTGTCCCTTTTGGCTGCATCCAGGTTGTTGCAGTACTCCCACCTCTTCTGCTGCAGCTCCTGCAGCCAGTAGGTCATGTCCTGCCGGGTTGCAGCCTGCGGGACATCGAAGCAGAGCTGATGAGACCTCTGTATGTCCTTGGTACATGAACACAGTAATTCCAAGTGCAATAATAAACCCACACAGATAATCAGCAGATCACCAATGTATCATCTCTCAAAACCAGTATGATTTAAAAGAAATAACCACAATGCAACAGGTGCATCTTGGGCTCACATGCACATCCATGATTCTCATGCCAGAATTTTTCATTAGAAGTAGTCTCATGCATTCCTTTTCTTCAGTTTTACACTCAAACATTAGAAAACGCAACAGCATCTTATATTTTTCACACAAAGCACTGTTTGAACGCATGACTACAAATCTATATTATGGGAAAGAATCCCATATATATTGAGGAAGATTCCCATTTTAACTTGCTTTCTTACAAGCAGAAACCAACAAATGAATAATGCATTGCAATGCCTCTTACTTTAATGACTAAATCTACATACTGTATTTCCTGATGATCCCATGAGCTAACTAGCTTCTATAGAAAAATCATATTTAAAACAAAAAAACCCAAAAAATCCAACATTAATGCCTAATCTACAGGACTACAGTCAAAAACGTGAATGGGCAGTAAGTGAGGAAGAATTCAAACCCACTTTGAATCAGAGCTCCAAGTCATTTCAAAGCATGTCAAATGACCATATACAAATACCAAGAAGAGACAAGCGAAGGTATCTGACACTGCAGGTGCTCTCACAGAAAAGTTACTGTTATTTCAACATACATCCTCAGCTGCCAGTCTAGGACCAGTACCTGACCTGGTAACATGGACTGTCCAGGAACAAAAAGTGAACACTGGTGAGAAGACAATCCCCCAACTGCTTTGGCTTGTTAGCACATGGAGTGCTTATCTTTTAGTCAGGCTTTCTCCAACCTTCTCCCAAAGTGCACTATGGCATTATCAGTGGACAAGATGACTATGTTTATTTTTCAGTTTCAAGGAGTCTCTGTGCAAGGCACAGCTTCGAAAGAATGGAAAGCAACAAATAACACACATTTCCTTACAAAAGCATACAGTAAGTGCTGCATAAAGCACAGCAATGGCACAGAATTGTCTTCATTTTTCACATGAGAACACTTCTGGTCTAGTAAAACTGAAGATTCATTGGCCATTATATTTTGGCCCCAACAGCAGCTAATGACAAGACAAAGCACAAACAGCAGAGCAAACAAGAATTGATGCTTCCCCAGAGTGCTCTCTCTGGCTCAGCAATTTGCAGTCTCAGTTTAGCAATGAGGGAGACAGATTTTTATTTCACCATTTGGCTCTTTGTACCCCTACAACCTTTAACATCCATGACACCCTACAGCAAACAGCTCCAAAGCATCATTTAAGGAGATTAAGCAGAAAACCTCAGTTATTCCTGGAGCTGCTGCTCCTGCTCCTCTCAGTACATTATGCACATGGTAGGATACAAGATACATAAATCAAATAAACATTCATAAATCAAGTAGCAAAACAAACCAGTGATACATGAGAACACTGCAGAGTCAGTTGGTAAGAAATATATGTAATCAAGATACTTCTAATCTGAAATGGAAATCAGCTTCATACATTCTTTCTTGCTTACCCACAGGAAACCAGACAAAACTATTTCCCTCATTTAAAAATACATAGGGTAAAGAAGAGTTTAGAAGGTCAAAGAACTGGACTCTGGGAAATGCCAATGCCCACAGCCACCTCTGGCAGTTTGGGAATCACCACCACAGCAGCAGATTTTTAAGTCTAGAGACTATAGTCACTTCTTGCCAGGAGTAAACATCTCCTCTTCTATTCCCAGCACTAAAGTATCTCCTTTGGAGCTTTAGCCAGTGGCAAATCTTCACTTCTGGTAAATCTGAGAGCTTATACTTCCTTTAGAGACACTTGCACACAGGCCATGTACAGCAATGTTTTACTGTGCTCAGGAGAAAACCACCAAGAATTCAAAGAGCTTCCACTAACACAGGATGCAGTCCTTCGGTGGTTCTCTTTGCTACCACAACACAGCTAATGAGGCAATGCACCCGCAGTCAATCTAAGTTCTACCTACAATTAACTTCTGCCCATGACTTCTTGAACTTGATGAGCCTCTCTCACAATTTGTCCCGTTACTATCTTGCCAATCACCTTCAAAGAACCAGGAATCGATTTAGTTGCTGCTTTTCAATTCCCACCTGTACTTGCTCTCTACAGAGCTGCACAGACGCATGTTCGGCTCCCAGGAGAAGTTGTTACACACAGGGCCAGGCAGCAGTGCCCATCCTGCAGCAGAAAGTGGCAAGGCAAAGCAGTACAAGGTTCTCACCTCCTGCTTTAAGTAATTTCCCCAAGAATTACTCAGTGCCCTCCTGCTGTTCCCTGCCTGTTACCTTGCCTTCCTTTCCTCCCAAATACAGTCCTCCTCTTCTGGAGTCTTCCTCTCCCTTTGAACAGTTTTTGCTGAGTTCGTTACAGGTATCTCAGTCATTTACAATTAAAAGAGTATCCTAAAATCTCTGTTAGAATTAGTTTTGTTTAAACAAAATTAATCTTTGAAGCTGTTGTTTGAAATAGACTGATTAAAAAACAAAACAAAACAAAACCAAGAATCACACACAGAATATTTAAGTCTTCCTCTTCCCCTAATCATAAAGAGCACAAATTTGGAAATATATTTTTAAATTAACTTTATCAGTCAAAGAAAGGAACAGTTCCACGCTTCCCCTATTTCTTATGACTTTTCCGAGTATTTGGCTACTGCCTACCATGAGAG
The DNA here is from genome assembly GCA_013400955.1 of Drymodes brunneopygia. Classification (NCBI taxonomy): domain Eukaryota; kingdom Metazoa; phylum Chordata; class Aves; order Passeriformes; family Petroicidae; genus Drymodes; species Drymodes brunneopygia. The sequence goes on along the minus strand of VZTZ01037631.1, from coordinate 232,570 downwards.
CCAGAACATTAAATTAGGCAGAGCACCAATCAATCTCACAAAAAAATCCTTATTGCTACTAGAGTATCACTAAGGAGCTTCCTTACTGCAGAGCCATGCAGTCACATTTTAATGGATGCATTTCTGTGAGAAGAAAAACTACCATGAATGTCACCCAAACTGGTGTGAAACAAGGAACTACTGTAAGTGTTCTGCTGCAAATTTACAGGCAGCAGCAGGAGTAAAAGACACTCTTAAGTTAAGAGTCACACAGTACCATGCAGTTTTCAACTTAAACAAAGGAAAATTACTGTAATTTAATTTAAAATATCCCCCTATATTCTCCCACTAAGAATGATAGAGAAATGTCACTTTCTGATGCAGACATGACGCAAACAGAAGAACTATCTGAGGAAAACATCCATGCACTGGCATCTTCTACTGGACCCACCAGTGGAACACGTATGCCAACATTAAACACTTTAAAGGAAGAGTCCAAAGAAATGCAACAAGCAGACCTCACATTTTGAGAAATCTCATGAAAATTCTTGCTACATTTTTGAACACAGACAAACTCTCCCTCAGGCTACTTTGTAAAAAGGGAACATCCCCAGAAAGTTTGCATTTCTTAAGATTTACTATTCCTGCTATGCTCAAACAGCAAATCTGGAGCCAGATGGCTTTTTCTGGAGGGCAGCCCAACTTTTAATTAAAGCACTGCAACCACTAAGCAGCAAAGTTTAAAGCAAAAAAGCATCAGCTCAGACCTGATGCTTTCAAACCACCCTGAGTGCTGAGCTCCCTCGTGTGCTGTCCCAGGCCCCAGGTTGCCCAAGCTCAGCATCACTGATCATTGCTGCATCCCTGAGATCACTGACCAATTACAGCACCTGCCCCTAAGCCACTCTCAGCTCAGCAAGTTTGGTGCCCAATACTTTGAAGCATCTGGGCCCTGAAATATGCAGTGTCTGGAATGCTTACACTTGGCCAATAGCCCAGAAAATTTTTTTCTTTCACAACTCTGCAATTTCTGTACCCTTCCCAATTCACCACTGTTCACAGAGAAGTTACCCACACATAAGTGACCAGACACACAGTCCAGCATCACTGGCCAGAGTTCCTTTGTTTCTGAAGCAAGCAAAATGTATCACTACAAGACACTGCTTTAAAAATAAATGAGAAATGCCACCTTTGTTCATTTATATATATTCATAATGTTAATTATTTCCCCCCTTAATGTGAGGCCTTGCTGTGCAAACACAGCCAAATGTTCATTTGACTGTATTAGCAGCATTCTGTGCAACAGCAAGTATTTGCAGGATCAGTATTTGCATGCCTTTCCATGAAAATATTCTCAAACATGATTTATCCATTATTCATGAAGTACACAATTTTCTATACTCCAATTATATAAACCAAAATGGAAAAGATTTTTACACACTTAACTTTTTCTGCTGTATTGTACCTGTTGGAAATGTACAGAAAAACCACAATCACCCAAGTGGCAGGTCGGTTATCTACAGTTCTAAAATATGAACAATTTGCTTTATTTGCTGTAAAGGCTGCAGTATACATTTTCCAAAATTCTTATCTGAGAAACAAAGCTCGAGTACATCACTGAGTTCTCAGGCTCCCAGTACCTGACAAAAGGCTGAGCAATCCAGATGATGGAATCATTACACTAACAAGAAACTGAGGTATTATAAGTAATAAAGCATTCCTCAATAGCATCACCATTTCAATCTGGAATTCCAGTAGCTTATTTTTTATTGCTCTTCTCTGTCTATGACACTGAATGGGAAAGGCCAAATCACAAGATGTGGAAATTTTGAGCAAGCACCAAATTGAGGAAAACAAAGCATGTGAGTTACAGGCTGAAGAATATATTTGACTTGACTTTATTCCTTGTGCTCTGTGTGTAATGTTTTCTTGATAGATTAAACCTCATTTGTTTTCAACAGGGGCTGGATTGGGAGGGGGAGGGAGAGGGATTGCTTGGGGTTTTTTCATTTACCATCTTGAATTAATTTGTAATTCTACATATACCTAAGTTAGCTGAAGGATGTTTTTAAAGGCCCTAAAGACCTATCATGTTGGACAGAAGAAAATTAATTTCAGATGCAAAAACCTTATTCCTTGGTGAATGACATGGCCACAAAAGGCCAGCTGGTGCTGCAGTGTCCCTTAAGATTTTCATTAACTCCTTCCTTACTATATAAACACCTACAACATAACAGCATTTTTATGGACAATCACTTGGCCACTTTAGGGCATCACAACACATGAGGTAGACAACACAAAATGATCTTTGCCTGCTAATTGCAGAATCTAACTTGACTTTCTTAACTGGCACCATTTCTCAAACCCCATAAGGGAAACACGACGAAAGTTCCAATCTATGCAGGTTCTTTCCTAGAGAGCACTGGAAAAAAATTAACACATAAAATATGGGCAGATTAGTAACATCACAGACTAAAAGATACCAAGAAAAATATGAAGAAGAAACCCCCTCTGTCTTACATTTATTTCTCAGTGTTGAGCATGATTTTTGTCTTCATGACTGCAGAAGACACCCAAGGCTGATGCCAAAGTACAGTCTGACAGACTATTTACTAAACAAGTGGTAGAAGCATTTCATACTGCAATCCTCATCACAAATCCTATGTTTCTCAATAAAAGCCCTCCTACTCAAAAAGCACCATCAAAATAAAATTTTTCTGAAGATTTCCACATAAAAATCACAAACCACTAGATGCTAACTAAAACAAACAAAACACCCTCCAACTACAGAAAGCAAAGCTTAAACCCAGCCTGCAGTTTTAATGTCCATAACACAAACACTTGGGCTATAAAGGCAGATTCATTGAAGGCAGTAAAATCTTTAACAGCTATACAAACGTAGTTTTTACATCTGATTGTATGCAACTGATTATACTGCTTTTATTTAAGCAAATATAGTTAAACTTATTATTGTACTAGTTTAATAAATTTCTTATTCTCTGGTAAAGCACGTTAATGAATCTGTATTTTGACATTTATACTTATCAAAACAGAATGCTGAAGAGCTTGACACAATCATGCTCCACAATCCCAGCAGGTATTATGACTGCTCAAATCTCCACTGTTAAGTGTGTAAGAGGTATTTTCCAGTATTTAATAGGAAATTTTACTTTTTAGCACTTAAAGGATTATGTTCTAATACTAAGGATGTTGCTCAGAAAGCACACAGTTCACATGAAAAGTTACATTCTATGCAGAAGAACGTTCCTTTGAAGGACACATATGCCTTAACAAAAGTCAAAAATAATGGATACTAAGAAGAATTTAGTTCTTCTTCACTGAATCAAAATGCTTTCCTTAGTTTTTTTTTTTTTCCCTAGGCATGACAATAGAGGAAAGATATGTCAAAAAATCCAAATATTTACCTCTCGTCCTACGAAAATCTGAGTCCTTGAACGGACAATGCCATAAGCAGCCTCTGCTACTATCAGGAAACTATTCTTCCTCCTCTTCCTTCCTCCCAAAGCAGCCTAGACGCAGACTCCTGCCACGCATCATCTTTTCAAAATAAACACCCCAAAACTGAATCCCGACCACTCCCTCCAAACTCCCAAAACCCAAACCCACGAGATTTCTTCGGAAATCCTTTTTCTGCCCAGACGATTCCACGGAACCCACTCCGCCCGTGCTCAGTAGAAGCATTTCCTCCCTTAGAGGAGCACTGGAAACACGAAATAGAAAAGGAGAAAGACGCAACTATCACACAGCTGGGGCAGCCCGGCACTGCCGATCTCCGCGGCGTTTGCGAAACAGCACGTTCCTTCTTGCACAACCCGCACGGCCGCGGCGGAGGAGCCGGGGCGGTAGCGCGGATGCGCCCGGCGCGGGGGGCACGGACGGCACCGGGGATGGGGCCGGGGCCGGACAGGAGCGGGGCTGGGGCCGGAGACGGG
>VZTZ01037631.1:175554-228484 GCA_013400955.1 Drymodes brunneopygia | reverse complement strand
CTCGGCTCGGCACGGCCCTGCCCCAGGAAATCGGCGCTGCTGACGTGGGAAGGCGCTGCACCGCTCCGGCTCGTGCTCTCGTGCTGCCGGGCACCAGCACTTTTCTAACCGCATCAAATGCAGGTTTCCAAATCATACCTTGGCCTGTGATCAGATTTAAACCCTTACAGACTCACGTAGTCTCCCATTCCGAGCCCTATCCCTGCCCGGCATCGCAGCAGCAGCCGGAGGAGTAGGAAAAATATATTGAAAATGGAGGCGCATCAGCGGGTAAAAAGCTCTATTTTACAAGGATTAGGCTTGTGAATGACTACAGATCAAACTCTGTTTTTCTTTCACTGAAACATTTACCACGTTTTGGGCTCTAGGGAACTTCTATAATAGGAAACTTGACTGTGAAGGTATCAGGCTGCCACGGGGAGGTGCACATAACCTCATTTCTCCGTGTGTTTGGAACACAGTATATGCCTGTTTCCTTTAAACATGCCTAACACTCTGGTACTGATACAGAAAACAGTCTGATGTGGCATATTCATCCAAAAGTGGGAGGAGACTGTTCCATGTTTAATGACACGCAGCTTTTCATTCTCACCCTTAAATACAGCAAGAAAGGTTTGCTGTCAAAATAGTTGTTGAAGCTGATGTGTGCTATGGTGTTTTTGTTAGTATAATGCTATCTATGAAATAAGTTCATCTGACTGAATTTTGACAATTTGGAAGTTCCAGTTACCTAGAAATCCTAAAATCTACACAGCTTCTCACTCTGTCCTCATTTCTAAATGCCTCGATGAATTTCTCATTAAAGAGTAACTGTCTAATCAGCCAGAAAAGTATTTTCATTCTGTGGTAAAGCATGATATAAAGCACCTGAATATTTGGTATGGTTGTCCACGTGTTCTACTTGGATGTTGACACAAAGGACTGCAGCATTCCTCAAGTCCTCCCCTCCGGGTGTCACCTCCTGATAAGAAATGTGTCGAGAGAGGAGATAGCCAGTGTTCTGCTAGCAGGAAAACGAGTGATTTGTTATAGAAAATGAGGCCTGGAAGTTACCTCCCCAGTCAACTCACATGACATAAGTGGGATCCACTGAAAGATTACACTTTGCAAATTAAGGGCAGATTTTTTTCCTTTGTTCTTTGGGGATTCTTTTACTAAATGTGGACAGTAAGAAGGGTTGATCTTCCTTTAATAAAGGTCAATAATATTACTTCCATATATAATGTTCAGTCTCTTCTTCCCCAAATGCAAAGTATTCATCATGCTCTTTGTTGGCAAGTGTCATTTGCCGGAGCATGAGTTAGACAGGGGAAACACTGATTCTCTTTAGAAGCTGCCGCTGTCTTATCTCAGTCATTTTGACAAGTTGAAGTGCCCCAGCACTTATCCCTGATCTATTACATTATCTCATCAGTGTAGTGAAGTGTGGCCTTGTTCTCTGAGTGCTGAGCACCCATGACTCCCGCTGGCTATCAGTGACTACGTCCTGCAGCAAATCAAAGAATCACAGGATCCCAAATCCTCAAAACTTTTGCAGTCAGTACTTCTCTTTTTTAATTTTCTGTTTAGCTTCCTTACTACACTTGTAGCAGGAGAATCCCCTAATTTCACATCTGATTCACAAAGTTCCCCTTCTTGGGAAATAAGTTCCTCATTTCACGTATGCTGCACTGCCGGACACGAAAGAAACATGCAGACTTTTCAGCAGCAGTCAGGACTACCCAGGCAGGACCAGAAAAAGGGCCTGCCTTTCTTTATTTTCTCATATTTATATCTTTCTTAAGACAATCATGGATTGGTCAATGAGGTTACTACCTCTACAATTTTACAGGATAATGACATAGTCAATCATCTTTCTCCACCTAGGAGAAAGGAAAGAAAAACAACCTAGAAGTTCAAAACAGTCTAAGCTGGTTACAAAAGCAAGGACTATGTTTATAGAAAATGCATGAGAACTTTTACTACAGAAGTAAAAACATAGAACACTGAAAAAATCAGGGTGACACATGTATGCCTTTTTTCTCACAAACAGATCCAGATGTGGACTGGCAAATAACAGCAACTTATTTCTAAGTTGTTGTGGTGAATATAAATGAAAACAATATTTTTACCTGCTTTTTCCTTTCATGTCTTCATGTCCAGGATGCACAGATGACGTTCTGTTGCTAACAAATGCCTAGAAAACAAATAAAAATAGCATATCACAAGACAAGATTCCCCCCTGCCCAGAGGCCAGGGTCAGTGAAGCTTTTGGTGTGCACATAACTCCTAAGCATAATGCAACAGACAAGCCAATGTTACACACAGTGACAGTGGTTACACTCCTAAAAGGACCTCAAAGCTTGTCAAACATGAAAATACTTGAAATTCCCTTTTATTCTGGTGTGTTTTTCTCTCCTAAAAGTTAACTAGCATTTTAGTTACAGCACTTCTGGCTGAGAAGGTGTCGTGGGGTAACCTTAGTCGAAACTCCCAGTACAGAAGGAAGGAGGTCAACCCGGAAATGATGTACCCAAAAGGAGGTATTACAGTTTCCGCCTCCAGAACTCATAAAACCAGGAGAGAAGCTGGAGAAGTTCTCTTTCAGATTTCTGGCTGACTGTGAAAAAAACGTCACTTTCTCTCCCCTCCGCACCATCTGGATGGGACTTGAAAATATCCGTTTTCTTCCCACACAAAAAGAGAAAAAATGAAGACACCTACAAAAGGTACAACATAAAGACTCCAAGCTAATGAATGTTGCAAAGCCTATATCCAAAAAAGGAGGAGATGAGGAGTGTCTTAACCAAGACTGAAACTTCTTTTGTAAAGACATGTTGATAAACTCGGCTAAAATATACCCTGTAATATATGAACAATGGTCTAAAAGAGTGAAAAAGGGAGGATGTAATGTTCTAGCTACAGCCAGTGGACTAAGACTCCTGTGTAAAGATTCCTTGCCCTGGGAATAGTAGAAGAAGACTTGTGTTGCTGATAATGAGAAAAGGAGATTTCGTTGCCGCCTGAATAGAAATGTTCCTCCTCAAAAGAGTACCTCAACCACCATCATATACCCATCATAGTAGTCCTGGGGAAGCTACTGAAGTGGGAGGGGTTTTCCAGAACAAGCAGATCTTTTCCTCCAGACAGCTACTTGTTGTGAGGCTAACAACCATAGGAACTGTATTTCCTATGGGAAGCAACATGATAAAATAAGAGAAAACTTCTCTCCCTCCATGAACTGACAAAAGAACTGTTCCAGGGGTGGTAAGTTAACTAAAAGTCGAAGTGTTGTCTTTTTGTATGGTCAGTGGAAAAGAAATGGAGAGATGGGGGGAAAGAAGGGTGCTCTAAAGGTTTTGTTCTGATTCCTGATTGTTACTATTCCTGTTTTAAGTCTGTTAATAAATTCTCTTTATATTCCTTAAAGTCTAAACCTGCTTTACCTACTTCTAATCCTTATCTCATAACTAAAATTAATTAATTTTAGTAAGTGTGCTGGCGTTTAGTCAAAAACTCAAATAGGCAAATTAAAACCACTACAAATTAGTGTTTCCACCTGGTTTCCAATTTCCCAAACTTCTAAACCGCAACAGAAGGCCAATAACTTGACATAAAAAATAAAAATGTATTTACTCTCAAAAAGGAGAGACAGGTCTAAATTGATATAACTGTAGTGACTTTATCTTATAATGAATATGAGCATTCATGGTTTCTGAATAAATCCCCATTTATTCTGAAAAAAAGGTAAACATGCAAGAAAAAGCCTATCATGAATATGAAGGCAGAGGGAATGCAGCTGGTGCCTGTGCCAGCTGTTATGTTCACAGAAGTGCAGGAAACATCAATAAATTACAAGCAGCACGTCTGTATTGTGCTTTTGATCAAAGTGAGATCATAACTCCAAAATTAGAATGGCTGAGAGCACACACTGCTTCTTTTCACAAAATGGAATGCAAAAATGACTTTGTCTTTTGTATGGTATCTTCTGACAAATAGGGATTCCATTAGAGATAAACCCCAGAGTTTTTCAGAGGTCACACAGGACATTCATTGGACTTTTCTTTCCAGAACAATGGAACTACAAACAACTGTAGTTGTCTCCATTCCTCTCCCACACAGTGTCAGCCCAACCTGCATGCTGAGATGGAGGCTAAACCGTTACTTTTACTACATTTTAACAAACATTTAGCACGCTCCTGCAAAATATTATCCATGACTGTCACTGCCAAGGTAAGTACTGCCACCCTGCTATAGCCTTACTGTGTACAGTACTTGCATATTGTATCACGCATTTTGAAGGCTGAATAGTTTTGGCCTACTATTATTTAAATTATTTGGAGGTGGAGAATGAGAAAAACGTTCCTAAGGTTTTTCTTTAACCAACAAACAGGCAAAATATTTTTTCCAAATGACTGTTTCTGATGCAGTCTGACATGTCATTCTCCATCCCCCTGCCTCTCAGTCACCACAAGGTCTGTGAAGAACATCACAGTATTACATTTCCAGAATATACTCTTTCCTTCTATGCAAACAAATCAGCCAAAGACTTACATGGGCTGTTTTAACTGCTAAGCAGTGTTTCATTCTCCAGCATTATTCTTTAAACACTAGATGGTGCTCCTTTCCTCTTGCACATTCACCATTTGTGTTCCCCTCTCAAAGTGGAAAAAAGACAGTAGCTATGGGTAAGCAGGGAAGCTTAGCTGCAGTTTCTGATTCAGTAGGAAAGATCTCATTTAACTTCAGTTAACTGTCTCATCTAACACCAGCTGAATATATGACAACATTAATATGTGGGTTTATTGTTTTTGCTGCTGTTACACTCCATTTTAGCAAGAACTCTTCACTATGAAAAAGCAACAATTACACAATTCAGTGAATGGCAGCATTGATTTCTGGCTGGACATCTGTGGTCTGACTTGTGAAGATATTCAGGCAAGCTGGTAGCTGTGTAGAGGAGAAAGAGTCAAACTAGACCCTTTATGAATAGAAAAGCAGGAATTACTCAACTGTAAGGCAAGGAGCTGAGCAATCCATATGCACAAATCCTTGACCTGTCAGCATCCATGTGGATCCTCACTGGCTGGAAAACTGCGACAGGGATTGGCAGGAATGCTGAAGAGGAAAAGCAGAATTTCCATTACTGTTCTAGAGATTAAATGATTAATGGGTGTAAGATATAACCAAAGATAATGACACAATTAATACAACACAACAATTGTTTCAGCTCCATACAGTATAACTTACTTCCATTTATATAGACCTTTTTCTTTGTATTATTACATAAATGGATATACTTCCATGTCATACTTCATTCCTTTGGAGAACCAAATATATACATGTAATGGGGACTTACAGATGTGTCCAGTAAAAAGAAAGATTCTGTGATCACCTAGATTTACATCTGATTACAACTGCTAAACAGCAGTTACACAGCCCATGAGTGTCTTAAGTTGTGCTTACTTCCAGCACAACATTTCTGAGGCCCAGCCAGTTTTCTCACCTGTCAATCACACTGTGGCCTTTTTCCTGACTTTCTAGCTCATTTCTTGGTACACTGTAGCCTGGCTGACACCTTTCCATTGTATTAACTGCAACCATGAAACTGCATTTCTTCAGTAGCTCCCAAACTTCCTCCTTTCCATGTACAGGAGCTGTGGATCCCTTCCCTCCCTCCATTTACACTGTAATAGAATCCTCTTCAAAGACAGAATTGCTCATAGCTGAGGCTTAATGCTGATGTCAGATAATTGCAGTCATGGGCATACTGAGAAATCTTCAGTGTCTTGTTCCAGTTGTTTTTCCCAGGAATTGCAGGTAGATACAAGCCCAGACAATGAGTGTGCCTCAGTGGATGGTACTGTACTATCTTAGAGCTACAGTTTACACACAACCCCCAGTGCAACCATCAGCCAGTGCTGCAATTCTTATCCAGACATGCTCTTCTTATTTCTTACCATTTTATCTTCACTTTGAATGTCCATCTCACAGAAAGCTCGGATTCTTCTCCCCAGTCGTTAGAAATTTAACTGAGGCTTAAAGCTGCAGTGGCAAGTTCAGTACAATCTGCAGATGGAAGGTATGTTGTGAGGGAGAAATCCATTCCCTCCAGTTTCCATCTGCCATCAATGGAAAAGCAGCAGATAATGATGGAGAACAAATCCTTGCAGTGTTTGAACTTCAGCGGGGTGAATTCCAGCCTAAATCTTTTGGACAGGAACTTTTCTTCTGGTGTGGTCCATGAACTGTTTAACATACTTAGAGATATTAGCTAAAAGTTACATCAGTCACAGCAGCTCTTTGCAAACAAGCTTTCGTCAAATCCTTTTAATTTTTGAATTCTTAACTGTATAACAAGTCTATTCATCACTTTTCAAGAAATGAATCAAATATTCTAGTAAAGGGTAATTGTATTTGTCAAAGCTGAATGGGATCAAAAAACCCTACAGACGGTTGACTGGAAGACACTTAGTATTTTTTAAAAAAGAAAAAGCTATAACAGATATAATCTGAACTAAAAATAGAGAGATTTAGCCAGAAATTTTGATCTAGAATCCAGGCTACATTTGTCACATGAAAATGATTTTGCAGGAAATCTCTATTGCTATTTGTTTCTGCTCAAGACAAACATTACCCAGAGCAGTTTTTCCTGTGGTTTTCTGTTTTGGAACTCCTGGCTTTGACTTTGTAGAAAGACAGGAAGCACATGGACAACTGAGGAAATACAGATTCAAGAGTAAGACACAACATTGAAATCTGGAGCCAAACTAACGCCAAGCCCTGTCCAACTGAGGCAGATACTGAATAGTAGTGTTATCTAAAAGGTGAGGAGAAAATGATCCCCTCATATCTAGACAACTCCTCTCCTGTATCCAATGTTACCAGAATTATATATGCCAAATTTGCAATTTGTACTTGTCAGAAAACACTGTACATGTGTGGTCAGTCTGAGAAGTGCCATCTTACACCACCAGCACTGCATTCTGCTGCCTTCTGGGCTACTGAGGAAGTCTTCACAAAGGTGGGGGAATAGATACTCTACTCAAAGCAATTAACAGCTCTGGCAATCACTTTTGTTTGGAATCTTCTGAGGGCTTCACCAAGTTAACCTCAAGCATTTACCAGAACAGCTCCCCAGTCACAAGACTGCTGTGTACTGACATAACCCAGATATTTCCTGCATGCAATATCGACACACTGCAGCAGGGCTTTTGGTGAGGAAAGGACTATCTTGAGTATTGTATTCTGCAAAGGAAGCAGAAAGGAGAGAGGGCTGGCAGAAGGGTGTTGGGAGAAGACTGGTGGAAGAACTGAGAGCAAGTGAGGAGTAATGATGACAACTAAGATGGCTTATTTACTGTCAGTGCACTGAGGGTTAATCCAGACTCTTCAGTCCTAAACGAGACACAATTTCTGAAGGAGTGATAAATTTACCTGAGGAAAAAGGGTAGGATATGGGCAGTTCTTGTGGAGAGCTCTAGCACCAAGTGGATCAAGAGACAAGAAACATCAGTTAAGAATAAAACTAAGGGATCCACTGAACAATACAGCCTGACACAGAAGCAGAACCAGCTCTGGCCAGGTAGTTCTGGTACAATGCCTTGGCAGGGTAATTGTGTACCTAAATCCAGGGTTGTGCTGCGGTGGCTGTACTGCTGGGACTGAGGATTCCCTCAGCACCAAGGCTTTATGGTAGTATTTTACACCAGGGTATGGTTTGATAGCTGTTATTTCTGTGTTCAGACATCCTCAGGGTACTGTTAGACATTTGCACTTACAGCTGGATAAACAAGCTTAAGTAAAAGAAGAACAGAAATAACCCCCCAAAAAGACCATTTTTGGGACAAACTTAATTACACTAATCTTAAAGCAGACAAAATGATAGTACTTGAAGTGGAATAACTTTAACCAAGAAAAGACTCTTTCTCATAGAGTCTAGACACACTCCTGTGCTTTTTGGCAGACTGTGGATACAAACTATACATCTTGTTCCTAGTTCAGTGATGGACAAAATACAGCCCTTCAGAATAAAAACCTCTGCAACCACACACCCATGAAAAAAATAGTTGGTGACACAGCAGTCTTCCATAATCTATCTAAAATTTTGACCAAAATACCTTGTATCTTCTTATTTGGAAAAGCTCTATTTAAAAAAAAAATCTATTAGTGCTCTGCACTTATGCATTTCAACTGGATTGAAGACAGAAGTACAATGAAGAGGAATTTCTATTCTTCAGATCCCAAAGCAGTGGGAGTATTCCAGAAGCACATGTAGCTGTTTCCATTTTGTTAATTTGCTTTCACTGACCATGTGCATTCAAAGAAGCATCAGGCCAAAATTCCATTCTCAGTGGTACTAGCATTTGAATACAACTCTTTTTTGGTTTAAACAAATTCTTTTTAGCAGCTCATTATGCTCATAGATAAAAGATGCAAACCTGTCAAAACATAAATCCCTGCTATGCATCACAATTATAAATCACAGCTGACAACAACCCCCCAAACTTCTGTTGCGAGCTAACAAATGTCATTAAAGAAAGGATATAAATTGTTTCATGAGTTAAAAGAAAAAAAAAGATAAAACTGGCAGCCAGCAACCCTACCTCAGTGTACAGTTAGTAGAATTATTAAAAAGAAGGATGGTCTAAAATATAGAAAGCAAATCCCATTCACAAAAATGAAATCACCTATGAATCTTGATTTTAAATTATTGCCATGGTTGTCTTTTCCTCCTGCCCCTATAATGACCTTCTAAGATAAAAAGGTTTAGAAATTGGCTGCCTTGGCAGTTGTGGATGTGATTGAAGATCCTGCTTGGGGGCAGAATAAATCATTAGATGTCCAGGGAAGTGCCCTTGACTCTCTTTCCTTTGGCATACCCTTCATTTTCCCCCTTTTTAGTGAAATATAAAAAGAATTAAAGGCCACAAAGAATCACATTTGTAGATTATTGGATGAGACATCAATTAAATAATTCCACCTGCTTTAGATCTGAGGTAAGTAGGATAAGAAAAGGTAGGAGGTTTTGTAGGGTTCCAAATTCAGCAGCATTCATAACCCTCTCAACTTCATTTTACTGAGTCAAGGTTTTTGCTAGGCTCTTCTCAGATAACTCAAGTTCAATTTTCCCTGCACTGTTATTCTCCAGCTGAATACAACAGAAGAACTACAGAAACACTGCGTGTTCTACCTCATCTCTGCTGAAGGTATGAATAAGAGTGAACCTTCAAATGACACACTGATCTTTTCAAAGGGATATAACAAATCTCAGGTTTCTTCCCAGAGAAGGAGTTTGGTCAAAATATGAAGATGCTGTTTAAAGTATTTCCTCTGGCTTTACCAGAATTTATTTTGTCAAATGCTTACTCATGATGCTGAGGGCAGTGGCATTAGTGGGAAGTCTGCAGCCTCTTTGTGTACACAATGTCCTTGTTTCAAGCAAATGAGAGGGAATGTTAGCTGAGTTCTATACAGTTTTCAGGAAACAAAAATAGAGTGAAAACTCTGATGCCTGTGTTCTTTATGAGAACTCCAATGTTCTCTGTTTAGTGTAGTAAAGCATAGACTTTCAAACAATATGTGTCAGATACAGATGAAATGCCTAAGGAAGTTTTTTCGCATTTTTCAGTACTCTCAGATTAGTTCATGTTTTAATAAGCTCCTCAAAATCAAAGGGACATGCTAGAGATAATTACAATTCCTCTTCACTTATCTGTCATACAAAGTTTTAATGTTTTCTTCCATTTTACATACTGTCTCATAAAGAATGACAGTAAAAATACCTGCAGTAAATCTGTTTTCCCTCTTTGCCTGCATATTAGCATTTCTTAAGAAACAGAATAATTTATTATCTGCAGGTTTTGATTTTTTGTTTATATATTCCATGCTTGAATAAAGTGAAATATTATTTAAAGACTTGATCTGAAGCTTGCCTACTGAAGTGAGTAGGAGTCTTCCTGTGGAGATCTGACCCCCAAGGATATTTGCCTACTACAGAATTATCACAGTGAGAAAAAAAACCTCCTCTAAGCAAATAAGGCCAAGCTTATGGCATTAATAATCCACTGCTTAACTTGATGCATTTCTTGGAATGAAAATACCTCAAAATACATTAACATCTCTGGACACCAATAATTCCCTCTGCTTTTTCAGTTAGAGGAGATAACTGGAAATGGAAAAAATACTGAGATTTAGTCACATGGGACTAAGTTATTCCACTAGGAATTTATTACTATTTGTAAGCAAATTCTGCAGAAGGCCAAATTTTAAAGACATGTAGTAAGAGGGATTTGTGAATGCAAATTCTAGTGCTACTGTCATTATGAGGATGTGTGAAATTACAATAGGGAATTTTTCTATACTTCCTTATCATATTTGGTTATAATATTAGAAGAACAATAGTCATTAAAATGGCCATAAAAGAGATGAAAAATTTTAAAAATATGAAAGGCCTCAGTGAATTTCCTGGAATTTAATTTACATTTACATCTGTGAATATATACATCAATTAACCTATTTGTTTAGACAGAACAGTAACAGTCTTTCAGTTTCAAATTACTTCTAGAGGGACTTCTCTCTGAATCAGCTGTTTGTATGCAGAACCTTATACCTATACCTGTATAAAGAAAAAAAAAAAGCATCCTCATTTTCAGAAAGCCCAAAATACCATTTTGGTTAAAACAACAATATCCTTTTTCCTCTCAGGGCTGTAGTCCACAATGACAAAGCAGTCACAGCACCAGACCAGAGAAAGTTGAAGAAGAGTTTGGACCACACTCTCAGGCACCTGGAGTGACTTTTGGGGTTTCCTGTGCAGGGCCAGGAGCTGGACTCAATGATCCTGAGGGGTCCCTTCCAACTCAGCATATTCTGTGATTCTCTGATTCTATAAGCAGATGTCTTAGTAGGATATAATTTCCTTTCAGCTGGGATGGGAGGAAATCTGGTGAATATCAATTTATTTCTAAGTGCCATTAAGTAACCCTGAATATTAGATTGCTAGTAAAAGGTTACTAATGATCAGCATGAATTCACTGTCAGTGCTGCCTCCAGGGTGATGTGAGGAACAGCCCGTAACACCCATAACCAAGGGGATGAGAGGCCTATGAAAAAGCTGGACCTGGTTTCTGGACAGATGAATACTTTCCCAGACTGAACTGAAAATCCTTTCTATCAAGTAAACAGAGCCACCTTGTACCTGCTTGCTCAGAGCTCTCCATGAGGGACCAGACCAAAGTCTTCAACTGCCACCCCTTCAACCAGTTCCCAGAGCTTGTCAGTGTGCAGAGCACAGGGCAAGCTTGGTCCCTATTGAATTGCCCAAGCTGTGATTAAGCCCACAGAATGAGTGGCCTTGCTCCTGGCAGGCTGCCACATGCGCTGATTTCAGCGGAGAAAAGTTACAGTTAGACAAGGAGGAGGCTGGCCTGGTGCCCACAGCCCTCTTCAGCAGAGTTAAAGCACTCTGCCCCACATTTGCAGCACATCCGCTCCCAATCTGCCCGTGAGGAGCTGGAGAGCAGGGCACAATCGCTGCCTTGTGCTGCAGGGCTGGGGACACGCACCCAGCAGCACCGAGCCTGTCCATGCAGGACGGACACAGCGGGATCAGGGCTTTGTGCATGAACACAGCTGGCTCTGAGCAGATCCTGACTGACAGAGAGCACAGGGAAGGGCTCATACACACTGCAACTGCAGAGCACCGGGGCTGGCACACCTGGGGCTCCTCACTGCTCCTGCCAACATGGGGCAGCAAAGGGAAAGGGCAGTGGGGAATTTCACTGGGGTTCAGATTGTAAAATGACCTACAGACAAGAATGGCAGGGCTTACAGTTAAATAAAGGCACTGTTATCTGAAATGCTGATGCTCTTGGAATTCTACAGTCTCCTCTTTTTCCCCACCAAAGAGAATGTAATAGTCACTAGTGTCACTAACATCTCTACAAGACACCCAAAACTGCAAACTGATCCAGACAAAAGAGGAGAACATCTGTTCATTGTGTCCTGTACTTCTGTCTCAGACACACATCTTCCTAAGGACATGAACAATTATAATTTTATTATCTTTAATGTCTTCCTCATCAAATTTCACTCCATTGTCTGTCCCAGACAAGGTGTATTGGGCAATAACATTATAAGCTCTTCTTAATCCCGCTGTTATTTCAGCCCAAATTGATTTACTGGGGATTCTGAGCGGACAAGTGTAATATTTCCCATCCACAACAAAAACTCTACTCTACCTTATACTCTGTTATTTTAAAATATAATCTTAATCTATTCAAGTGCCTAAAATATGAGTTTTTACAGTTTCATCAAGAAAATTCCTTTTTCATTTTTAATGTACCTTTTGAGCTTCAGGGACTTTATTAAAACATATTTTTATTAATATGATGTTGAGAAACACAAAACTTTCTCTGTAATTACGTACAACTTCAAAATCAGTAATTAACCACAATTTCATATTTTTGTTTGTGGCATCACAGATTCCGTACAGGATCCTGTATTTTAGGGACATTTAAGCAGTTAAACGAAGTTATGAAGTTATGACTTGCCGTGGTGGTGTGGTGCCACCTTGTGAGGTTTCACCGTAAGTGCCTCCAACATGTACAAGGAGACAAAAATTAGCCCTGGGAAGAAAAGGAAAGGAGACTGTTCCTCTGTGACTGCAAGAAATTGCAAGACATTCCAACAGTGAGCCTGTCAACAAAGAGGAGCATGTGGTTATTGGTTAAGAAAAGAGCATTCAGCGTTTTAAGATCACATTAAAAGGGCATGAGAGGGCACAAAGGACTGCAGCAAAACCTCAAGTACTTTCCCCAACACAGATCCAATTACCAACATGAGTTAATTCCACTGAAGTCAGCAGTTACTGGAGATTAATGTGGAAGTAATGCAGATCAGATTTTGGCCTGCAGGCTTTTGCAAATCTTGGCTTACAGTATTTCCTTAAAACAACGATCAGTTAAAATATCCAAGTTATTTCTTACTTTTTGATACTGTTTTATTTACTTTCACAACTTTTTTTATCCCCAAGATGCTTTAACTGTATATAAGTAAGAGATCACACACACAGCTGTTTAGATAGAGGCTTTAGGTAACAGTTTTCATTTTTCTTTGTCCATTTTTGAAGGAATGTAGTAATGTCTGTTTATATTTAACACTTTTCTGCAATGCAAAATGTATGTCTTCTTGCTTTTGGGTGAAATCTAAAACTGTTTTAAATCTAAATCTCTTTTGCTGTTTCAGTTTTTTTCCCCATGGCCTGATAGTTCTTTTAGAGTAAGGCTGGTTGAAGAAACCCTTCCTAGAGAATCTGTTAGATTGTGCCAGTAATACAATTGCCAAAAGCCAGCAGGTTTGGTACCTCCTGACAGGATTAAATTTGCATCATACTGAACTCCTCACTCAGCAGTCTTGCTGTAAGAAAACTGTCAGTGGCAAGACATCCAACCACAGGCAGCTGTGAAAGCACAAATACAAACTCTTCAGAAATCTACCCCACCCCTTTGCCATCAGGTGCTGGAACTAGTCACCCACTACTAGGCAGTGCTGAAGGATTGAGGGCATGGATGTCTCTCAAACGCCAGGGACACACAGCGTTGCTCCAGTTTTTGTTACAGAACATGAACACAAGTCAAAAAAATAAAGGCAGTTAGGATAGATGCACACATTTGTATCTGCAGTATTCTGCAAGAACTCGTCTCTATGGACAGGAATATTCCTCCTCAATGTGCTCCTAATTTCTTTTTCTCTTTGTTTCTCAGCTCAGGTGGATGACTCCAAGGTCAAGTATCTGGCCACAAGCTCAGGTGTCTTCTGACAGTTTCGTGACATTTGGGTCAGGGAGGACCCAGGAAAACAACACACTGAGCACTTCCAAAATTTCTTCCTTTAACAGGGGACTATGACATAACCCAAGAGTGACATACTGTGTCAGAAAAACAGGAATATTAGCTAATAACAATCTTAACACACAGAAGAATGTTGATATCAAAAGGAACTGACCTATGTCATCAGCACCAGATCCTTTCTGTCTGGATATTCTGATCCAGAATCTTGCAACCGGGTATATTACAATACATCCTAATCACATCCTCCTACACACTTCACAAAGCTTCCAAGATTAAATGTCTCTCTTGAAATAAATTTTTAAAAAATTAGGCTGATTCTTCAATTAATAGGAAGTAATTTTAACATAATCTCTCTTAATGCCAATGTCTTGCAAATAGTTTGATTCAGCCAATACAATTAACTTAATCTGCTCAAAATGAAAAAGAGGCTTGAATCTTTTTTACTCAATCAGACCTGAATATTAGGATTGATTTCTGTTAATTTTAACTTGGATAAGGGAATTCATGTTTTAATTCCTTTATCTAAACAGAAATCAGTAGGAGGAAGCATTAAAATGCTATAAACATCACTGAACATCATCGCTCTAAGATATATTTTTAAAAATAAATGTTACTATTAACATAAAAGTGTCATTTTCACTGTGCAATCTTGGACAAGTCTGTCCTGTATACCTTGAATATCCAAAATTTCCATTGAAACCTTTAATGTGCACGCATACTGCTAGAGAAATACTTCTTCTTTATTCATAGGGTGTAAATCTGAACAGCAAGCTACCCTGCAAGCTCACCACACAGAAGAGTTTCTGAGGTAGATAAGCATCACCATCCCAACAGGAATGATAAAAAGGTTAGGTTCTCTACTTTAACAGTTTTCTATATAACCCATTTCATCTTTTGAAAGATTTAAATTTATAGTACTTGGAATAATGATCAGAAAGGAAATTAGTATGTGGTCAGCCTAAAAATCCTCAAAGTGCAACAAAATGCTTCAAAAGTTTTAATTGTGATGACTTTGATACAGAAGCCATGTAAGTGACAGAGCCCTTCTATTGACTGTTAGAACAGTAATTCATACAGATATGATTGTCTTCAGGCCCCAGTACCTTAACAATACTGGAAGTAAAAAAAAACAACCCAAAAAGATCTAGCTGATTTCCAGCTGGAAGGGAAGGAGAAACATAGAACTGCATTCATGCATTTTAAGGGAGAGATTGCATAGCTTGTTTAGAAAGAAAATGTCTTTTCATGTCCTTAATAATAGTTCTGTGCTTCTTCAACTTCTTTGTGAGTTACATATGACCATGTTCCTTCATTCAACATTATCAGCCCATAGAATGAGTAAAATGCAGGAGCCCCTTTGAGAATAAGGACACAGTTTTAACATTTATCTTGGGAAGAAATGAATCACGTATGCAGTTATCATATCCAAAAGGTAAATATTTCAAGTTTTATAAGGACACAACAATCCATAAAATATTGGTTGAAGGTAAGCACCAAACCCAGCAGTTGCCATTTCAGAGACTGAAAGGCAAACCTGGGCTGTGGTTGTCTTCAACACTGGGAGCTTGGTCTTGACTGCAGTTCTTTCACTTCAGATATTTTCCATGCAAGATCCCAGCTGTACAACACAGTGATAGAGGCATCTCATTATTTAAGGCCCGTGCTTTCTTTCAGATACTCTTGGAAAACACACCAAAGCTAATCTTTCTCTTAATTTTTTTTTTTCACTTTTAAAAGCAGTGTTAAATATTCATAAATATAAAAACTATGTGGAAATACTTTTAATAATATTCTGACTGTTAAAAAAAGGGGGGGGGGGAAAGAAAAACCACAATCCAACAACACACCATCTTTGCCAGAGTGCTTGGCCAGCGGTGAAGATAAAAATGTGTCTGTTCCAAATATCCTGTAAATCACATGATGCTTCTGTCTCTTTTTGGACCAGAATTATTTCAGTACTTTCTGCTGAGTTCTAAGAAGCCCTCATTAGAGGACAAAAGCCCCTGGAGTGCCTGAGATTCAGAAAGGCTGGACTGGCAGAAACATCTTCAGATTCTTATGTGGAAAGTACTGCAAAAGAAAGGAAAAGATTAAGACATACAAACACATCTGTCACTATGCAAAAAAAATTCCTTAAAGTACAAAAATGAAGGTGCTGTGTAAAAATATTTACTTTCTTCCTTCATGCTTTGAGAAGAGTTAAATCTCATGGGAGAAAATTCCGTCTTCTGCAAATGTTAGCTCAGGGGCTAAGTTCAATCCTGATTTAAATCAAGCATAAATTGCCCAATTTATTGGATGTAGAGCAAAGCTAAGTGTTCCCCAATGGTACTTTTGCTGTGGCACAGCATTTGGGTTCTCAACAAGACAAACCAGGCAGGTAAAGCTGTTTCTCTTGTTGGGACAAAGAGATCCTGGTTGTTATCCTCTATTTGCTCTGGGATCCAGGCAAGCTGCACAGCTTGCAGCTGCCACCAGGCTTCAGAAGAGCTCCTGAGCATCTCAGCAGAACAGGGAGAGAATTTAGAGGGCATGCTAAAATCCTACTGTCTGTAGGCAGCAATCTGCTCAATGTCATGACAGAATCAACTGAAGTTTCTTTCTTGACTGACTAAAATAAGAAGAGATTATTAATGTATTTTTGTATGTAAATTCTGTCATTTTGTTGCACTGAAAGAAAACCTTTTTGGAACATTTGAGAGGCTGCAGACTTCTGGATGCACACTCTTTGGATTTCGTTTTACCAAAAGAATACTCTAACTTAATTACAGCTATTAGATTTGAATCAGAAATTCACTAAAGGAAGCTTGTGGTACATATTTGGAGGAGATAAAATTCATATTCACCATGGTCCCTAGGAACTTTGTCTCTAGGAGTTTATTCAGTCTGGGTGACAGTAAAAGATACGCTGTATAAATACATTTACAGCCACCACACCAGCCCAAGCACTGTGAGAGAAAGCAGATAGTGATGCAAATAGTTTACTGGCACTAAGGTTTTTTAAATAAAAGAATTATAAATATCTTGTTCATAATTCAAGAAATGTCTAGAGACTATATAAATCCAAGCTCTTAAAAATTTAACTCCCATGCAGGTAATATCTAGGAGCTAAAAATCCACCACATTGTATGTGAAAACGTTTGAGGCATGATTCCCCCAAAAAATCCACCCAAATCCACCTAACTGGAAATCTATTTATTGGGAAAAAAGTTCTCTTTTTTATCAGAATATCATTTTGACTTTTGAAGATTCAGCTTTTTACTAAGAAGCAGCTGAAATACTCCAAAAAATACTGACAAAAAATATTCCCTTCCACTGTTTCTCTTCTAAGTATCTCTTGCTGATTAGTCACTAGCTCTAATATTTGTCCCTAAGAGCTAATTAATCTGCATGTTGGGGCAGTCTTATGAGATGCACATTCCCTATAAGGGAGCTTCCTTTACTTCAGCGTTTGGTAAGATTGGAGTCACAACATCAACTGGCGGCTGGGCAAAGGCTCACAATGGTTTCAGAAAAACTGCATTTCCAATATTTAATGTGTTGTTTCCCTGTCTGGTTCTGGCAGCTCCCAGTTATTAATTCTGGCAGTATCCCAGGTACTAATGCCATATTTCTCTCAAACCCCATTACATATTGTAACAGCATGCTCCACCCTCAGGCATTCAAATAAGCTGAAACTTCCAGGGTGATTTATAGAACAATTTCCTGTGGAAAATGTAACCAGTCTTGTAGAACAGAACACTTAGCTAGTGCCAGCTCAATCTGCCAATGCTTCCATTAAACTACAAGCAGCTTCTTAATGATAACAATTTTGAGTGAAATAAAACTACTGGGATCAAATTTTCTGAACTAATAACTCTCATCATAATTTACAGCTCAGTCCAGCTTCTGGGAAAACAGCCAACTGCAATAGCTCTTCCCTGGTTAATGACTAACAGTGTTTTCTTCTAGTTTGGAAAAAATTCTTCAACAACAGCAATGCAAATCAAGCAACAGACTTTACTGCATCTTCATTTGCCTGATAGCAGCACAAAGCTGGCAAAGTCTGTCTGTAGGAGATGAAACCTACACATGGTCATTAAGTAAAGGTTTGAGAAAGAGTGATGAGATAAGGAAAATCAGTCAACATAGAGTGGATGAACTTCAGTTCATAGCAGGTCAAAGCCCGGCTCATGGCGCCAAAGTTATAATGCCTGCTCTGTATGTTAAGTAAGCGAGATAATGTGACAGCTTTAAAAAAACCCAACAACATGTAAAAAATGTGCTTCAAAACCTGAGTGCACATTGCTATAAGGATCTGGCCTTCAAAGATTTTCCACAGAGTAAAGAAGATATTCCTCCTCAGTGACTTCAAATCTCATGGTGATGATGATGATTTACAGATGGATGAAAGTTCTCGATGTTTGTCACAAATTGTGTGAGCACTGGTCCCACATAAGAGAGCAGAGAGAACAAAGCATTCTATGGCTTTGTACAGATCACCTGCTCAAGCAATGGCAGAGCCAGGAATAAAACCTAACTGCCTGGAATCCTACATTTCCTCCTTTTATGATATGAAGAGGTGGCTTTGGTGGGGAGAAAAGGAAAAGAACAGAGTAAGAAATCCTTTACTACAGATAAAAATCATCTGGGGCCTTGTAAGTTATTCAGCACTTTCAAAAGGCTCACATTCCAGGTGCCAGGATGGTATTCTGGGATCAGATATTCAGAAATATTGACTGTCCATGGCTTCAAAGCAAAATCCCTGCCCACTGCAGTTACCCAGCATCTGCGGTTGCTCACTGGCAATCATTTTCAATGTGGCTATTGCTTCGGGTCCTAGGTGTTCCATTTTCACAGCTGCTGAGCAGCTGCAAGTGTAAATCATTAGACTCTTGGCCTTCCTTGAATTTAGATTCTGGAATGCATTCAACTGGGCACAAAAAGTGAAGATATGCAGAAACAAATGAAATTGTGACAGGCTCTGGACATTGATGGGTTGGTATTTCTTCCACATGTCCCCTTAAGATTTCAAATGGACAATTTGTTTTAGGTGAAAGCATGTTTTTATATCTTTTTGCAATAGTAAGAAGCTAGTTCAGTTTACCACTGACATTTAGGGTTGGTGATCTGCTATTAAGACACTTCCTGTGCTTTGCATGCTCTGTATTAGATTACCCAGTGAAGCTGCACAGCCCTGCCTGCCCTTCGGCTGCACACAGCCAAAGGCTATCATTTAAGACAAGCATTACAGCTGAAGTCTCAAAAGAGAAGAAAATGAGAGGCCAGGAATAGAGCTGGAGATTAATTCACAAAGATGTAAGAAAGCCTTGTTTCGGTAAATGAATAGGTAATGTGTCTGCGACTGTTACGGCACAATTGAACTTAATGAACAGGAACTGGGCTTTTGTGGTGAGGGATCAGCTACAGGAATTGCATTCTTGTCCCATGTCACAAAGTCTGTCTTATGCTGGCAGGCACTGGCTCCTGCCAGAGAATGCTTGTTTAGGTTCAGTCCCAGTCAGACTTTGGTGTACCTATTGTGGCATTAAACTTCAATGAATCCCATTCCAAAAGTCAAATCTCTCTTTAGAACGTAGTATTTACACAGTATTTTAAAAATTAGAATAAGTTCCTCAGAACAGGAAGTTCAGTATTAGCAAATATGTCAGTCTGTGATGCAGTATATACAGAAAAAATAGGACTAACAGTGTCCTAAAAAATTAAAATACCTTCACAGGCAAAATGAACAGTAAACCACAGTAAGGCAGAGGTATCAAATCTTCCATGTAGAACAGTTTGTATTAAAGTAGTCTCATGACCCTGTCACTTTCTTTTCCTGCAGCTGTTAACTCTGGTTAAAACAGAAACCAGAGAACCACACTCTCTTCTCAACTCTGAGACTTTTTCCCATTACACTCTCATTTGCCAGTATAGCTTCAAAGACACATGTTGCTGAACCATGAGAAACATCAGATTCTTCAGAGGATTCTAACATTTTCTTTACATATATTTCCAGCTAAGAAATGGGGATTTGTACTGTTATCCCCATAGAAGCTGCTATTATATAGAAACTGCCTGGTCAGAGGCTCTAAACCAATGTTTTTGTTAGGAGGTAGAAGGAGACCCTTCTTTATGTCATCAGGAGCTCTTAGGCCTGAGAACTTCAGAGATGAATCCCATGCTAAACTCCTGAACCTGAAAAAAGGGGAAGTTACGATTCCTCTTGAAGCCAGGGATGCCAAATATTGCACATTGCCATCTTAAACATGAAGGACATGTCACAGACATGGATCCAAGGACATGTTTAAACGGAGCAACTGGATGCTCAGTCTTCCAATACTTGGTAGCCTCGTCCTTTGATTTTATTGGTACTCTCCACTTTCTCTTACCTAATCTATAATGCACATCTCACTTCATCTCACTTTTTACTTATCATCTTGCCCTGCTGAATACCCAGCACTCAGTGATTTTCACTCATTTCACCCATTTCCTCATCTTCCCAAAACATCACCAAACTGGAAAAGAAAAATAATTGTTGACAGTCATTCCAATGGCTACACTGGCAAACATTCCTCTCTGCAACTTTCTCAGGAAATGACTGGGCTGCACAGCATTCTCAGCTTGGAATTCTCAGTCAGCCGTTTGCAAGCCTCTACAACACAGCAGTAAAGTCAGCCATGGCACAGGAAACTTCTGAAACTGCAGCTTCTGCTGAATCTTCAGATCTGCCTTCAATTCTTCACATTTGATCACTGTTCTCTATCAGATTTTAGGAGCAGCACAGCCTTTTGATTGATTATAGGAAACTCTCCCAGACCCCAGAAGCTTCTACATGGATAGCAGTAGAAAGAAAATGTTTTCTTAGCTGGAAATATCTGTAAACAAAATATTAGAATACCTACTGAGCTGAGCCTCACCATAATGATGATACGTATCTTGTTCTAAAAGGGTTTCCGTTGATACACTTGATTAGTCAAGGAATACCTGAAATGTATAAAAGACATTCACATTAACTTTGAGTGTCTCCTCTCCAGAAGCTGATATTTCTCAAGGTCCACAGGAATCATGTGCTCCTGCTTTATTGTTGAATTGCTTTAATGTCTTTCCTCAGAATTCTCATTCATGAAAGAAATACTATTCTGTGTTATGCAGGAAACTTTAGAGTTCTTCAAAAAACACTCTCACTTTCTCAGCAAAGAGATCAATGTGTTTCCACGTATATTTGTAACATGTATACAATATTTACACATATTGCTATGCAAACAACTGGGATCCTTGTCATAGGCTTAAGAAAAACATGAATTTAAGCTGATAGTAGATGAAAATATTTTCCTGAACCACACCAAGAAGGGTGGAGGGGCAGGAAAGGTGATAATTTAAAGTCTTTGAGCTCTTAGTCTTAAGTTAGGAGAGAACTGGAATATGGCCTAGAAAATTAAACTGAGTTAGGTAAGAAGTCATCCCCTGGTCAGTTCTTTAGTAAAATACTTATGTATGACACTTCTTGTATTAGACTGCTCAGTGATATCCTAAAAAAATACCTGCAAGTATGCAAGAGACTCTCTGTTTCTTAAAATAGTACCTGAGAAAGTCTGGTGCCTTGGAAATCATGTTTTCAAAATCTGCAAATCCTAATTTCCCATCACCATCCATGTCAGCTTCCTCTATCACTTTCTCACAAACCAGAGTGATTTCCTCTGCTGTCAGCTCTTCTCGGGTCAGCTTGTTGAGGGTTTTCTCCAAGTCTGCTTTACAAATGAAGTTGTCTGTGTTAAAATCTAAACAGAAGAACCAGAGATCACCAAGTGTCCCACTCATTTACTCCAAACACAAAAAGCCCACCAGAACCCCCCATACAGTACCATAGATCTTAAAGGCATAGATTGCTTTAAGCTCTCGGGGGGCCATTTCACTGAGCACGGAGAACATGTCCACAAAGTCGTTGAAGCTCAGGCTCCCCTCTCCATCTTCTGAGAAAGACTCCACAATCCTCTCTTTGAAGGGATTCTCCTGTGAAAGACATATATAGATTGGTATTTGGAAGATGAAAATACCTGCAGACTCCCTGATAATGAATATTTAATTGCATGGTTGGCTCTTTAAAGACATTTTTTTCTTTTTTTTCCCCAAAAATGCATCAAAAAACTTACATTTGTGTGCTTTACCAGGAAGTTTCAGCAGTCCTTGCTGCTGCATAGTACCACTTCTGGCCTTTATCTTCACTGATACATGCTAATCTCCAACCTGTAGTTGGACTGACTAAAAATTCCAGAGATTTAAATGAAATTTAATCTCCACAGAAGATGATCCTGAGATCATATCTAGCACCTTAGAATAAGACAATATTCTAAAACCATAAACACACAAGCAAGCATAAGAAAATCTGCCTTATTACTCTGAAATCCAAACCAAATGTTTCTATAATAAAAACCCAACATCTTTCTCAGACCTATACAAAATCCCAACACTAATTTGTAGCTGTACCTCTAAAACATGGAAAATCAATTCAATTCAGCTGAACCAAACACAAGCGTCACTTGGGCTGTGAGCAGCATCTCATTAAAGCTGTGCTGCAGATCTTATCTGAGGCCAAGACACTGATAAACACAATGATCCATAAATATAAAGAGCTGTGGTAGTGGCATATCAGGTTCATTATTTTTAATATGCATGCAGCATTTTGTTTCACTTTTAAAGAAGCAGTACTGTGAAAGCTCAGAAGCTCAATCATATATCCATTTAATTTCTTTTTTTTCCTGTAAACTTAATTACCTAGCAGGTATTCACAAACCATCCGAATATCTGAAATGAAATTTCAAATACAGCTACATTTGAGAGACAAATGACCAGAAAATCTTGTTTTTCAGTTTACTTGAATTCTTTCTTGATAATTCACACATAGAACAAAAACATCTATAGAATACATTTTTGGCATCACTGTGGAGACTAAAAACGTAATGGCTAGGTACAAGGCTGTTTTAATGCACAGGTAAAGTAGAGACCACAGAGCCTTAGGCCAAATGACAGCCCATTAAAGTAGTCAATACTAAATACAAATTCTCCTGCAGGGTTTGATGACTGTAGGAATCCACAATAGGGAACAGGCCTACCGATTTCAAAGGATAGGAGATTAATGAGTTCACTGCTCAGATGAAGACAAAACCAGGCCAGATAAAATTAAATAGAATAGAAAACAGGGATTCCTGAAAATAAAAAGCAGCCTCAAAAAACAGCAGGGTCACATCTCTCCAGAGCCTGAGAATGAAAAACAACACCCCAGACCAAGCAGCTGGCTGAGAGAAGCTCACTGTAAAAGGATATGTAGTGATCACTCATGTCTCGTGAATGATGTGTAGGTACAGCAGGTGTGCATCTGTGGGTACTGCTCAGGTTAAAGTATCTCAATTAAATGCCTGGAAATGGGCCTGGAAATGTTTGTGGAATACACATTGACCTGTTTGTGGTTATACACATATACCTGTTTGTGGGATACACATTTACCTGTTTGTGGTTATGCACATTTACCTGTTTGTGGGATACACACACACAAACACGCAGGGAAGAACAATTGGTTCTGTTGTTTCAAACTGCTGGTTTACAAATAAGCCAAAGAAGGATTCATTTGGGCTGAAATAAATGAAAAGGCCCACCTTCTCCCTAAAAGCACACCAAAAAAAATGGTGTGTTAGATGTTTAATATTTGAGAGTGCTAAACATCAGAATGGACATCAAAACACTTAGAAATTTATTGTTCATTTCTAGAATGCTGTATAGCTTTCTTAGGAACAAACCTGACCAGAAGTGTGTGTCATGGTAACAGTAGTGAACTGACATCTTAGAGGCAGCATTGGGTAACAAACCAGGAGCACACACATGCAAATGTCCCTATCAGCAGTGAATATCAAGCCCAGGACTTAGTGCATTAGAAAGGCCAGGGCAGGATCTCACTGACTCAATAGGCACATTGCAGTTGCACAAGATGAGTTATTTATTTGGCATGTCAGAGATCTTAAAAATATAGATGAATTAAGAATGAATTAAATGGACCTAAGCATACTTCTTAAGTAACTCTTTGCCAAATGGATCTCTAAAACCAAAATGAAAAATAAAATCTTTCCTCATATTGATTTCTTTCCTTTAACTTTCTCATATTATGTGTCTTCAGGCAGTATATCTGTGGCTTGCACAATGGAAAGTATTAGCTTACCTTCAGATACTTTTCACATCCTTTCTGTAATTTCATTACCTCTACTCTAAAGAGCACAGATTAGGGTTCCACATATTTAAAGGAAGAGCCATGGGGGAAGGGAGTAAAGGCAAAACGATATTGTTCTTTCACAGATTGCTTTCCCATAAGCACTAATTGTTGAAAAAAGATTCCTTTTAAAACTAGAAACTTACACTTGTCTTAAAAAGCTTTTTCTGTACTCTCATGATAAAAATGAGAAGGGAAACAGAAACAATAAAGAATTGCTACAACTGAAAAACAACTCTGCTGTTTTGCAGATTGATGTTGTTGCTGTAATGGCTTGAGAGAATCCTAAATGTACAATCCATCTTTGTAAGGAACACTTCTTTTACTCAGATAATTGTGTTTCTCTGCATTTTTAAATCTCACACAGCATCTCTTCCAACATACAGACCTATAACATCTTACAATAAAACACAACCATTAGTTTTCTAACAAACTGTTAGAGGGTTTATTCCTGACATTGCGGCTAAATCACCTGTAATATTCCCCTGTCCTCTAGTTTCCATCTCAGACTCTAGGAAAGCACTGTGGTGGCCTTTTGCATTATCTGTTTTGTAGCTTGAGGAATTAATTTCAAGCATCCAATCCTACTCCCGCAAGATGACTACATTTTGGAAATAAGAGGTTGCAAGTGAAGTTCAAAGATAGGCCAAGATAATTAACTTGGAGATACTGAAGAGTCATTACAAAATGCTACTTAATTTTCATATCCACAGAAAGAAAATTATGATTTTCCCTTTTGCATTTAAACATAAGTCCCCACTGACTTTAGAGAATATATTTAAAAGCACAAAGCAGTCTGTTTTGCAGACTATTGCAAGTCAGAATCCTTTTAGATGCTTTAATCAGGACTTTTTCAGCAATGGCAAAAACTGACCCTTGTCAAATTTCAGGAGTCATTAAAAAAAATTAATTTCTATCAGACAAACATTAATATATAAGAGGTTAAATTTTTCATTACCAAAGCTCCATAGGAAAGACTGCTGCTTTAGAAGGGAAGCATAATAAGTGCAACAGCAAATTGTTCCTGGAGCAGATAAAAGCAAATTTCTTTGCAGGGTTTTTTCCTTAATTTTCTTCTTCCTCAAAATCAATAACTTGGGTTATATGTGTCTATGATTATATTAATGTCATCAAACTTCTCTGCGGTTCCTGCAGAAACCAAGGCTAAGACAGAGCTGAACTGATAAGTTTATGTCTCAGTAGAAAAGACCATTTTGTTCTGTCAGAAAGCAGCAGTGTAAGTTCAGCAATGACTCTTTACTGAAGTTACAACAGCCAAAACCCCAAAGACTCTGGCTGTACACAGAATTGCTTAAATATTCCAGACCCTAACAGCACATCATGGGAAGATAAAACACTGTTCGAAGAAGTGATTCCCAACTGTGCCAGGGATGTGTACAGACAATGCTGCAGGCCATGGGGAGGGGCAGGGCTGGGGCTCCATGCACAGAAAACAGCACAGACAGCTGAGATGCTCACATAAAGAGACTTCAGAGCAGCAAGGAGAGAGGAGTAAAACATCCCATCATAACTAGAAACAACCAACAGATTGCAGCAAGGGTGTTGAGATGAGCTGGAGGCAAAGATGGGCCAGAGCAGGGCTGGGGCTTGGGAAGATCACCCTGCTCTCTCAGGTGTCATTGCCCATTACATAGAAAGCTTTGAACCTGAAGACTCACTGAAATCACTTCTCAATCTCATCCTATTAACACTGTTTTCATTTTGAAGCAACTCACATTCACATTTAAACTTGCTACAAACAGGATGCTAACATTGGTTCTGAAATGTGCGATGGAGTTGCTGTTCCCTGTGTGCCCTTCCTGGCTCCTAGCTGATTCCTGTGCCTGCTGCCCATCCTGGCTCAGCTGTGGATTAAGGAACTACCCCCTCCCCAGTGCAGCTCATGGCAAGGCCTGTGAGGATCAATGAACTGGTTCCCCTCCAGCAGCCCTTTGGTGCCCAGCTCCTGAGAGAAGGATTGCTCTCACTGCAGCACCCACAGAGAGCCCACACCCTGGGAAAGAGAGAATTTGGGATGTGGGGATGGAACCCACCACTGCTACCACTCACAGGGCTCTCTGGCACCAGGTGACATTCACACCTGCAGCTCTGTGGCAATGACAGGGATAATGTAACCAAAATCAGTTTTAATTTGAAAAAATATCACTTTTGCTTTCTCCCTGGTCCCACACTGAACAGCCCGTATCATGGCTACAGTTTTGCAATATTAATTACTGCAATCTCACAGGTGTCCAGATGGCCCAAAGTTAATTTTTATTAGACTGGTGCCTGTGTAACCAAGATTGTGAAAATTAGAGAACAGACACTGCAATGAAACTGATGGAGTAAAGTGTTAACTTCAGTGTAATGGTAGAACCAATCAACTTAAAATACCTTCCCCTTCTTTATTTATTTATTGTCCCAACTTTCAACTTTTAAGAATCAAGAATTAGTGAATAATTCATTACCAATTAAAGTGAATGACCATCAGCACTTTTTTCCTTGAAACACAAAAAACCTGGCTCAAAACATTAATGCATAAGGTAAAGATCTTTCTTTATATTAGCAGAATCTAATTTAGAAAAGTGCATTATTGACTCTATCCATTTGTCAGAACCTGCAGAGGTATTGAGCTCAACATTGCCAGTAACCAGAAATGTAATGTGTATATGAAAAAAGCCAGATGCATTGAAATTAGCACTAATCTTATTAGAATTCAGTAGAAATTTAGGTAATTTATTTCTATTTTAAGATGTAAATGTTGGCTTTGTCTTCACCTCGATGAAAATTTACTGAAGAAAGAAAACACCATAATGATTTGTTAGGCAGTCGGGTCAAGTTGCAAAGGTTAGATTTTTTTTCTTAGGGTATGAGCTAGAGTTAGTACCTAGGTTGCTTGAAAAATAAACTCTTGAAGAAAGACTCTCTCCCCCTCACCTCCATCTGCACAGGTGCCCACAAGACACTTCATGACCAAGATGGACCCCAGTTTATAACAAAGATCCCAGGCATTTTAACATCCTTTAGTGTCAATTCTTTCAAAGAGTTATGGAATACAACCTAGTCTCCTCTTCCTGGGATTTTACTGAAAACAAGCTCAGTAGCTCTTGAAAGCACTTTCCTCTGTGAGCTCCTAGAATTCCTGAAATAAAATGAGTGGTTTGACACCAATATTTCTAAGGTTCTCCCACAGACTTATGAGACCTAAGAGAGAACTTGTATAAAATTAAACACTGATATTGCCTTGTTATTTTCATAAACTCAAGTTACCTGGAGACATCTTCTAAAGCAGGGTCAGAAAGCCTCACAGACTTGTGGTGTCAGAAGACAGATTATGATCCACTTCATATAAGGAAGCCTCCTAGGAAGTCTGTCATTCCCACCGAAGTTTGCTAACCTAGCCAGATATGCTCCTATATCTCAAACTAAACACAATCCTGTGTGAAATTCCTGGTTTATACATCAGCTTCAGTACCAGGCCTTCCATCCCTAAAATTCTCACAGAATGAACTGTTCCCTGAGTGTTCAATCCTCTATCAATGAAGCCAAAAAGACTCTGTGTGATCATAATTTCTCACTTTCTTTTCTAAGCTTAGCCTTGATTTGTCACAAAGCAACTCTCAGCTATCTAGCAGTTAAACTCTGAGAAGTCAAAGAACTGTGCCAAAGGATTTCATGTTGTGCTATCAAGATCCTAGAGATGATAACATAAACCCTAAGGAATACTGAGGAATACTGATGCCATTAGAAAAAGCATAAACATATTTTGCTGAATAAGCCCACACTTACTGTGAAAAAGAATTCTAAATTATTTCTCAGCTTTTTCAGAAACACAAGCTGTCCATAGGCATCTGCCAAATCAGAGTCTGAAGAATAACTGAAGAATAAAAGTTTTCCCAAGGTTTTCTAGTGACGTAAATGCTTGTATGTGTTTAATGCTTCCATTGATATGAGCTGCTGTTCACTTTTTAACACACACACACATTAACAAAATGTGCTACTTGTTCAACAAATTATATTATCCCAGAATCAAACATACAAGTGTGGTATTAAAGGAACAAAGAGTTCTGTGAACTTCAGCTTGAAATCTAATTCAAATGTTTTTCACTTCATGTTAACTTAGCATCCTCCACAACTGAATTTCTAAGGCAGTGCTTCTGCTTGTAAAATACCACATATTTGAAAAAAAATACAACACTAAGGAAGAATTTCTAGATCATTAAAGTTAGGTGGAAAGCCATCCATTACAAGGTTTTTATAGCATTTTTCTTAAAAAGCTTAATAATGCTTCACACAACTATCAGATTGAACATAATTGTTTCCACATTATAGTAATTTATAGAAATCAATTGACTAGCATACATAAAAAACAGACTGTGACAAAATACAACATAATTCAATGAACTGTTTAAAAAATAAATGCTAAAAGTCCACATTTCTCCTGTTAAAACCATAAATTGTTAAATTGTTGAACTGAAAAACAAATAGTGTCTCTTTTTTTTTTGCACTGCTTGCTTTATACCTACTGCTTCTCTCATTTGCAGTTACATAGACTGTTTCTCCATTTCCTATCATGTAATGTCCCCAGGAAAATGACAACTCCTGATAATTAGGAAAAAGAATATTTATTGTGCTCAGTAGTTAAGAAAAAAGGGGGAAACCTTTACTTTTTATTAGCAATATTCTGCACACTGATAGCAAATTTCCTATGAACAGACTGAGACAAGAACTTCAGATTTCTAACCAGCTCTTCACACAGAGATCCCTGTGGGGGAAGTGACTTCTGCGGGGGATATACACAAATGGCAAAGATTGCCAAATTTAAATTTATTTCCTATTAATATCCTTTAACATCTACCCCAACTATCTCTGCAAGAAAGACATTCACCTAAATATTTGCCAGTTTCTGGGGCTGGTTTTGCCCTTGAACAGTAACAGGAAGGGGAAGAGCTCAGCATGCCACAGCGCTTCTGGGTATCAATCTCAGCAAAAAGTCTGGCCAATGAGCTACAGAAGTTCAGATACAGTTTGCAAGCAGTCAGAAGTGATACCTTTAGCTCAGGCATGTTTATTATAAGCTGCATAGGTAGTTTAACATCTGGGTCTCTTGTATAGTCCATGGGCACAACATTTGGTGCCATTTCATGGTATCGGCCGTGCAACCTGTAAACAAACAGAAACAAACAGCCAATGACCAATTTTAAATAACCAATTCCATTCAGACAGTAATCAGCTACAAACTTGTCTTGCAACTCTAATCAATCACAAGTCTGAGCCTACCAAATTCCCATATTTTTGAAAAAGGAGGACTGATGCAATATCCAGTGAATCTACTACCAAAAGCCACGTTTCTTGAGGTCTGTAACTGAGCAGAGTTTCACATTGTGTGTGTGTAACATTTAGGCACTGTCAGGCATGTGCACAGAAGGGCTGAACTAAAGCACATGCTATAAATGCCATTCTTATTATATGTGGAAGTTTAGTCTTACACCTAATTCATAAACTGCTTAGGGCAGAAAGTGGTGCCTTTGCCATGTGCTGTGTATTAGTACAGTGTATTCCGATCTCTCAGTAGGGCACTTGTAGTACTTGTATACATTAAAGAGCTGTATTTTGTAACTTATTTTCCTTTTAACAAAAAATCCTGCCTCCTCAGTAGGCATACTAACAATTACATACAGATGGCCATGTTTTAACAGCAGAACATAAACAAAGCAGTAATACAGGAAGCAAAGCCTCAGCAATCCCTTCATCTTTCCAGCTTTAGCTGCAGCAGCCCTGCAGCCAGCCCCACACCCAACTGAACTACTTCAGATTCGTGTGTGTAAATAAACTCAAAAACTAGGACAAAATCACCTATAGGCATCTGTTTTCTTATGGTTATGATGTGTTGCAAAGAACACGTGAAATGAAACACAGAAACACATTTTTTCTGCATTGTAGGAAACTTCCTCCTGCACAGCAATATTTTGTGCCATACCGGAAATTGGATATCCACTGATCTCAGCACATTTCAGCTGCTCTGACATTTCATAAATACTGTGTAATTCAAGATGCAATAGCCATTTCCCTCTCTAGCAACTGATTTCTCCATTGTAAATAGCAACTAAAAAGATGCTTCTAAATACAACAGAAAAAGCAGCTTAAAAGCACTTAAAAGAAATCAAACCTTTCAAGTCCAATATCCATCTATGGGTTACCTACTTTTTTAAAAGCTAAAATACTGAAATTGTGTTCTAGTCTTCAAGAAAATTAAGCACTCATTATTGGCAAAACTTGACCATTGTGGACAACACTTAGCAAATCAGGAGCTGACAATCCCTGCTTATTTTAACTGACAAGATTTGTTCTGTTCTCTTTAACATTAGACTTGTCTCTTTATAACATGCAATATCAGTGCAAAGTAAACCTGTCACTTCTTGCTGACAGAATTCACTGTCTTGCCCACAGAAATTGCAATCTATTTATACTGAAGTTCAGCCATGCCCTTCGGCAGCTGAAAGAAGGATACACCTCCCAACTCTAGACCAGACTCTGCCAGAATTGTCTGGAAGGCAGGTGCTGGGCACAGAAACGTGCAGGTAATTAACTGCAGATTTCAGGGCAGCTCTCATATCCTGTTTTCCTCCCAACTAACTCTGCCATTAATTCACCAAATTGCTCAAAGATCTGTGGATATAAGTTTTCCACCTGAGTGGATTTCACACTAAAGCATCCAAATGAGTTGGTAGGAAGTGGCTCTGATCTCACTCCTGCAAACTAAATTACAGCAATAAAATACATGCTTTTATCTGGAAGGATACAGCAACTCTATTTGTAGTAGCCTTATCACATGATTAGCATTTATGAGGGTGAGAAGGGCCATAAGATTTCCCCATATCCAACATAAAGAATGTTGCACTTGCTCCATTACCCTCCAAAAATAAAAAAACAAAAAACCCCAACCAACCGAAAGCCATAAAAAACAGTAACACCTTTTCCTAATGTAAGATCTTGATGCTGGAATGTTCTTCAGGGACACTGTGTACTGTTTTATAACAAACTGGATTGCCAGTATCAAATGCTGGATTTTGTAGAAAAAATAACAGACCTGCTTCAGCCTCTTAACAGGATGCCAAGAAAACCACCTGTCACAAGGAACACAGTCCTTTTTGCAGGACTTACACCAAGTTTAGTTGAATAACTTATGTTACATTGAGTGAGTACTTACTCTTTGGTAAGGAAACAACACATGTCTGATTAAGCTCAGCAGACGTTGGGGTTATTTACACCCATAATCCTCCTGCCTGTATGCAATACCTCACTACACCTTGTAGTGTTGTGCACTATGACAAATCCTGTGAGTCAGACTCAGTAATCGCTTCCCAAATGCTGCTTTCATTCCTGACTCCTCTCTCACATCTCTCAATAACATTAATTACTAACTGCAAACAGAGAACAAACAAAGCTCTGGTAAAAGCTCTGATATTTCTCCTGTTTTGAAGAAGCAGAAGGCTCCTTGGGTGACCTGAACACATCAGAGCAGTTGTGAGCTAGAGGAAAGGCTTTTTGTCCTTTTACTCAGCATGCCCTTCACAAGAAGCATGTCAGAAAACAACCAAAAGCCTCTTTAGGTGTCCTAGACACAGACACATTTCTGTCTTGTCAGGGAGACAATCTAAGGCTTTGCAGTGCTGTCTGAACACACAGCAGATTTGGAAAAGCTGCCATTATCATACAGAGACCATCATGCATCTTCAGAAGCCCAAGACCAGCTTTACTGTCTTTGCAGCAGTCCTTGAGGTCACTTAAGCAGTTGCAACAGCAATGGAAGTAAATGGGGCTTTACTTTATTGATTAATTCAAAAGAAAAATTAAGACAGCAGTAGTTTTAAAATCAACTCAGCTGTCCATCAACCAGTGAAAACCAAAAAAGCTGTGTTCAGAAAAAAACCCTCAACACAGTTTTGTCCCTACAGCCTACTTTTGATTGATGATAACTTTCATTCTACCACTTGGGGTATTTTACATGGCAGAAAAGGTGGGTCAGAGTCTGTTCCCACTTCTCAAGGGTGAAGCATCCCAGAGTCAGCAAGGGTGACACTGTGAGTGTTTCCTGGACACAGTTTGGGATGTCTTCAAACTTACAACAGAGCCTCCAGTTCTACCTGAATAGATCTGAAATAAGAGATTGCTAAGCATACATCCTGCAGTGACCATTTAAATTCACTATTGAGCTTTGGGAGGGAGTCAAGCTGTACCTAAGGTCACCAGTGAGTGTGTTAAAACACAGCAACTCTTCCTTGGCCTGGTGTACATTCATTGCCACCATCAAATGTAGTGGCAACACATTACAGCTGGCTGTGCTGCCTTTTTAACAGGAACTCTGCACCGAAGAAGTGCTGAAAACAAAAGATAAAAGCTTGCAATGGCTCATTGATTAGAAATAAGTAGAGGCTTTAAAGTGGCCTTTAGAAATGAATAAACATCTCCCCAGTTTGGGTCCCACAGCAACAGTCACTTGATTTATCCTGTAAGGGGAAAACATTTTTATTCAGCAATATATGTCCTATTTATTTCTAAATAAAAGGGATGTATTCAAAGACTTGTACATTACACTCAAGGCCATCTCAAAGAGTAAATCTAGATTGCTCTGCATTGTTCTGCATGTTCAGGAAAAAAAAATAGCAAATGGCTTAACTAGAGCAATGACAGCAGGCAGTGAGTGCTGATGGACAGTTCCCCCAGGGGTTCACAGGAGGTATGGCATGACCTGTTTGTACAGGATGGAACAACCTGTGCCAGCAGCAGGACCAGAAGTGCTCAGCTGCGGTTCAGCTGCACTTTTGGTTATTCACCATAATCAGGCTCCTGTCCAGATGCCAGAGCTGAACAGAATAGCTGGAGATGGACTTTCTGTAAAACACAGAGAAGAATTCACCATTCCAGAGACCAGCAAGAGAACGGACAAATCAACATAAAGCCCTGGAAAGAGCCAGGTCTCAGCAATCAGCCCTTCCAAGTACCTGAAGACTGAGATGGCTTGAAGTAAAAGAAGCATCAGCATTGAAGATGGGATTGCACAGAATGCAGGACAGAATGCACTGATGGGAACTGATTTACAGCCTGTGCTACAGAGGCTGTAGCCCTGTCCTGATGCAAATCAGTGAATTGTACGTGCTCTCTTGTCCTGCAGTGCTTTAATGAACAGCTGGGGAAGAGGGCCAGACAGACCAAAATCTACACGTCTGCCACACAGGGAGAAAAAGCTGCTGTAGCTCAAAGAGAAGGAGGTTCTTTAATCTGGGGTTGAGAAACTGAGGAAGGAGGGGCCTTCAGGGCTGTCAACAACTGATAAAGAAAGTGCTTTCAGGGTCTCAGATTTATGCCATAGTTGCACAAACTGTTTTTGCAACAGTAAATATTAAATGTTGCACATGGTAACGGAGCCATAAATCTCTGTGCTGCACCAATTCCTCAGTGAATCATTGCTTCCAAGGATTGCAAGAGGTTAGAACAATCTACTAGAGAAGGGGGTCTACCCTATGTGAAGCTGAAACCAAAACGACAGGAAACATGATACAAGGAAATTCAGACAGAAACTGAAACCACAACTCACTAAATTGCCACAGTTCGACAGAAAAAGAACAAAAAACAGTGAGAAATACAAGCAGGAAGAGTTGAAACTTGAAGGAATTCTGTTACTGATATGCCTAGTCCCTTTTATGCTTTCCAGTTGAAGTTATTTTCATTGTATCAATAAAATACAATAACTGGATGCAGAAATCATATTTATATAAAGGCAGCATAATAAGATGAGAAAAAGTGGATAGATGAGTCTTCTGCTAGTTTTTAGTTATCGTGTAAAGTATTTATTCATCTTTGCAATGCAAAACAAAGCAACACAAATTAATTCAAGAGAATACTAGATAAATAGCCTCCCAAATAATCTGCAGTAAAATTAAAAAGAAATTGCAAGAAATGTTTTCGGCAGACAATTTATAATACATTTATTCTAAACTTAGTCATAGTTAGGAAAGCTCTGACTTCCAATACATGTACTCTACTGTTCCCAGAACTACATTAAGTATAGCGAGTATAGATAAGAACACTTCATAATGTTTTTCCTTCCTTGAACCACCACTCAAACCCCTGCTCACAGGCCTCTTTTCTGCTGGTGATTCCAAGAATCACAGAATGACCGAGGTTGTGAGGAACTCCTGAGATGAACCGGTCCCACCCCCGGCCCAGCAAGGGCACCTGGAGCAGGCTGCCACATCCAGATGGCCTTAGAGCACCTCCAAGGCTAGAGATTCCATAACCTGGGGATCTGGGCAGCTGTTCCAGGGCTCAGTTACCTTCACAGAGCTTCCCTCCTCTGTTTCTGTCTGTACCCACTGCCCCTTTTCCTGACACGGGCCTCTGTCTCCTTTGCACCCCTCAGATCTCAGCTCTCTCAGCCCTTCCTCATACAAGGGAGTCCTCAGTCCCTTATCCATCTCCATGGCCAGACCTTGGAGCAGCTGCTTATTTCACCTGTGCTGGGGATCCCAGAACTGGACACAGCACACCAGATCCCATACAGATCAACACTGACAGGGATTCTGTCCTCTCACAAGCCTCAGCAAAACAGGTATAATCTGACTAAACATAATACAGGAAAAGTTTATGGTACAGAAATGCAGGAACTGCCTAAAAGCCTTTTTTTTTCATTCAAAGAGGATACAGAAACATTTTTAACAACAAGAACAGTAACATAATTAACAGGAAGATCAATAGTAGCTTCAGGATATATGTTCTCTGTGTATGTAATTTCTTGCCTAAAACTCAGGAAGATTCCCAAGGGTATAGAGTTCCCCTCAATTTCATTCTTTTGACTGATGCTTTTTCCCCCAAAGCTGACAATAGGGCAATTCCCCCTTTCTGCATACAAAGCTTCAAACTCTTCAAAGGAAAAAGAGGAGTTGTGTTCTAACTCCTCCCTCCATTTGTGTAGCAACTTGCCCCATGGGGAGCTGCATCCCAAGCAGTTTGCTGCATTTGCTCCCTTATAAGGAAGCTTAACAGACACTTGAGGGAAACCACTGCTTAATTCTCTGGCAGATTTCAGATTTAAAATCCAGCATTCAGCTGTATTGGCTAGAAGGGCTCCTCTCACTTCACCTTTCACCCATCACCCATCAAGAACAATCCATGAAACAGGCAGAGAAGAGGAGGCAACAGAAGAACTGATTTTCTTCTACAAAAAGGTTCAAAGGTTTGCTGATGTCCCAGACAGTGCTCAGCTTGGTCATTTAGTGCCGTATTCCCCTGGATGTTGTTTAACTAAGTTAAGTCACTCTCAAGTAATACAAACTGAGTTTACAAATTTTGTGCTTTTTGGCCAGGACAGACATCCAAGAACACCTGCGTTTGAGTGCTTGTTTGGGTGCCAAACTGTACCAGTCTACAGGGAGAAGCAGAAACAGATGGGCTGGCGAGCAGATCAGCATTATTGCTGGAGTAAAAGTTTGTCTGCCAGAAAATCAGATTTGCAAAACTGAGTAAGAGAAATAATGCCTTATAAGAGACAACCATTTTTTCCCATTTACAATCACAAGAGAGGCACGTTATACTAACAGATTCATTCCTACAACTAAAGCGGTTTTCCAACTTTTCTTCACATAATTTTTTTCTTTTTATTCCTGCTTCTCTCTACAGCATGTTTTCCAGGATAACAAATCTTTTTTGAATGGTCATGCCCAAAACTGGACAGCCTATTCCTACTGAGGTCCCAGTACTGCTGACTGGAATTCTCCCATTTTATAAACACTGCTGAGGCTAATGCATTGTAGAAATTAATTTCCCTTTTTTGCAAGAGCATTGTGGGGACAGTGTTGTTAAAATTACACTCACTTTGCTCAGATCACTAACCTTCAGCTTATTTTTTTTATGCATTGCATTCTTCACTTGTAAATTTTTCTTTGGTTCTTAGGACTTGAGTATGTGAATTTCCTTTTGCTCACTTTGACTCTAGTAATTTCTCTAACATACTGAGTACTGTTGAAAAAGCTATTCTTGATCTTCATAGTATCTGCGACTCTTTTCATCTAGTGTTTCTGACCATTCTCATCAATTTTCTGTGTTCAGGAGTACCTTGACCAAGAGGACAGCACATGTATCCAAGTAGAAAAGGACAAACACAAACTGGAATATGTGAAAGCCTTTACCAAAATAAAGATATGTTGCAGCTAATTCTTTTCTCTGACTTACAAAAGCAGACACTCACAGGAAGATTTGCTTTTAACAAATCCACAGTGGCTGCCTCTGAGCAGGTATTAAGTTCTAGGCATGCATGGACTGATTGTCTACCAGTGTGTTCTGGCATCTTTCCATGCAGAGAAGTTGTATCCTGAAGCAGCGCACACTAATCTCATTTCCACATTCTCCTTAGGAAAACTGGGGCATGTTTTCAGAGCCCTAACACCACCAAAGCAACCAGAAACAGCTCTAAAAATTTGTCAGCTGTCCTATGAGTATTTTAGATAACATTTTGAGCCAGTGATAACATAAACATGTCTACAATATCAAACATTCTTTAATACATTCTTGCCCTGGGCCCATGACTAAATGCTTGTAGTTGTGATCAGCATTTCCAAAAATTAACCACCTTTAATAAAGAGTTATGAGTGTTTTTAAGTTTTCTGGCCATAAACAGCTATCAGACACCAATAGTGAGCTATAGTTTCTATTTTTCTCTTTCACCAGGCACACTCGCCTCTGCTGCAGTCTTACTTTATATTTTTCTGTAGATCCATTTTCAGCATTTTGTGGTTTTCTTCACTTTAAATTCATAAGTTATACTATTTTCTAGTAATTTGCAAATTATCCACACTCAGATTACTAATCAAAAAATGTGTCAACCCCTCTGACCACAGCCTGCATTTACATAGACTTAAGCTGATGCTGACACCAAAGCCTTGCACACTAAAGTCAGCGTGTAAGTCAACCTAACACCTTATTGGCAGGGAAATGCTAAGTCTTGCTCTCCCCTCCTCATTTTCAGTTGCATTTGCTTGCTCTGGCTCTTATGCCAGCTTTGGCACTCATCTGATCCCTTAGAGAGCTGATTCAGCTTATTAAACCAGCAGAAAATAGATTTACTGTTGTTTGGGGTTTTGATGGGCTACTTTCCCTGTAGGGACAGATAAAAACACTTAGCCCATTTCACCTAATTGCAGTCTCATGCTGGTTTACATCAGTTTACAGCAATCTAAATTGAAGCTGCCATATTAATTCCTTCAGCCCCACCTACACAACAGCACTTCTTCCTCACTAACAGTCATTAACAGCCATGCAAATGGACGGTGAGCCAGACAGGGCTTGCTTTTTTTTTCTTTTTGGAAGGTTGCTCCTTGCTGGATCATCTCACTGAAGTCAGCAGCTGCACAAGAAATTCAGTTCAGCATGAAGAGGCCTGGACCTGCACTTCCTCCATGTCCCCCCTGTGAGCATCCTGCAGTGTAAATAAGTGC
The DNA here is from genome assembly GCA_013400955.1 of Drymodes brunneopygia. Lineage (NCBI taxonomy): Eukaryota > Metazoa > Chordata > Aves > Passeriformes > Petroicidae > Drymodes > Drymodes brunneopygia. The sequence continues at coordinate 190,922 of VZTZ01037631.1, read as the reverse complement.
CCAGCAGTGCCTGGCTGCCTCTTCACTGAGGCAGGGAGATGCTAAATCAGTAAGTGCTAATTAACCAGGGGTCATAACCCATTTTATTCCTGCTCACTAGAACTTCACCTCAGACATGCAGAAACACCTCTAGATTCTACACTGACTGCAGGGTGTGCTGTCACTGGTATCACTGAGCAGAAAAGCAACAAATCCCTTTCATACAAGTCACTGGCTCAACCCTAAAAAAGTCTAGGATATTCACCTTAAGCAAACAACCACTATCAGTCTCCTTATGACAATTACACATTTTAAGTGTATCTTAAATCCAGTCCTACCGTCATTCATTCCTGCAGAATAACTGCCTTTATCTGGTTTCCTCACAAGTCAAAGATTTAGCCCTTTACACATGGATCATGAAGGAGAAATTTAAAACAATTTACTTACCGAAGGATTTCCTTACGAGTGAAGAATGTGCAATCCTGTTAAAGAAACAAAATGTGTCATTGTACTACAGAAATATTGAAAACAACTGCAAAAAATTATTTCTCAACCTTTTGGAAGGAAACGTATATCTGACAGAGAAACATTAAAGATGCTGTTTGGGTGCCATCTACTTTTGACTCAGAAAGCAGTATACACTATAAAATAACAAATATTCCAAGGACAGGGCTATCAATAAAAAGAAATACATTGGTAATGTGATAGTTTGGAAGGAAAAAAACAGGTTGCTGAGATACTTCTCCAATGTGGAATGACCAGACCAGAAACAAAATTAAATCCAAAAGAGAAGGTATATGCCAAAAGTATTCAATAAATGAATATGGAAAACTATACACATCAAATAGGTGACAAAAACTGTCTTCTAACTTGAAGTATCCACCTGCTGGAGACAACTGGTTTAATGATAAAATTATGTGGTTGTTTATTAGTTATTAACTGTTTTTTGCTAACAATCAGTTTGCACTGTGGTCACTTTGCTGAAGGCTGCAAACTCCTCTATTTTAGGAGCATGGATAAATGGACAGCCCCTGCTCTGAGCAGCAGCAAACCATTCAGCTCTCCCTGTGCTATCACAGAATTAAAAATAACTTACTAAAATGTAAAAGCAGAGCTCGCTGAACATGAGAGAAGAACATACAAGCATTCACGTGCATTCTAAATGGCTCTGTGATGTGACTGAATTGACATTGGTTTAATTCACTTCATGAACACCTGTGTTATCCTAGAATTCAAACACTTCACCAAAGACCCAGAATATGAGCAGTGGAAGAGTTTGCATTTTATGCATTTCTACGTCAGTCACAAAAAAAAGTGGAAACAATTATCAGTCCCATCCCATTCCAAACTAATCCCCTATCTCCACTCTTACCTAGCATGCATTTAATGGAAGTTCTACCCGGCATCCAAAACTAGGAACACTAGCAGTAATGAAGTATTTGATAATCAGTTGAGAACATTATTCATCAATTCAGAGATTATGCAACTTGATCTTAGAGCCAGCTCCTGAGATGTATATATAGGGAACAACCACCAACACAGAAAATTCTTCCTTATTCTTCTCTCACAGGCCCATGTGATGTGGCAGGGCATTTGCCTAACAATTCAGCTCTTTGTAGTTTTCCCCCTTTAATGTAAAGATATTTAGAATACATCATCTTTGAAAATCAGCTTGTGACAAGATAACAGTATCAGACTTGGTAAGCCATACTTAAAGGGTACACACAACTACTCTGACTCTCCCAGTCCTGCTCTTCAGTCAACCAGTGAGAAAGTATTTCTTTCCCAAGCTGAGTCTCACTGGGGCTAAATGCCTGCTCCTTCCAAGGAGGGGAGAAACAGAGGATCTGCATTGCCTGAAGCAGACAGCTTGTCTCGGGTGTCCAGGAACGCGATCAGTCCCGAGGGTATCAATTATCGAGCTGCCCTGCTCTCCACACAAAGTGCCAGGAGCAGCAGCTCTTCCTTCAGGGGACTGTGCAGTTACAGGGCCCAGGAAGAAGCACTTTGGAAGCTGCTGACACTGATGTCACACTGTCTAAACTGCACAAAGTGACATTGGAGCCAGCTGGTCAAGTATTCCCTAACTCCACACAATCAACACAGTCAAACTGGCACTTCAGGATGCTTCATTTACTAAGAAAAGGCAGGTGTAATCTCACAAATAATTGTAATGCCCTTAGCAGCGATCATTTGTAATTATGCAGGTTGGGGGAAAACTGCAGCCACTTAACTAGGAAGCTGACAGGGAAGCAATATACAAATGGAGACAAAGATTAAAAGGAAAAGTTACCCTTTACCTTGCACAAGTCCTGCAAAAATGCTATTGGAAGATAAATTAGGAGGTCAGTTAATAAACCAGTTCACACATTTTATTTTTATTCTGAGTTGCTTCATTACATTGACAACAAACACTGCTGCCTGCCTGTTTTTTAATCAACAAAAATTTTACTAATATAATCTAAACCCCACTAATATTGAAAACCTCTATAGCAGAAGTAGTTGCAAGTATCTGCCTGACCACTGTTACTGACAATTCTATCCCAATTACCCTGCCAATTGCATGGAATTGTTTGGGATGAAGGATGTCAAAAACATTTAAGAGTGGTCTCACGCTTGAGAGAGATCTTAAAGGAACTCAGGGTCAAAGCAGCACAAACTCAATGTGACCTGGCCTATACTTTGTATCTAGCCAGATGATACCACCTATGAAACAATTTACAATTAAAAAGTCTGGCTGGTGTAAAATGGCAAATGCAAAACCACAGCTCCACATGACCTCTGACACGGAAACCCAGCCATCCCTCTTGCTTCTCCCACCTCTCATTTCTGCCTTTTCCTTTATGCAGATTTCACCTTGATGAACAGAATAACTGCAGCAGAGAATGCCAAAGGAAGGAACTAATGTGTTTGTAAATGAACCTTGCAATAAAGGATGTATTTCCAGCTTGGGTCATTTCCTTTCAGTGACTTAGAATATAGGATTGGCAGTGCTGGTACAAGAGATGAAGGTGAAACAAATACCTATTGATGGCAGGAAAGGGGTACACAACTGAATTATTTTTCCTTTTTTTTGAAAGCACAGACCTCAGTTGCATTAAAATCATGATGGAAGAAAGGTCTAAATAACATAATTACATTTTATTGTTGCTGGAACTTCAGCAATTTAATTCCAATTTAATTAAAGAAACAGGGAGGTGAATCATCCAATTTTCTTCTGGCTACTTCATTCATACAGAAAAATACACAATGAAGGACAATAAATAGCAAATTAACATGTTAAATTCACTCTCTCATAAGGAAAGGTGAAGTGGGCTCTGGAAAGTATTTGTCATTTATGCACATTATAACTTTCATTTTCCTGCAAGTCAGAGGTATCATGGAACACATTTGCTATTTTGTGGACTGTATTTGAGGTTACTATGAACACATAAAGCAACCTGTCTGTTCTGTCTGTACACTAAAATGACTGGGAGTCCTGCTAGAAAAGCACAAACTGAATACCGAGCAAATAAACATTACCAGAGTTTTCATCATTCTTATCAGTTCAACATTACTGGCAAGAATTGATCATGGGAATTATTGCCTTTTTTTCTGCTGCTATACAATGGCCTGAAAGACTTCCACTAACAGCAAGCCATTGGGAGTTTTAGCTTCTTTAGAACAGAGGCTTTGCCTTGACATGTTACCTATTCCCTGAGAACACACACACACCTTTTCCAAATTCAACTCTCCCAATCAGTCTGTCCTTGTGCCCTTAATAACCAAGTTAATTAGAAGTCCAGCATGGGATCACTGATGGTTGTTTGGAGGTTAGATATGACTAAAACAAATCTACAATTATCTACTGAACATCTTGTAACAAAGTGAATAAAATCAAGCTAACAGAAAATAACTTTCCCATTGATTTCCACGAGATCATGACCTGGTATAATGGGACTTGATTCGCAAATTTAGCATTTAGATGGCTTAAATGCTTCTTAAAATACTTTGCAGAGAGAAGAGACAGACAGTTGGTATATTTAGGTTCCACAGGTAGCTTGCCTCATGGCTGGTAATAGGACTTTCTGCAAGTCACTCAGCTTTGCTTGTAAAGAACAGTTAACAGCCTGCTCTTAAAACTGATTTTTATAGGAGAGCAGCATGCACATGCTGTTAGTCTTTTATTTCCTATGTCAGATGAATACAGATTAAGGACAGAACAGACTGAAATATGGTGGTCTGCCACCTTGTCCACTCATCTGTAGCACTTGTCTGCAAACTCCTTGGTTGATTCTGCTTTGTATTGATCTCTACAGTGATTTGAACAGACCAAAAAAGGAGAGAGAGATGCTCTGGCCAGGCTGCTACTTAACTGTCTGTGGAGTGTCCTTGCAGCACACCAGGAGGTGTCGCTCCCCTCAGCCCAGTGTCAGCTGTTCTGGGGATGGATTGCCAGTTCCCAGGGCAGCACTCAGCTCATGACTGGCAGCAGAGCCCAGTGAATGGGAGGTTACCAATCACCACTCCCAGAAACAGATACTGAGCACAAAGCACAGCTCTGAAATAAAGCTTATTTCATAGAGGTATGCAAAACACTCCTCTACAGAACAAAAACTGGAGAAATTAACAACAGAATAAAAGAATAGAAATACTCAAATATGCTGTGAAACATATTTCTGAAAGCTATTAAATGCATATTTCTCTTCTAAGACAATACATATATATTCTGCTTTTTATATGTATATATTCATAAGGTCAGGTTTACTTTGATCGTGCAACAGCTTCATTGGAAACTTTTATGAATAAGAAAAAAATATAAATCAGTCTTATGAGATCACTGCAAATTAAAAAAAAATAGCCTCAAACAAAAGCTAGCAAACTACAGATAATGCAGATACTGTAAACCATATAACTATTTGAGAGAGCAGCTCTTAAAAAATGCCAACTATTGGATGCTGCAGCACTTAAAAAGGTAATATTTCAAGCAAATTACTTCAGAGGTTTAATTTTTAAAATCACAAATGACGTTTTATACTGTGCCAAAGTGTGTAATCAAACCACCATCAAAACATCATTCTGTGAAGCAACTCAGAATCTGGTGCCAGACAGAGAAAATGAGCTTTTATATAAGATCTATTATTAACTCTGTTCTGGTTATGTTTTACAAATGCAATACTTTTGTTCAACATTCCACATAACTAAGACAGGCATTGAGTTGTGCAAGACTGAGTCAGCAAGATATTTATGTATTTCCATCACTGTTAGTGTATAAAGAGTTAACAGAATCAATGAGTTAAAAATGCTGTTTGCATCAGAACACCAATGAAAATTTTATCATCCAGCTCATCCTTACTTGTCATTATATCTATTTACAATTACACCCAAACCAATCAAAACACCGAGTTTCAGAAGGAAAAAATCATCAGCTGTAAGAACCGGTTTGTGTATTCATACCACAACAGGGGAGAAAAAACAAGTCAAGCATTAGGAAGGACTGAAAAGAAGCAAACTGCCAACAAAAGTAATTTTGCTTAACCTATAGATGCACCAAATGGCAACATGAAACCAGAACCTGACCAAAGGATATTTTCACAAAAAACTTGCTCCTTTATTATGCTACTTTTACTTGCACAATAACAGCTATACTTCTTTTTACAGAAGATCCTGGGGAACCTGTGAATGCACTTCTTGCATTCTTGCAAAGGGTTAATTTTCCAAGACCCTGGATGAAGTCAAACATGGCTTCAAAAAGACAGCTTGATGAACCTGTTTTTACAAATGGTGTTTCTTGACAGATCATAACATAACTTGTTTCATCTGGCTTTGCATAATTCTCATGAAATGTAGTTGAATTGCACTTTCACTTCAATTTTGATAAAAGGAAAAAAGTGAGCTCTGAAATAGAGGAATTCTTGTGTAAAAGAAGCAAGTCATTATTACATTGTACTATATTGTATTGCAATATTTCCTATAAGACTGCCAGGGTAAACATCAGTTTGTTTTGAGACTGCATAAAATAATGCAGAGTAAATAATACCACTAATGAACAAATACAAATGACTTGCAATAAAACCACTAATATGCCCTATAATCTCTAGGTTCCATAAGGGAAAAAAAAACAAACCCAAAACCAAAACAAACAAACAAAACCAAACAAAAAAACCCACGAAAACTCCATAAAAAAAAAACCACACCAAAAACCAAATCAAACGAACAAAACACACAAAAAAGAAGAATCACTGAATTTGTATCAAATTCAGATCCCTTACTCAAGTAATCCCAGAAAAGAGGATGAGATTGACTGAACAGAGCAGGACAACCTTGCACTTGTACCCAAGTACCGTTTCTCTGCATTTCCTACTTCATACCTTTGTTTTCCAGTTAGAAATGCTGTGCATCAAGGTGAATAAATGGCTCTGATGTTGCTTTACTGCATACCAGTATTTTCCATTGCTTCAAGCATCTGTACACAGCATCACCCAAAACACCCTAAAATTTCAGTTGATTTTCTCTTCTCAATATGAGACTTTACCTCCAAAATCTGTGGCAGCTTTTAAAACCTTAATTTTAAAACGTTCTTTTATTGCAATGAAATCCATCTTTCTTGCCTATCATTACTTACCTTTTCCCTTGTCAGACCTCGGTTAGACTTCACATTTTCTGTATAAAAAAATCCCTCAACGACTAAAACCCCCATCCACAAAAAAAAAACCCAAAAACCACAGGCAGAACTCTAAGGGCATAAGAATGATAAATGCTCAGTAAAATTCCTTTTCTTTCAAGGCCAGTATTTTAAATGACATGAATCTCTATGAGCAAACCAGTGCTAGCAAAAGCCTAATTTGCAAAACATTTCACTGATCTTACGAAAATGTAAAGAGCTGCCAACTACAACACGATCATAATAATAGGTGGTATGATCTTAACAGCAGGTGTTACAAAAAGGTGTTAGACTGGAAAGCTGCAAATCTTTCTTTCATTTGCCTCTACCTACTTTGCTTAAAAAAAAAAAAGCTGAAAGGTTTAGTATTATCAAGTTCTATTACAGGTCTCTTTTACAAACAGTTTCAACTGGCTGCCATCACCAGCCATAATGAAGAGCATTTTAAAAACTTATCCATTGAAAACACTGAGGTTATCCTGTGTGTGACCACATTTACAACTCTTTAAATTAAAGTTAAAAGTTCTGCTAAAAAGTGGCTCTTCAATATGACAATTTACATGCAAAAGCAATGCATACATAGGCTTTTGAGAAAGTTTTAGATAAATCAAGCAATTTAAATTCTTTTATTTCATTAATATCACACTAATTGCCTGAGATTTATGTATGTTAGCTCTTCAAGCAGGTGATTTTTCTGCAGCTTAATCTACACTCTAAAGCCAAAGCCACTTGCATACGCTGTACCATACTTTAAGCAAATTAACGTCTCACTTTTTCATCTTATAGTGTCTTTTATGGAACAAGCACATAAAACATAATGGATTTTTAAAAAATCATAAAAATTTTCCTCCTGAAACAATATTAGATGCTATAAGCTCAAAGCAATTTGTGCTAATGACAGAAATAATAGAAGTTACAACCAGATAATAAAATGTCCAGAAATATATTTCAGTAAAGAAATTATAAGTCTAACCATGAGCTGAGTGAGGTTTTGAACAGTCTTCCAGTAGGAACTGTGAGGAAATAAAAAAAAAAAAAAAAGAACAACCAAGATGTATTTTACAAAAAAGATTGACACTTTTGCTTTGGCATGCTGATACTATGAACACTGTACCCTGGACTACTATTGTCAGGAGTACAGTACTAACTCACAGACACATAAATTCATAAGAAACTGCTTTAGGGAAAGAAAGAAAGACTCAATGATTTATAAAATCAATCATTGATTTCTAAAATAAATTGATTTATGAAAGCAATTTATTTGTAGATCTCTTCCTGATCACTGGGGTACAGATGTGCTCAATAGACTGTTGCAAAGTGGGCTGGTACACAGTGTTTTACTTTGGCCCATGGTTTAGAGGCCCTGGTAACTCAGCTGCTGGCTCAAGACATGAAAAACATGCATTAAAAAAATTATGGAAACATTGCCCCATTCTTCCCTTTTCTATTCTGAAGAAATTCCACAGATGAGAAAAAGGCAGGTAAGATGGCAAACTCCAAGTCAAACAGTTCCACTTGTATTATACAAACTGCCTTCTCCCCAGGATACAGTGCAGAGGCAAGAGCTCTCTGTGTGGGTGGCTCCAGCAGTCAGCCCAGGATCGTCTTGTTTAAAAGACTCAAGAAGAATGCCAAACTAATTGATCAGAGGCAAATCACCATAAAAATTATGTCTTTATCTGATTCTTCACAGCATGAGGCTAATGCTCCTTCCTGACAAATTCTGCAGGTCACTTATTGTCCTGAAACCTGTTATTTTATGGTACTTGCCAAACATAACAAGTGCTATTACTACCCAAAAATTATCTAGCTCTACACTAATGAACTGCAAGTCTGCCTGTAACAGAGAAATCCCAAAGGCGACTCAATCCAGTGGGCCCAACTCCTGCCAGGCTTCGAGATCAATTACCCAGCATTATGAAAGGCAGGGGCCGCAAAAGCCATTAGAGAGAGGCAATTTCTGCATGAAGAGCACTGAATTAGGGATGACATTTCAGCTCTTGCATTTGCCAGTGTATGTCAAGAAGATAACATTAATTACATTTGGATTTTGTTTTGTTTGACTGCAGTTGTGCTCTGTTCTGTGTTCACTTTTCTTGTTAGGAGGAAGACAGACACTGGCACTTTACAGATCTTTGATTTCTCTCTCGCCTATCCAGCAGGGATACGAAAAAGCTTTTTTGGATCTTGGACTGCTAAGTCTGAGATCATTAACTTAGATTTATACACTATAGGCCACTGGTGAGAAATGTGACAGAGTGGAAATTAAGAAGGTCCACTGTCACGTTTCCTACAAGTACAAAAAACCGACTAGATATTTATAAAAGCATTTAATTTATGCTTTATTTTCAGTGCAGGATAATGGTTCAAAGCATTTTAGCATATGCACCTGGGCTCAGTCAGTGGCTCAGTACTAACACCTGTGGCAAGTCCATGTTAGCAGTAACTTAAAATAAAATTAGTAACTAAAATAATAGTTTCTACTTCAATGGGTTTGATCAAAGATCACAAAGGTAAAATGTTATTAAGTTACCCAGTCACTTAAGGGTCTGTATCTGTCCCTTGGTTATCACAAGATAAACTAAATCTTAATTTCCTGTGCTGCTAACTCAATGTTTGTCACTTCATGTAGGAGAACAGAGCAAAGCAGCCAGCCCTGGCTACCTCTCTTAATAAACAGTCAGCTGCCTCCTTCTTTAGCGCATTTCTATTCAATGCTTTGCCTCACTGTATTTTCAGAAACTTGTTCAAGATGCCCACTGTGCAGAGAGCTTTCTGCAATCCATTTCAGTGAGATCTGCAGTGTGCTGAAACATGACTAAAAAATGGGAATTCTTTTTTTTTTTTTTACCCTATCTAAAAGCAGTTGATGCAATGTTAAGTAAATAAAGAAGTACCAAGTTATCCCTGACATAAAACGCACACTTAGTTATGATGAGGTAAGAAATTGCTTTCTAGGAGTGGATGCAAGCATAATGACAACTATTCTGGAATTACATTAAGCATATTTCTGTGACTTATCCTTAGGAGACATGAATATAGACAAGATCTCTTTTTCCTTTCCACTCTATTGTCAGCAAAGGCATCGGGGAGAGAAGGTGCTACACTTTTGTCAAGCTAGTCACAATCTTTATTCTGCTTCCTAGTTCAGACAACAGGGATGTGACCCTTCTCCCTCTATACAGAGAGGGAATTAAATGAGTACATTCAACAACACAGCCTTAGAATATTATTACAGCTGCTGGAAAGAACAGTAGAATATATACATGCAGGTTACAAAGGCAGTTTTCAATTATATTAGAAGGAAACCCAGAACACTCCCCAAACCAAACAAAAACCCAAATCATAAACATATGTAGATTTCTTCCTTCCATCCCCTAATGCAAACCAAGATATCTTACCTGGTAGGCATCTAGCTGTTCATCAGTAAATATCGTTTGCTTATTACCCATCTTAAATGAGGAATTCTTCCTCTCTGCAAATGCATCCCATTAGAAGTGGCTGGATTCCTCTGTATCATAGGCATTTAGAGCACGTATACTCCGTGAGTGTGCTGAGAAAATCCCAGAGCCTGCATTGAACTGGTTGGCAATGTACCCGCCGAGTGAGGAAGGACACTGTCTGGGAAATCTTTGCAAAGGCTTGACTGGAGCGTGCCGCGAAAGAAAGCATTAAAATCATAGGCAGGTGTTGTGCAAAAACAGGGATACCAAGCTGTCCCTTTTCAGACGCTTTTCTAAGAGGCATACGTAGCTTTTACACCCCAAACCCCGAGCAGCCGCTCCCAGCAGAATGCAGCTCTCTCTCTTCTCGGGGTCTCACTCAGGGCGCTCCTCGCGGCACCTCACGGTTTTGGAGCAGCTCTGCGTCAGCCGGTGGCGCTGGGCAGCGCAGCCTCATTGCCGGGCACCCCCAGCCAGCCTGAGGACAGGGGAGCGCAGGCACTGCACACCGACCCCGGCCGGCCCGGCGAGCTGCCCTGCCCCGGGACCGCGGCTCGGTGCAGCCCCACGGGCTCCGAGCGGCCCCGCTCCAGCGCCAGGAGCCGCGGGGGCTCCGCAGGGAATGCTCGTGTCTGCACCGTGCCCAGCGAGGATGGGAGTTCACTACGAAAGGTATCAAACTGCCCGGAACAGCAGTGAACGCAAGGACTCCTTCGCACATTAACTAAATTTTTTAAAAAGTCAGCAAGATTAAAGTAGTTTAACAGACGCTAACCTGCCTCCTCGGGCACAAGCAAGCACAGCTGGGAAGGAAAAAGCGCTACCACAGGCTAAAGCAAAAGCAGAAAGTGCCAGTAGAGGGCTCACGGGGTCTTTCAGCGCACCACAACCCTACTGACAGAGAAAAAAAACAAACAAAAGGGCATCTATGAGAAGCAGACAGACAAAACCATATTATCTAGCATCTGCAGAAGGACAAGCTCTTAGAACAACAGCCGGAAGAAGTCCGAGTGAGAAAGGATGGCAAAGGGGAAAAAGGACTCGTTATAAGCTCACTTTCCATGCACGCACACAGGAACAGGACAGGGTAAAACTCCTAACTTCTTTATTTGAAGTCTGCCAATGTCATCATTTCCTCATTAAGACCGCAAGTTTAACAAAAACACTAGGAGAATTATTGTGCTTTTCCCTACAGCTTCTAATGATCCTGGCCTGATAGCAGGATTGGGTAATAGGAGTTCACTTTACCTTGGCATGTAACAATGAACATTTAAAAGTAATAGTGAAAGTAAATATATTGCACACGTAGTTAAAATATCCTATGAAGTGTGTTGGATATGTAGGAAAAAAAATTCTACAAAGTGCTGAACCACAGACTGTTGTAAGAGATGGCTTATTCAAATTATAACATGTAGAAATGCAGGTTTGATTAGCTACAAACTAGCACTGCCTTGAGCTTCAAAAATCACAAGGTATATCCCATACACAAAATAAATGCCTTGGGATGAGAACATAGACAACAAGGCTTATTAGCAATAAGCAAACATCAGAATTGTAACATCAAAGAAATGGATTCTAGCAATAGAGCATATTGCAGCACAGTTTCAGAATAAGAGGGAAGAGGCTACAGTAGTAAAGAAATACAAACAGAATGATTTACCATCAGACCAAGAGTGCAGCAAGCACCTGTTCAAATATCAGACAGTAGTATTGACTGTGCTTTTTTTTTTTTTTCCTTTTCCCTGGTGTGTAGTAGCATTGGATTCCCGTTATGTTTCAAAAAGTTCTCCACAGGTAAATCAGAATATTAAAAATAATTTTTAAAAATCTGCAAAATACAGTATTTCAATTTTTTTTTAATCAGAAAACAACTATCTATAAGGGCCCCTTGAGACTAAGAAGTTGAAGTGTTTTAAAAATTCTTACCTGTCCTCAACTCTGCATGAGCCCCATAATTGGATTTAGTGGTTATACTATATTAAGCATGATTAATATCTCTGATTGGGTGCTACTTAAATGCAAGAGATTACAGCTGCTCTCCATCAGACCAGGCCTATATTAGGCAAGTGATTTGCATGAAGTAGCATTCCATTCACAGCCACCTACTTCAAGCTGCCCATCTATGCAAATCAGATTAAATATAAATAGCCAAATTATCTCTAATGTCATTATACAGAAGTTAATTGACAGCAGGGGTGGATTTGGCTCCGTATCTTTTAATCTTGTGATTGTGTACACTTAACAGCACTCCTACAGTGAAAAGCTGAGATCCCATCTCTTCATTTTTCACCTGCTTTTATATCCCTGGCTGCTTCCCCTGTACCCTAGATGACACACACATCAAAGAGTCTCTATCTTTTGAATCAAAATAACAGCAGTAAAACAGGAGCAGAGCTTAATAGAAAGCATTAACCAGGTAAGGCTTACTTGTGGTTACAATACAGGCCAGAGGGAGAGATCCTGAGGTTCAGAGACAAACTCCTGTATCTTGCTTTGGGCCTGGCTATCCACTCTGCCACCTCCACTTTCTCTTGCATACTATGAATGCCTTGGTTTCATTCTATTGCAGAGAAAACATGCAGGGGAATCTGTATGGCTGAAAGAGTTCATGGCTTTAACAGAAAGACTCAGCTTAAAGATTCAAGGAGACAGCACTCACATATGGACTGAAAATAAACAGTTTCTCAAATTCTTTTCCCCATACTCTGCAGAGTATTTTTTCTTAGTAAATAGAATTAAAATACACATTTTAAAAAAGAAGATTCAGATATAACTGTTGAGGCTTACACTATACCAGCTAGCTCATCTCAGTGGTAACAATATCTCAATGCACAATTATCTTGCTGTACTAATTGGGTAAAATTTAAAGACAGTATAATGCACAAAGTCTTTTTCACTCCTATTTGTTCATATGTTTCAAAGTTCAGATGATCTTCCAGCTTACTCTTCTGCACTTCTTCTGTCTGATCATATTTATCAAAGATTAATTGTATTTGTCAGCTGGGTGTTAAGCAAACTTACTCCCAGCATGTTGCTGCAACAAATCAATACTTTTCAACGTGCGCAGCAAGAACTGACCTTAAATACTACCAGCACCACCACATTTCACTGTATTTCAGTTTTTTAAAACTATTTGCCAAATCAAGTTTTAAGCGATTAGAAATAGATAACATACATCTTGCAATCAGCTGCAAATGAACTTTAGTGAGGAGGACCGTATATATGGAATAGTCTTGCCATTTCACTGCCATACCAGAGACAATGGTTAAAGAACCCCTGCACATGTACTCTGGAAGTTTAAATCCCAGAGCAGGAAATGCACTGTTCCCCAGTGCAGCATTGGTCAGCAAGGTGGCTGTCAGCTGCACTGGCCTCACTGACCTCAGCTGCAGGGGTTTGTTTGCACAGCAACAACTCAGGCATTGGGACTCACCAGGCTGGCAACTCCAGACTGCCTTTGGTGCAAGTTCCTCTGCTCTCAAGTGTTGCAAGCCCTGGCTGCCACAGCAGGTGACTGCTCTGATTTATTAGGAGTGGTGAAAGTTAAATGACCTCCAACAGACAGGTCAGAGTGACTTAAATTGCCTCTGTAAATTAACAGTGAGAAAGTGACAGTGGTTCAAGTATGAAAACTCTTACTCCTCACCAAAGGAGGATAAAGCTACTCTGAGCAGACCAGTTTACCAGAGAGGATCCACAGTTTCAACAATCACATTGGACATCTGCTGCTCTCACATGTTGGTTTGCTATACCTCTTAATAGGGGAGAAAAGAACCTAAGAAATTTCATACCCATTATACCAAGTATTCCAATAACTTCCCTCTCACACAGATGTTTCCTCACAGGATAACTGTTCATAAAGAGTTACTCTTTAATACAAAGAACATTTTTGATTCAGAGGGGCTGCCTGTACATTTATTCTGTTGTTACCTGGCACAAGTCCTTAGGGCCCACTGCTACTGCAGGTGTGAGTAACAGTGATCACTATGTGCAATGGGAGAAGTTCTATCTTCCACTGGTGCTGTAAAAATCCCCCTTGAGTCTTAGGGATTAGTTTTATTTACTGGAATTCACAATTCTGTTTGCATACAGATATACAAGGAATAGTAACATTCACCTAATACAGCTGCTGTGGAACTAAAAAAAAAAAAGTTCCTTAAAGGTGTTACCAAGCTACAAAACATTACAATTGCAATATGCTACACTGGCTGTTACAACTTGCCTCTTATTCAATAGCTATTGTGAACTACAAATAAAAAATGGACTGTAAATACACAGTTATGAAAGTCTAAAGTATGTGAAAAATGACACGTTTTGCTACTGCAATGGCTTAAAAAGTTGCTTTTCCAACACATAGTGGATGGGAGGATACTCAGACCCCACTAAATTTGTCTGGAAGTGATATCCTGTGAAAGAAGGCTTCATGGGCCTGAGACCTGTGTGAGGAATGAATAAACAGCTTGAGAAACATCCAAGGCTTGCGTCTCTCAAACCACAGAAAGTTGCTGACTTTGTGATGAGGAGCAGGAACTTTCTAGGGAGTTTTAATGCTAAAAAAATTAAACAACCTTGGGTGAAAATTTGTCGGTTTTATGATCTTATCTATCTAGCTTAAAAAATATACTATGTTAAAAAAGGGAGGTTTCTGACTGCATTTCATTAAGCCTAATTTATCCATAATAAATAGAAATTGCCTTTTTTTAAAAGATGTTTTACTCAAGACAATGTCTTGCCTCAGGGACAAAATAATAAACAAAATAAGTAATGGTTGCCTAAGCAGATTAAATATAATATAATGAATTTCCCCATAGGGAGTCTTAATATAGAGATCACTAGGGGAAAGACAGTACTGCTGTCTTCACACAGGCATCATTTTCTTAAGCAAAATAACTACCCATGGGTTTATTACTGTCTTGTTCAGCCCCTCTCAGAACAGATTCAAACCAGCCACTCTTAACACCCTATTACTGCAGCATTATTTTGGTAACACCCACATGACACAGACAAACACATGTTGAAAATGTGTAAAAAAAATCTCCACAATATCTCCCCTCCCTCCAATTTACAATCCAAGTGCAACACAACAATGTAGATGCAGATACAGTCACAAACACAAGGAAGCAACATAAGTATATCTGTTAACTATGTATATAGTTACCAGAAGAAAATCAGTATCAAGAGAATTCTGCACCCCTGCCATTACAGACATCTGAATGACAAACCTCAATTCAAAGCAACATCAATATAAAACATCAGTAGAGGAAATGTGAGGACCTCTTTTGTCCGGTCATTAAAAAAAAAAA